>OY754313.1:20190258-20632834 GCA_963573325.1 Astragalus glycyphyllos | reverse complement strand
TCATCGACTGATAGTGTACATGCAATTAGCTTCTCTATCTACTGGTAGCGGAGCTCATCTCCCTTTAAGACTTTGCTGCAAAAATAAACAAGTTGTTGTTCCCTACCTTTTTCTCAGATCAGCATCGAGCTCAAGGCGAAGTCCGAGACTGCTAGATACAAGATTAATGGTTCACCAATTTTTGGTTTGACAAAAATTGGTGGTGAAGATAGGAATCGTTTTATTTTTTCCAAAAGCGTCTTGACATTCGTTGGTCCATTTGAAATGGCCTCCTTTTCATAAGGAAGAGAAGACGTGGAAAGCTTTGCCACCTGCAAAAAAGAAAAAACAAAGAAGTAAATTGGTTGGATGGCCTGTGAGTTATTTGTGCGTCTTCGGTGTTAGAGGGATTCTATATCACAAGATATCTCTATCACCCTGCACAGGATAAAAAACGGGATACAGTTGCCAAACAACCAAGGAGTTGCTGAACTTCTTAAGGACTGGAGGGGCTTTGAATTCTGAGATAGCTCGACACATATCAGGATTGGCTTCAATACCTCTGCTTGTCAACATGAATCCAAGTATTTGCCTACTTGTACCCCAAATGGGTACTTGGATAGCCAACTGGGATATTGGATTTCCTTTATGAAGGAAGCATCCAATAACTTTTGAGTTTCTTCTACAATGACTTATTTGCATTCTATGTTGGGCTTTCTCTTTCTTTGTGAAATCGGTTTGGCAGATGGTCCGAGCGAGAGCTTATGACAAATGAATGATGGATCTATGCCAGGTATGTCTGCTGGTGTCCAAGCAAAGAGGTCGATGTTGTTTCTTAGCAACGCTACGATGGTATTTTCTTCCTCCAGGGACAAGTTGGAACCATTGTGACTTGATCAGGGGTCTTTCTGCCCTGTATCTGTTTCAATTCTTCAATGGGTTTCAGACGTTGATCGCTGAAGTCTTCTCCGGAACCCAAGTCGGCAAAATTGATGTTATATGAACGAGCTTTTGGGCTTGGTTCCACATCATTCTTTTTCTTTGTTTTCAAGCTATCTAGATAGCATTTTCTAGCTGCTTTCTGATTTGCTTTCAACACTCCTACTCCACCCCCATCTAGTGGGTACTTGAGAGTGAGATAAAGAGTGGATAAGGCGGCACCAAGGATGTGTAAAGTTGGTTTGCCCATGATGAAGTTGTATGATGATTGAGCGTCAATCACCAAGTAGCGGACTCTGATCGTTCTGGCTTGTTCGCAGGTGCCAAAAGTCATTTTGAGAGTGATATAGCCTATGACTTGAACCTGTTCACTTGGAAAACCAACTAAGGTTCCGTGGTATGGCTATAAATGTTCATGGGAAAGTTGTATACCTTGGAAAGCTTCCTGATAAATGATGTCTGTCAAGCTTCTTGGGTCAATTAATACGCGATGGACGCTGAAGTTGAGTAGTTGTACTACGATCACCAATGGGTCGTCTCCATGTGGTGCAAGACCTTCCAGGTCTTTTGGGTAGAAATTCAAATCAGGATTCATCAGGATTGTTATGTTGATTTGCATGTCGGCAATATGGATGACCTGTCTTACATATCGCTTCCTTGCCGAACTGGTTTCTCCTCCTCTTGCAAATCCCCCCGAGATTGTGTTGAGAGTGTGTTGAACTGGAGGGATCTCTCCATCTGCTTGTTCCACTTGTGACTGCAACTTTGGACGTGCTTCATTTGATGAATGACTTGTTGAGGCATTAGAGTCATCTTTGACATGTTTTTTCAGCATTCCTTTTCGGACCAACTTCTCAATTTCATTTTTCAAGGCAAAGTAGTTTTCTGTGTCATGTCCTCGTGCCTTGTGATATTCACACCACTGGTGTGTATCTCCGCCAAGTGTCCTTCTTGCCAGCGCTATCTATTTCTAGTGTGTAAAATTTCATTAAGTATCGCTTCCCGCTTTTGATTCACAGTGGTCAACGTTCGTCTTGGGGGGCTGCTGTGACTTTGTTGTGGACCCCGCTTCTGGGAAGTATTGCAATGAAATTCTTCGGGATGATGACGATGGTCTTTTCCCCTTTCTCTAGCATCCCGATCACGATTCTCTACGTTGCTTTCTTCTCCTTTCATGTAGGCTTCTACCCGGGCTAGCACTTCTTGCATGCTCGAAGCAGGTCTGCAGGCGAGTGATTCATTAAACTTGCCACCACGAAGACCATTGGCAAAAGCATCAGCGAATTGCTTTGATCAGGGTGTTCTACATCGACAGTTATGTCACTGAAACAGCCTAGGTACACTCGAAGAGATTCATTTAGGCATTGTCTGGTGTTGAAGAGTGTGGCAGTTGAAGCCTTTTGATGTCTTTGGTCTGAAAAATGTATGATGAACTTTTTAGTGAAGTCTGCGTAATTTGAAATTGACTTGCGGGGAAAACTCATGTACCAACGCAGGGCGACCCCCTGTCATAGGTCCAGAGAAAAGCTTGCAGTTCAACGTCTCATGTGCACCAATTATGGCCATATGGGTGTCGAAAGCTGTTAAATGCTCCTGTGGGTCCCTTCTTCCATCGTAATTTTCTAGAGGCGGTGATTTAAAATTAGGCGGGACTAAGTCGGACATAATGGCATCAGTTAGTGGTTGAGGCTTTTCGATTTGAACACTATCTAAACTATTCGGATCTCTTTCTTGCTGAAAGGTGTTCATTTGTTGATGTAGAGACTAGTTTTGTTTACGCAATTCATTAATAACTGCGTTGACATTGACGAGTAGAGGGTGTTGTTCCAAGGTTGGTTGTGTAGGAATTTAGGGTTGATCGACATGTGTTTCCACGAGAACCAAGGTGGCAGTTGCCGCTGTAATTGCATTGGTTTCTTGCACTGGGACAGTTTCCGTGGTTGAAAGGGGTTGGCTTCTATGCCGACCTTGTTTTCTGGGCTCTTTGGTAGAGGCGGTTGCATCATCGGTTAACGACTGTGTATTCTGTCGCCGACCATGACGAGTAGTTACCATGATAGTGTGAAAATGAAGTGTGGCCGAGAATGAATTTACCGGGCCCCACGGTGGGCGCCAATGTACTTGAATGATATTTTGTTAATAATTCGAAATATTACAAACAGAACAGATTGCGATTTGTCTATCTCGGTTCCAGTGTCTGTGTGTGTTTTGCGTATATCTCTCTCTTCTCCGACCTCCTACCTTTATAGTCGGCTTCCTGGCATAACTGTCTCGGCGGTTTCTTCTGGGTTCCTCTCCTACTGACGTCTATCCAGGTCGGTTTACCTCCTACCGTTGTCGTGTCGATCTTATCCGATTTATGCTTCATCAGGCCGAGTCCACATGGGATTTGAATAAATAGCGTGGTCCAACAACCAAACTTTGAATTAGAAGTATTAGAAGCAGGGAAAGTATCCACTACGATGATCTTTGCATCTAACTCAACGATCGATCACATCTGTAAAACTCAATTCCTTAATCAAGTTGATAGTCAATAGAAAGGTGCATTGCATACAGCAGCTCACACAAAAAAACTTGATCTGGAGCGATTTTTCTTTTTCTACTCGCAAGTATGAATTTAACATGTTAAACCACTCTATTTACTAGTCCACTTTTAGATTTAATTTCTGATTTTATGGTAAAACTTACTCAAACTCAATATTATGTTTACATTGCATTCAAAACTAATTTTGTTCAATCTGTTGCAACTTTACTTATTTTTTTAATAATTCAAATAATAAATTATTATTTATAATGATGCAGATACAAAATTATTAACAATTAATAATTCAAATGAAATTTGATCAATTTTATTAAAAAAAAATGGCTGTTGAGAAATAATAATTATAATATTTACCACAAAGTGAGAAAAAAATCTAATTTCAATAATTCTCTTTTTCAGTATTTACCAAATAAGTGAAATAGAATGTACACAAGAAGTTGGACTTTTTGTTGAAAAAATAAATCAGAGATGCAGGTTAAAAATTAAAACAAAGTTTCCTTTACATATGCTTCAAATTATGTCTTCATTATGAAAAACAGTTGATCATCTTTTCCTTTTATACAGGTGTTTGCAGATCGTTTGGTCTAAGATCCAATGCTCGTTGGGTTTTCCCCATCTGTTTTGCAGGATGGAATTGAGCCTTTCTATCCCCATGAGGTGAAGTTCGATTGGAGGAAATCGGGCAGAGTCAAATTCTTGTTTTGGATCACAACCACTTGGTGTATTTGGATGCACAGGAATAATGCTCTCTCTAGAGGCAAGGTGTTTAAATTGAAGGTTGTGGTTAACCATGTCAAGAGTATCTCGTGGGAGTGGTTTATTTGTTGAGAGGATCACAATTTAGCGTCTTCGTTACTAGATTGGTGGACTAATCCACTTAGCCATTTAAGGGTGGTGTAATTGATTCTCTGATTTTGTAAACATACCAACTCTTTTGGGGGCTACTCTTTTTCTTCCCTGAAATCTCGGCATTAGAAATATCTGAGAATTACATTTAGCAAATCGAACTCATGACTCAAGGCCCAAAACACAAGTCTTTACCACTGAACCAGCGTTTCTTTGGTGAAATTGTGTACTGCAACAGTTTGAAAACATTTAATTTACACTGAAAATTACATTTAAGTGAAAATCTTTTTTTGTTACACTGAACCAGCGTTCCTCATCATTTTGTTAAAATCTTTTTTCTTTTACGAATTAAACAAAACGTTTCACTCTCACTCTCACTCTCACTCTCCATCAACCCTAACCTTCAAACTCAGAAATCAACCCTAATCTCTCGATCAACAACGAAATCAACCGTAACCTTCAACCTCACTATTCTTCAACGAAATCAACCCTAACAGAAAATCAACCATGTGATTCAGAAATCTTCAACGAAATCAACGGCGTTTTTGGTTGCAAGTTCGTTTGTTCCTCAACGAAATCAACGAAATCTTCAATCTCACATTGTTTTTGGTTGCAAGTTCGTTTGTTCTTCCATTAATAAGGTCATTTTTCTTCTTCTAATCTCACTCCTTTCACTTTCGTTTTTGTAGGCTTGTAAGCATTAGTATGTTTCTTGCATTTACAAAATTTTATTACTATTTTATGCATTTGTAGGAAGAATTTTTGGGCGAGGCTGAGTTGATCAAAATAAAGGCTCAGGAGTTGAAGGGAAAAGAGGTTAGCAATCAATTTCACAGTAATGGAAAAACATGCATGTAAGAAAGTAATTCTTCAAAAACACTACACTTTTTTCATTTCTACCAGAAGAAAGAAACTGACAGTCAACCAGTGTGATCTATATTTATATATGTTAAATAATTGTCATATACTTATCAAATCTTTTCTATCTCTTCACTATGATTAAATATCTCAATTTGTTTCCATTATAGTGCTGGACAAGTCTGGCTTGTAATGTTGTAGGGGTCAAAATGAGATTACCATATTGATGAAAAGTAAGGGTCCTATGGTTTCAATGCACTGTTTAAACTTCTTTCATAAAATAGGGAAATCAAAGGACTGTACTACTGAGTTGAAGTGACACAGTATATTTAGTTTATTTGCCACTCTGTCATGAGACATTCATTTATAATTTATAATCAAATTGGAACACCATTCATATCTTATATAAATTGAAAATTCATACTTTGACCTTCAGAGACTCTGAGAATTACTTTTTATTAATTCTGGTTCATATGGCTCATCTGTTGCAGGATTTTTAGGGATTGCAGCATTTGGTCCTGTTTACAAAGCACATATGTCCTACTTCTAGCATGGAACTTATGGATCTGTCTACTATAGGCTCCTCCTTGACCAGGTTTGTGAATGTATATTTTAAATCAGTCCAACTACAAGCAAGTGTTGTGCATTTCTCAGGGTTTGGCTGATTTGGATGCAGCACTTTGCCTTTGCAATGCTATTAAGGCCAATGTGCTTGTATCAACTTTTTATCAAATGAGGATAATGTTTTTGCAATTCAATTTGAATGTACGCTGTCATTTCTCTAATTGCTGGGCTAATACTAGCATTATAGTATTTGCTCTTAGGTCTATCCCTTTCTTTGCATGTTTTTCAACATTTAGACATAGCTCTGAAAGTAGGTATATTTTTTTTTTTGCATCTATCTAATCTCAATTAGCATGAAGGGTTCATTAGATCTGCATATGACTTATATAATCTGATATGCCATATGGCTCATGATGAGGACAACAGATTGAAAATATCTTTAATGGTTTCAGACTTTCAGTTGTTTGGTATTTCATGAAACTAGTTTAATCTCACACTGAGCTGTTTGATGATACACTGCCACCAACTCATGCAAAGTTCTGTGATGAATGTGGAGCTGTTTGATTATATTGGCTACTAATGCATGTCAACTAATTTATGATGTGCAGTGCGGAGAAAAGCATAAAAAACACTAGATGAAGATTGAATTGCTTACGGGTCCGACTCTATCGATTGCAAAGTTGGATGTCTTCGATAGAGGTAAAGAAGCAATCGTTCTTCGTTTTCATTCATGAATATTTGTTTTTTGTTTTAATTTATTTTCGTTCTGATTATTTTTTTGGTTTGTTTGTGATTTTAATCAATTTTTAAATACTTTTCTTAAAGATCTTCAATCTGTGATGGCTAATCTGTTCAAGATGTTCAAGATTGTAAGCTTTATTTTTCATTGAGTGGTGGTTCCATCTAGGTTGGGGAGACTCAATTCATCTGAATATGAATAAATCTGCTAGTTGTAAATTTAGAAACAAAAATTGTTTGTTGTAAATTTGTGTGTCCTCTTCTTTTGTAATTTCAGGTGACATCATTAAGACTTCAAAGTCTTAATCAAGCATAGAGTTCACAAATGCCATGGCGGCACTTCATATTTTTACACTGAAGAAATCTGGTATATTAAAGGACAAATGGAGGAAGCTCTTGAACCAAGCAAAATTGAGTTCCTACTTTTAAATACAAGTTACTTTACACAAATGCGGACGATAGAAGCTAGTATAGGACAATTTCTTGGCAAAAAGTGAGAAAACTCTGTTGAATTGCATTAATAGTAGTAGAACCTCAAATGCTTTATTTGTGATAAACCAATATAATTTTCAGTTCTAGAGTAGTTTATTATTCTTGGGTTGCTTTTGCTACCATGGTTGCTGAGAGTGCAAGTGATCAATCAGTTCATAGGCACAAGCATGTTCTGTTTGTACAATCTGGTTTGTTTGTAATATGACTTCACTTCTATGAATAGGCACAAACACGTTCTGTTTTATTTTGTTCAAACCTTTTTTCCAAATGATCTACTTGGTGAATGAAGAATCAACACATTAAAGCTTTATCAGAATGCACGAAGATGAATCAGTATACCAAGAATTAACCATGTGCTTTTTGGTTTGATACTCTCTTGTGCTTTTTTGTTTGTTTATTTAATAGAACAACTTCATATCCTATGCTCTTGCAGGTCTCACTTGTTTCTCGTCTGGAAGAAGTTAATCCTAGAAAAATGAAGCTAGCCTTTTGGGTTAATGTGCACAATGCCTTAGCAATGCATGTAAACTAAGCTAGTGTAAGTGTGTAGAAATGATACAGAACTATTTTCTAGTGTTGGATCCCCAAAAATGAGTAATTTGCTCTGTACAGATGATGTTGCTGTGTTAAGAGAGTAAGATTATGTGGTGCTATATATAGAAATGATACAGAACTATTTTCTAATATCACTTGTATTTACATGATGTCACTTCTTTGGTGTCTTCTTAGATATATACTAATGAATTTGCATCGAATTAATCTTACAATGCCTAGTTACTGTGCATTCTTAATTTGTTTCAAATTGCAAGTGTGTAACTGTACACTTTAATTCAGTTCCAAAGAACTTCAGATTGCTGGAGGAACTTGAACGTGGAGAAAAAGGAATTGGTGAAGGCTAGAGAAAGGAGTTGTTGGACTTGTTACGTGAAAATCTTAGAAAGGATACCTTAAGAAGGCCTTCTATGGACGTTATTGCTGTGATTTCTTTTTTATCTTATTGCTGACATTGGACAAAAATGTAATAATGAATGGTAATTGGCTGTGTTTACTATGCAATTTGGGCATATTATAATGAGCATTTTAGAAAGTTAATAATACTGTCATATTCCATATAATAATAGTAATAATAATAATAATACCAGTCACTAAATTTGTTGTTGATTTGAAATAAAAAATTGTGGTTTCCTACGGAATTTCCTGCAGATATTTCCTTTAATGCGTAATTTCATGCGGAATTTCGTGCAGGATTCTTGTGGAACTTCCTGCGGATCCTGTGGAATTTTCTGTGAGCTTCCTGCAGAATTTCCTGAGGAATTTCCTGTCGATTTAAAAATCTGCAGGAAACAATTATCTACGAACAAAATAACTGAGAACCATAATCCGAAGAAAATTCTGCAGGAAACACGTTTCCAGCAAAATTTTAGTGAAAATCCGCAGTAAATAACGAAAATTCTAGTAGTGTGCAACATTTGCTCATACAAATACACAAAAGTCTCGATTCTAGATTCATTTCCTTATAGGATATCCCTTTCATTGAACATAAGATAAGAGGTATCATTACTCAAGACAAAATAGTAACAACTTTTTTGGAATAATGATTTTGCTAGTCATTCGTCAAGACAAAATGAAAACCAGATCATATGTTGTTACGTGGTATATGTACCAATTTCTGTTACTTAGATATATCGTGTAGCTTATACTTCATCTTCAAAAACTTAAGCTACAAGCCTACAACACATAACACTCACATTCTTCTCCATTTTTACAATGATAAAATAGCTTAAAAAAAGTTTTGCAATTCTTTGAACAAAAATAGGCGTAAGCGTGACGTTAGTCAAATGCAACAACCATATTTACGTGTGTGTCTATATATATATATATATATAAAAGTTAAAATGAATGAGACACAAAATGTTACTTCTCCTTAGTGTTCCATTTCACTCTCTAATTTCTCCCCATCTTCGTCATAATCAAAAGGGAGGGAGGAGCGATACTTGATGGATTGAATCAGAAATAGACATGAACATATAATCATTGCAATATATATTCAAATCTAGTATCGCTCCTATGACGGGACATTAACAATACTCTTGGTTTCTCCTCCACTGAAGATCTTGGAAAATACCTTGGTATCCCCATCCTTCATGAGAGAGTAACCAGGAGGACTTTTAACGATGTGCTTGAAAAAGTCAATCATCGCCAAAGTGGTTGGAAAGCCAAACATCTATCCATTGGAACCTTGGAAAGGGCATCACGATTGAGTTTTGACGGGATGCTTGGGTCCCTAGTCTTGGCCCTCTTATCACGGAACTTCCTAGGTTTAATACCTGGACTCTGTAGGCTACTTTGCTCCGTATCGCTATTGACGAGTTCTGGCGAGCTCGCAATGACTTCGTGTTCAGTAATCGGACCCATTCCTCCCAATCGCTACCGGTGAAGTCAAATGGCTTCTTCTTCCTCGTGAGCTCAACACTGTGGCAGACTCGCTAGCTCGTTTTGGAAGCTGTAGCTTAGAGCATGGCGTTATCTTTTCCTCCATTCCTTGTTTCTTAGAATGGTTTGTTCCTTAGATCAGGCGGGTTGCCTGTGACCCGGTTGTGATCCTTTTGGATTCTGTTTCTTTTGGCCTCCAGCCCATTGCCCATTTGTATCACCAAATATAAAACTTTTAATAGAATATAGTTTTAATAACAAGATACCAATATTGGGATGTTACACTCCTCTATAATTAGTAGCTAAAAAACCAATTTTGTTGGGGCCTAATGGATTTAAGGGATGGATAAAGGTTATATTGTATTCCTGTCAAAAAAAAAAGGTTATATTATTGGTCATTTAACCGAATTGAATTATTAGGTCCTAACCATCTAGTATAGAAAAGCTAATAATCCCTTAATTTACTTTAAGTTTTTCAATTTTGTTACTTATGTGTATTTTTTAAGAGTGAGAGCTAATGCTTAAAATGATTTACTAAAGACTTATATATATATATATATATATATATATATATATATATATATATATATATATATATATAAACATACAAAGTAAAATATCTCTATGGGCTTTTTATCCTAGGTGTCAATCATAGGTGAATTTCACCAAAATTTATTTAATGCAAATCCTAATTGGCATCCTTTCATACTAAAAAATAAATTAAAAAAACATTTAATGAAAAAACTATACAAAGGATAATTAAAAATAAATGAATTTCAATGACCTTATAAATTTTCAAACAGTAACGTATGATTTTAAATTTAATTCTCAAATATAATAATTTCTTTAATTATCGGTTACTATTCACAATGATTGCACAATAATATTCACCATTAATTCTTAATTCAAATAAAAAACATTTCAATTTTCAATTTTCATTACTCAAAATCTATACCTATATACTAAACATAAAAAATAATCTCATTAAGTTACATATTAATTGATTCAAGTTTATATTAATTTTTTTGACTGAAAGTTTATATTTATTTTTATATAATGATATTCATTAATTTTATACAGGGCCGACCCAACCGTAAGTGAGGCCTCAAGCGAGCTTCACAAATGAGGCCCTTTATATTTTTGTTTTGGTCAACCTTTATATTTTTTTCTCGATAATTGGTAAAAAAAATTCATTGATTGGAAAGACATAAGAAATACAACACTTAGGCAAGACTAAAAATTCATAGAACCATGACCAAAACGTTGAACCATACAAAGACACCAATTCAGCAAACACATTAGCAGAACATTATTAGAACCAAAAACTCCCAAACTAGTATCCCCAGCAACCTTGCATTCACTTTAGCAGCAACCTTGCAGCAACATTGTCTTCACTTTAGCAGCAACCTTGCATTCTCTACATTGTCTTCACTCTAATTTCTCCAGCAAAAACCTGACTAATTAAGACAAGAAGTTGACTAATTAAGACAAGAACCATTAGTTAAATTTAATCTTTCTTGCTTTTTGTGATGCAAAATCATCTATCAAACTATTGTAATCAATTTCACTTAACATTTCTTTCTCAATTGATAATAAAGCTAATCCATTTAATCTTTGTTGAGACATTGTTGATCTTAGGTAAGATTTTATTAATTTTAGCTTTGAAAAACTTCTTTCAGCCGAAGCAACGGTTACCAGAATGGTTAACATTATTCTATAACTAACAAAGGCATTTGGAAAAGAATCAACACATCGCAATAAAATAGACATTTGTTCTTGATGACTTACATCGGGAGTACAATCAAGAATGATTGAAAAATATTTTGAGTTCTTAATTTTTGTAATAATTTTTGTTTTAATTTCATTTGCAATCAAATTGATTATTTCATTTTGTATTCTATGTCCAAGATAGTGATTATGAATTTCGTTATCTTGGATTCTACGAATGTGTTCTTGCATTATATGATCAAACTCCGCAATCATTTCAATAAAGCCTAAAAAGTTTCCATTATTTTCTTGGTAAATCTTTTCATTTGTTCCACGAAAAGCTAAGTTATTCTTACCAAGAGTTTTAACAACCGCAATGATTCTAAACAATACATTTCTCCAATGTTCTCGGTCCCTATTTATTCTTTCTTGAACATGCTTGTCAATTGTTTTATTTTTTAACAATCTGATTTCTAATTCAATCCATGCACTCATATTAGCAATGTGTTCATTACTTGTCTCATGACCCTTCAACTTAGAACCAATATTTCTCCAATCTCTACTACCTTCATTGGCTAATTTACTTGTACTAGAAAGTGCGTTAAATAATTTACAACAAAAGCAAAATACTTTATCCAAATCTCGAGAATAAATCAACCATCTTCTTTCACGCTTTTCTCCATTAGGCAACTTTTGACTGTAAAGTGATGACGAAAAGTGTCTTCCGAATTCATCCTTAGGAAAATCTATATCGGTAACTTTAATAGGACCATTTTCTACTAAAAAATCTCTCAAACTAGTATCAACATTTGTCCACTGACTTGGATCATATATATTACTAGGAGAGAATTCTTCTAGTACTTCTTCTATATCTTCATTATGAGTATTGAAATCAATACAATCTTCCTCATTAACAAATACTTCTTCTATATTTTCGCTTTCATTCGTGGTGACTTGCTCATTAACTATCATTTCTTCTCTATTTTCATTTTCACTTGGGTCTACATTATTAACTTGCTCATTAACCAGTTCTTCTCTATTTTCATTTTCATTTGACTATAAATCATTAACTTGTTCATTCAACGAGCAACCACTTGTATTCTCAAAATTACTTTTTTTGACAAATTTATCAAGAGCCCCTTTTTGTGATTCAATCAAAGCTTCGACTCTTTGTTTTTTTTTTTGCGTTTGGCACTACCAGAATCATACTTTCGAGTGGACATTTTTATACTTTCAACTAAAAACAATGAAGACTATAAATCAAGATCAAATAGAAGAGATAAGAACAATAAAACCTGGCTGTGGAGAGACTATCCGTGTTCACAGCTATGCACATAAGGAAACCACTGTCGCACCGACACCGCGCCGCCGCCGCTGCACACCGCAAATCACCACTATCACCGTAAATCAACCAGAATCTCACTCTCAGCGGCAACACCAAATCAGAATGTGAAATACAAAGATACACCGTAAGTCCGTAACCGTAAGAGATTGCACAATGAAAAATCTGAAATGCAGAGCAAAGGGAAGGTAGTAGAGACTTACGTTATTGTCATTTTTATAAACCAAATTGAAGAGGAGTAGAAGAACTGAACAGTGAAGACTGAAGAAGAACGTTGAGCACTTGAACCCTACCGTTAAAGCCATAAATGTCAAATTGAAAAACCAAGGGGTATATAGAAATTGGAACATTGAAATTGAAGAAATTAAATTTGAGAAGAAAGGATAGTTGATGGAGAATTGGAGATTGGAGGTGCTTTAATGGAAGAATGAGGAATGACCACCGAATTTAGGGGAAATCGAAGGGTTTTGCCGTTTTGCACTTTTGTGTTGTTTTCAATTTCAGATGCGCGTGCGTCTCATGAATCCTGAGTTATTGATTTTTTTTTTTGGCTGAAACGTGTGGAATTATGTGGGCTGCACTTGTGGATTGGAATATGTTAGGGCCATGTTAACTAATTGTTAGGGGCCCCCTCTCTTTGATAAATTTTTTTTTTTGGGGCCCCAAGCCCTTTCTTGGGCTGCTTTGGGCTTGGGCCGGCCCTGATTTTATAACCTAATAGTTCAAATTTTTTAGAGTTACAATTTGCTACTTGAATGACCTTCATTTTTACTTACGTTACATATTTTACATAACGTTTTGATTTTTAATACTACTTTTTATTACTTTTGTTGAAAGAGTGCCATAACCACAAGATGATAGAGAAGTACAACCATATAAGGATCATTGTTTCATGCTTCACTGGAGGTTTTTGAAGAGACAAAAATTATTATCTTCTACTTAATTTTTGGTTTTGATTTTGGGTATTGTTTGTGAAGTTTCAACGTGTTTGTTCTAGAGTGCACAAGTCTAAACACGGTGCTTTGAAAACCTTAAGGAGTAAATCGAATTTTGAATTGCACTAAAAATCTATATGAATTTGCTTTCAAGACAGGTAAATACAAATGGTAACTCTAATTTTTTGTTCTTTTTGGTACCTTTGTTATGCTTTGTGTTATCCACAGTTAAATAGCCTCTATGTAGAACAAGATGATGCATGTTTATAATCTTAAGAGAGACCGTGAAGAGAAGGAGGAAACAATAAAGGAGCTAACCACTCTACTAATCTCTTTTGGGGTTGCTGATAATAAGATAACATTTGGACATTTCACATGGTTGAAGTAGGTTTAAGATATTGTTATTTCATTCACTTTCTGATATGAGTTTCAGCTTAAATTGAGATGGATTAATTGTATTTCCTATGGGTGTGCTTATGTAAAGATTTGCTGAGTTGATATTTCACCTTGCGGTTTAATTATATAGGGTTGTCCATTCGAATATGTACATAGCAATCTGCTGGTATCGTATATCATTTTTTTACAGTCATTGAAATGTATTGTTGAGGACTTCAGCTCTTTTGCCATTATATTTTGTAACTCTTTCTTCCTTTTTACTTTCTATGTTCTGTTTTAGGATGAGACTATGGAGAATATGTAAACATAAATTTTTGAGTCTGTATCTATTGTAGAACCAAATTGCCCAATAAACCCAGTCATGAGTTGACTGATCCTTAATTAAGATTAAGGGAGCACAAAATTTGTAACTTATATAGATCTAAAATTTGCAAGTATGCGTAATTTCAAATCAAATTCACTTTTTTGGCTTATTTCTACGTGAATGTTACTAACATTCTTTGTTGTGTTCCTACCAGCCTTGATTGGCTTTTTGTTATGAAACTATGATGTTCGGATTTAAAAATTCTTTGCGATTGAAACCAGCTTTGATAGCAAGACAACAAAGAACCAATATGAGATGTTATTTAAACGCCACCGAAAGCAAATATATTTTAAAAATTTATGTATTGTTCTATTCAATTTTTGGATGGGTAAAAAAGTTTATTATTTTCCCCCATTAGAAAATTGGTTTTACCCCCATTAATATGTATTTACCCGAAAACACCAGTCTAACTTATTTTAGTTCACAATTTCAAGTAAAAAATAGGTTTTCCTTCTAGCAACTACAATGCTTGAAAGATGTTTCTCTACAATGAGTTCCATAAAGGATGAACTGCGCAATCATAGGAGACCAATAGTTGAATAATTATCTTGATACATATATTAAAAGAGATGTTTTTGATAGTACTCACAATGAAAATATCACACAATATTTTTTGAATATGAAAATGCATAGATAACAAGTGTAATTAGTTGAAGGTTGGATATCTTTTGTGGAGTTTTTTCATTATGTATGTGATTGTGTATTTTTTGAAAACTTTTAATATTTTTCTTTAATTTGTGACATATTTTCGATAAATTATTCTATTTCCCCCACTGATGAAATTTTATAGATACTCCACTTACTAGCCTTCCTTTTCGTTGTATGTGCGAAAAATTCCATGAATGGTGATGAGAAGGAACAAAAGGGAATCAAAATACTTATAAGAAAACTAATACACAATCAATAGAAGGCCAGGACAATAAAACCTCCAAAAATGGACAATAAAACCTCATAATGTTGGTCAGACATAACTTAGGTAAATGTTTTTTATATTGTATACTTTTTCTGCTAATATATGCTATGAACGAATATTTATATGAATATCTATTTATATCTCCTTGAAACATACAACTTTTCAAATGACAGATTAAATATACATTTTAAGAAAATTAAACATTGACATGAAATATTAGCAAAAGTTAATAAAACTGATGAATTTTTTAAAATGATTTACAATATTGAGTATTATTAATAAATATGTTTACAATTAATGTTTAGTTGGGCGGATTCGGGGTGGTTATCGACATCACAAATCCGGCCCCTGGTCAAAGCAAATTTCCCCATCAAAATTGGGCCACGATTTAATAACGGTTTAATGAGTAGGGGTGTTCAAAACAGAACCAAACCAATAGAAAACCGCAAACCGAACCAACCCAAACCGAAAACCGCAAAAAACCGCAATCTTTCGGTTTTGTTTTCTCACCAACCGAGCGGTTCGGTTCGGTTTGCGGTTTGAATTTAAGGAACCGAACCAAACAAAACCGAACCGCGAAAATACAATAGAGTATTTTTTTTATTCCACCAGTAAGTGAGCCTACTTCCAGTAGGTGAATTTAAGCCCAACACTCACGCAGAAGCCCAATTCAATTGCCCACATCTGATCTAATAACTTAGCCTCTTTTGAATTAAAACCTTATGTTTATTGTTGAATGTAGTTCAAGTTGAATCTGATTATATTATGTTTGATTTTGTTAGTTGAATGTATTTGGATTTAATTTAATTGTTGGCACTTGGTAGAACCTTATGTTTGTTATTTTGGGGTTGAATGTACTTGGATTTAATTGTTATTTTGACAGCTTTACGAATTGTTTTAGATTGGTGAATTTTTATTTTAAATGGGCAGATTTATAAATTGTTTTGTTTCGTCAAAAACCGAACCAACCGAACCAATCCAAACCGCATTGGTTTGGTTTGGTTTGGTTCGGTTTGTTTTTTAGTATCCAACCAAACCAAACCAAACCGCATCTATATTTATCTTGCGGTTCGGCTCACTTTTTTGCTCAAAACCGAACTAACCCGCACCGCGAACACCCCTATTAATGAGTATCTATTGATTGAGGTTCTGTTGACATGTTTACTTATAATAAATCCAAAAGATAACATAAATTATTAGTTACATCATGTTACTAAAGCTAATGTTTTCTTTTTGACAAAATGCTAAAGCTAATGTTAACAACTTAATGTTACAAACATAATCACCATCCATCATATCTCTTTTCCAAGTTTTTTTACAGGATCATTATCAATTATTAAATAACTTATATTTAACTGATCTATTTTTATAACAAATGAGATATACAAATTATATTATAGATTTACACATGTGTATGACTTAATATTTATGTTACATGTATCATATTTTTAATTTTTAATAATACTTAAAACACATATTCCCCGTGCATCGCTATTTCATATCATATTATTTTCAATAATTCAATATATTTATTTTTTACAAAAATTTAATTTAATTTCATATATTTAACTGAATTTGCTCCCCGTGCATCGCACGGGTTACATACTAGTATATATATATATATATCGTGTCGCTTATAATTCATCTTCAAAAACTTAAGCTACAACACATAACATTCAAATACTTCTCCTTTTTTACAATGACAAAATAGTTTCAAAAACAGTGTTCAAATTCTTTGAACAATGTAGTTGTCACGTTAGTTAAATAGAAAACCAATATAGTTGTGGGTTCAACATCATCATTGTCCTCATCATATACACCCAATCTAATGGGTGCATCATCATTGCACAATTGCTGTCATCCGCTCAATAAGGTCGTCAAATTTCTTGAACTCAATGTCAAATAATTCATCAATTTTAATACAAAGTTTTTTGAACGCGGCTCTAACACGACCCAATGGTGCATCATTATTTTGGTCGTCCTCATGATCATTATCATTATCATATACACATGATTCTATGGGCGCTTCATCTTCTACCGGTCGACCAAGATATTGCTCGATCAATGTCATCTTCTCCCTAAGATCATCAAGTTTCTTATGCTGAGTGGCATCCATCTCACGATTTTCAATTCGGAAGTCACTAATGGCAGCCAGAATACGATCCCATAGTGCATAATTTTCGTCATCTTCATCTTCATTGTTATCATATACCGCCGAATTGGTGGATGCTTCATCTTCTATGGGTAGACCAAGAAATTGCTGAATTTGCTCTTTAAGATTATCAAGTTCTTCATTCGTAATGGCATACATCTCACGAATTTCAATTCGAAACTCATTTATGGCGGTTAGAACATCGTCCCACAGTCAGAGGCAGATTCAGATAGTATTCCTGGTATTCCCAGGAACACCCAAACATTCTGGCCGAATTAGTAATACCCCCAAATTTTACACAATAAGTCCAGGGTTCGAATCCTAGGGAACCCACGTTTAGAGTTTTTTTTCTTTTAAACGGATGCACAGTTGCACACGAAAACGACGTCGTTTACATCTCACGAAATTTTTCACGCTCTTCTTCACGCGTTCTTCCGTTCTTCACGTTTCAACTTCTCTGCTTCTGCGTTTTTTGATTTCATCACAGTTTCTTATGCGTTTTCATCACAGCTTCTTCAATCTTTTTTGTTTTCTGGATTTGAATCAGCGATTTCATCACAGCTTCTTCAATCTTCTGCGTTTTTTGATTTCACGAATATCAGACAGTTTCTTCAATCCCTAATTCGTTTCTCTAATTCAATCCCTAATTCATTTTTGATTCAATCCCTAATTCGTGTTTGATTCAATCCCTAATTCTTCACGGATTTGTTTCTTTTTGTTTGCTGATTGATAACAAAAATGAATATTGATGAAGATACTATATTCTGTTGATTGTTCAATGAAGATTGACGAACAAAAAAAAATTCTTCAATGAAGATCGATGAATACTATTACTCTGTTGATTGTTAATATTATATTCTGTGTACATGTCATTCTTCAATGAAAATACTAATTGTTAATATTCTGTTGATTACTAATTCTTCAATCTTCATGAAATTTTTGTTTGCTGATTGTATTACTATGTTTGCTGATTTGGGCATATTGAACAGCGATTTGTTACTATGTTACTGTTTGGTAATTTGTTAATTGATTTTTTATTGAACAGGATGCTTAGGTATTTTTCCAAGAAACCCAAAGTTCCACCACCAAATCCACCACTGCTTCCACCACCAAATCCACAAGATCATGACCAACCAATTCTACCACCAATTCCACAAGATCATGACCAATCGATTCCACCACTGATTACTCAAATTCGTGAACTCACAGATGATGATATTATTGAGAAATGGGCATATTTGGAGATGGATCCGTCGAAAAGAAAACAAATTCTTGAGTATCATCCAAATGTGCAAGATGAAGTAAGAAGAGCTTACCTTTTAAATGCTCCTAACCAAATACGATTGACCAAGTATCCTGTTAGAAAGATTTCGGGGAAAAATCGTAGTTTTTGTGCAAATTGGTTTGATGAATATAATTGGTTAGAGTACAGTGTTAGAAAGGATGCTGTATATTGTTTTTTTTATCATTTTTTTTTTGTAAATCGTACAATTGTTAAATCATTGAAGAAAAAGGAATACCCTACTCTAAAATCCTGGATCCGCCCCTGCCCACAGTGCGGCAGAGGCGACATCAGTAGCTTGAATCATGGGGAATTTTGTTTAAACACTCGTGGTTAATATTGATTCAAAACCTTGTTTTGATTATTGTGTTGTGAAATAATACATTATGATCAAATAATCATATTTAATAAATAGACTAGATAATAAAGTAAAGAATGAAGGTATTCTTTGATGCACGGATACTTGTGTTTTATTTCCGTATCCGTATCTGATATTTCACAATACGTCGTGAGTATGTGTCAGAGTAGTATTAAAATATATTTTTTGATATTTTTTTTTAAAATGTAAAAGTCTCTATACATCGTGAGAATACCATCGGTACGCCTTATAAACACGAAAACGAAGCTAACATACAAGCCAGGAAAACACGGGAGAGAAAATAACTCCCAAATCTTTAGTGTTATATAAGTGCGACTTGCTAGTTTTCATGTCTCTTTGTTTTAATGTGCTAATCTACATTTCTTCGGGTATATGTGTCTATGTATTTTATGTTATTTTGTGAATATTTTATTTTATAAACGAATCTTAAACGTATCGTATCACGTGTTTCAAGAAAGCCCATATCGATGTATTAGATTCATATCTTATATGTGGATTAGATAATGTATTAAAAAAATGGGATGAAATTAGCACCAAGACTACGTTAATATCAAGAAGAGATAAAAACTACAAGAACAAAGCTAACATGAGTCTCACAAACACGAGAAAGAGAAAATAACTCCTCGGTCTTTGTTGTGTTAAAAGTGCGGCTCGCTAGTTTACATGTGTCTCTTTGCTTTAATGTCCTAATCTATGTTTCTCTAAGTCTATATGTCTATGTATTTTCTATTATTTTGTGAATATTTTATTTTTATAAACGAATCCTATGTTTTTCAAAAAAGTTCGTATCGATGTATGAGATTCGTATATTATCTGTGCATCATATAATGTATTAAAAAAGGGAATGAAATTAACACCAGGGCCACTTTTAGTATCAAGAAGAGCTAAAACTACAAGAACATGATAATAAAGAAAGGGAGGAACGAATACAGAAGGGGGGATTTCAGCTTCTACACCATTCTTTATATAAAATAAATATTTTTTAAAATAAAACCAAAAAAACTAAAAAGGGGAATGGCTAAAAAGAAGAGAAGAATGAAGAGGAAAAAAGAGATGAGAAAGGAGAATAAAAATCAAAACGGGAGAAGAATTAGAGGAAGAGGAAGGAGAATAAAATGAAAGAATAAAAGGAAAAAACTTGACAGAGTAATGCTAGTTATATAAACATCTTGATCAACAAAACTGAATATTGTTGAAACGGATCATGATATACTAAGCATTATATTAGCTGAAAAATTCGAATATTTTTTACACTCTTCATTCAAAGATTGCTCTCCATTTCTACTAGGGTACACTTCTTTCTTTGTTTTCAATGATCTACATTAGATGCACCCGGTACTTCATTTGCATCATGCCTATCAACGCCAAAACCTTCATTTGCATCATGCCAATCTTCACCAATAGTGGTGTCTTGAACTGCATTTAAAGCATTACCAGGTGATATTCTATGAAGTCTTCTATCTCGGACTCCCCGTGGTAGAACAAAGAAGTGTACCCTACTAGAAATGGAGTAAACCTTAAGTGGTCAAACATCACATGTCAACTCTTTCAATTTTTGCAAACCGCACGCTCATTACAAGGACATATTATTTTTCCATTTACGGAAGAATGTCTAGAGAAGGGTTGTCCGAACTAGGCGGTTCAACCGGTTGAACCAAGAACCGCCCAATCTAGCAATTGGTTCAACCCTATTTAGACAGCAGTATGGTTTTGAACCATCAATTTATTCGGGTTGAACTGCCCGAAATGTATTTTTTTTATTTACTTTTTCTCCAAAAAAATAATATTTTTTATTTATTAGTCATCATTCGGTTCAACCCTGGTTGAACCGATTGAACCATGACTCGGAGGTCTTGCCGGTTCAATCTCCAATCCGGTTTTAAAATCATTGGTTTAAAGGCGAAATGAATGAATCCCTTAATCCCTTTCACATACTCAATCAAAGTTTGCGATTTTGTAATCCATGATATATCCATTGCTTCAAAATTATTATTCTTGAGTTTCAACAACAACCCGGAAGAAAAAGTAATCACTACCTCTCATAGAAAAAGAAAAGCAATCGCCACAGTTACAGCAAAAACTAATAAATCTATATACTGTTTCAATATGACATAAGTTGGCTATATTAAGAATGAAGTGCAATTGCATTTCTCCAACTAGATGCATGAATAATATACTAAATGAGTATCTCAGTTTATAAGTTAGGATCCCTACGAAAATTCTCAAGCTGTGTTTTGAGTTTCCTTTGCGTGCACCAACATGTTCAAATGAAAGTAGATTCTCAGTCTGCTATAACAAGAGAAAAACCACCACCACGAAAATTCTTAGTAATACTTCACATTATAATCAAGTGATCAACTTACACTGCATGTCACTTGAAATATAACAAATTAACAATACACACAAAGCGAAACTTGAAGCACAAAGTTCCAGGTTATAATCGCAGAATATAACATAAATTTCGAAAAAGAATACACAAATTTAACGTAGAATTTGTTACCCGGTGCATCGCAGAGCTTGAGGGGCTAATGTTGGAACTCTCTTTTAAGATGTGTGTGAATTATAAAAAGTCCCACATTGGACAAACCAAGAACTTTCCTCACTCACTTGGCATATAAAAGGAGACCTTCTCCTCACTTGTTCTTCACACCAAAAAGTTGTGGATCAAGAGTTTTCTCCTCAACTTTTTCTCTCTTCTCCCTAAATCATTTCTAGTTCTTTGAAAGCTTGAAGCATTTCCAAGCTAAGAGTGGTTTTTATAACCATAAGAGTGGTTTTTATAACCATATTGAAGGTGTATATCTTAGAGCTAATTTCTCACAGTGCAGTGGAAATTAGTAACAGTTGTCTGGGCTGTTTTATCCTGGGGACGTCGTGGTTGATAGCCTACTTGCACCTTGGAGTAGTGCCACGAAACGTCTTAAAGAAAGCGACCTAGTCCGCGACTCATCCCAGTAATCTCTTCGGCTTGATTTCGAAAACATTGTTGTTTAGGAGAAAGTTCTGGCTAGGAAAGACTTGGTTTCTAAGCGTGTCCTTTGTGACCCACCTCTCTTTCCTGGGAACCTACTCGGAATAACAATTTTAAGACGTTTCAATTCAGCCATGACAACCGAAGAAATTACTGGTGTTGGTTCCGCTGCTTCGGACTTCAACAAACCATTCCGGTTTGAAGGAGCTCACTTCAAACATTGGCAGCAAAAGATGCTTTTCTTCTTGACTGTGAAAAAGGTTGCCAATGTTTTGACTGATGAGTGTCCAGTGGCAGATGAGACTGCTGATGAAAGAGCCAAAACTGCAAAAGAAATACTCCTTTGGAAGGAGCATGACTATCTCTGTAAGAATTTTATTCTTAATGGGCTTGCTGATGATCTTTATGATTATTATAGCACTTGCAAGTCTGCCAGGGATGTGTGGAATGCTCTGAAAAAGAAATATGATACTGAAGAAGCGGGTGCTAAGAAATATGCTGTGAGCCGCTATCTCAACTACAAGATGACAGATGAAAAATCTGTAGAGACTCAGTCACATGAGATACAGAAAATAGCTCATGAAATTATATCTGAAGGCATGGCCTTAGATGAACAATTTCAAGTAGCTGTTATTATTGACAAACTCCCTCCTGCTTGGAAGGATTTCAAGAATTCTCTCAGGCACAAGACCAAAGAGTTTTCTTTGGAAAGTTTGATTACCCGACTCCGAATTGAGGAGGAATCTCGGGAACAAGATCAGAATGATGAAGTCTTGTTTGTTTCAAACAAGAAAGCAGGAGCAGTTCTGAAGCCAACTGGCAAACCTCTCAAGAATCAGAACCGTAATCAGATTCAAAAGAACCGCAACAACAAGAATGGGAACCCTCCAAAGTCCCCAAATGCTAAGCCTCAACCTCCACCACAACCTAAGAATGATGCTGCTCCTCTGTTCACTTGTTTCAATTGTGGGAGACCAGGTCATATGGCACGCAAGTGTAGGAACAGGCCTAATCCTGCTCCGCAGGCTAACCTGACTGAAGAGCAGCATTTTACTGCTATGATTTCTGAAATTAATCTTGTTGGTGGAACTGAGGATTGGTGGGTGGACACAGGATCATCTATCCACGTGTGCAACAATCGTGCTATGTTCAAAACATACACTGCTGTTGATGATAAGAAAGTGCTGATGGGCGATGCTCACACCACTATTGTTGCTGGTATTGGAGATGTGGAACTGAAATTCACTTCTAGAAAGATTTTGATCCTGAAAGGTGTGAAGCACACTCCAGAGATAAGGAAGAATCTGGTTTCTGGTTTCCTTCTGAATAAGGCAGAGTTCACTCAAACTATTGGGGGGGATTTATTTACTTTGACCAAAAATAATGTATTTGTTGGGAAAGGGTACGCCACTGATGGCATGTTTAAGCTGAATGTTGAAATGAATAAAATTTCTCCTTTTGCTTATATGCTGTGTGATTTTAATATTTGGCATGCTCATTTTTGTCATGTTAATAAGCGCATTATTTCGAACATGAGCAACTTAGGATTAATTCCTAAATTATCTTTAAATGATTTTCAAAAATGCGAATTTTGTAGTCAAGCAAAAATTACGAAAACATCTCATAAATCAGTAATGAGAGAATCTGAGCCCTTGGATTTAATTCATTCTGATATATGCGAATTAGACGGAACGTTAACTAGAAATGGTAAACGTTATTTTATCACTTTTATTGACGATTGCTCGGACTACACTTTTGTATACCTTATGAAAAATAAAAGTGAAGCGCTTGACATGTTCAAAGTGTTTGTAAACGAAGTTGAAAATCAATTTAGCAAAAAGATAAAGCGTTTTCGAAGTGATAGAGGAACTGAATATGATTCCCAATTGTTTAATGATTTTTATAAATCAAAGGGAATCATACATGAAACGACTGCACCATATTCTCCTGAAATGAATGGTAAAGCAGAAAGAAAGAATAGAACTTTTACCGAATTGGTAGTTGCTATTATGCTCTATTCTGGAGCTGCATCTCACTGGTGGGGGGAAATTTTGCTAACTGTATGTTATGTCCTGAATAGACTTCCAAAGTCTAAGAGCAAAATTTCTCCTTATGAGATAATAAAGAAAAGACAACCAAATGTGTCTTATTTCCGAATCTGGGGTTGCTTGGCTTATGTCAGGATCCCAGATCCAAAAAGAGTTAAACTCGCCAGTAGAGCCTATGAATGTGTATTCATTGGGTATGCAGTAAACAGTAAAGCTTACAGGTTCTATGACCTTAAAGCTAAAGTGATCATAGAGTCAAATGATGTTGACTTTTATGAAAATGAATTCCCTTTTAAATCTAGAAATAGTGGGGGCACTGGAACTAGTCAAGTTTCTGTGCCTAGGAACGTTGAAAACAACGAGCAAAGGGAAATAGAACCTCGAAGAGGTAAGAGAGCACGTGTTGCTAAGGACTATGGACCCGACTATTTGGTCTATACGTTAGAAGAGGATCCAACTAGCATTCAAGAAGCATTGTCTTCTTTGGATGCCGATTTGTGGCAAGAAGCCATCAATGATGAGATGGATTCTCTAGAGTCTAACAAGACATGGCACTTAGTGGACTTGCCCCCTGGTTGCAAACCCATTGGTTGTAAATGGATTTTGAAAAAGAAACTCAAACCTGATGGCACTGTTGATAAATACAAGGCTCGCCTTGTAGCCAAAGGTTTTAGACAAAGAGAGAATATAGATTTCTTCGACACATATTCACCTGTTACTAGAATCACATCCATAAGGGTACTAATATCGTTGGCCGCAATTTACAATTTGGAAGTACACCAAATGGATGTTAAAACTGCTTTTTTAAATGGTGAATTAGAAGAAGAAATCTATATGGAACAACCTGAAGGGTTTGTAGTTCATGGGCAAGAACAGAAGGTCTGTAAGTTGGATAAGTCTCTGTATGGTCTCAAGCAAGCTCCTAAACAATGGCATGAAAAGTTTGATAATTTGATTATATCGAATGGGTTTAAAGTGAATGAAAGTGACAGATGCATTTATTACAAAACTGAGAATGACATTTGCACTATCATATGTCTCTATGTAGACGACTTACTCATATTTGGATCAAACATTCATGCTGTTAATAAAGTGAAATCACTGTTGTGCGACAACTTTGATATGAAAGACCTCGGAGAAGCCAGTGTAATACTTGGTATTAAGATCACTAGGTCTGAGAAGGGAATTTCTTTAGGGAATTTCTTTGGATCAATCTCATTACATTGAAAAGATCTTAAAGAAATACAATTACTTTGATTGTAAACCTGCATGTTCACCATATGATCCGAGTGTCAAGCTATTTAAGAACACTGGTGACAGTGTAAGACAAACGGAATATGCGAGAGAGTCATGAGAGAGTCATGAGATGCCTTAAAAGGACCATGAATCTCGGATTACATTATCAGAGATTTCCAGCTGTACTTGAAGGGTACAGTGATGCTGATTGGAATACTCTATCAGATGACTCCAAAGCAACCAGTGGCTATATTTTTAGTATAGTTGGTGGTGCCGTCTCATGGAAATTTAAGAAACAGACCATATTGGCCCAGTCCACTATGGAGTCTGAAATGATTGCACTAGCAACCGCTAGTGAAGAAGCTAGTTGGTTAAGATGCCTACTAGCAGAGATTCCCTTATGGGAAAAACCGATGCCAGCTGTGTTGATCCACTGCGATAGTACCGCGGCTATTGCAAAAATAGAGAACCGCTATTTTAACGGTAAGAGACGACAAATACGTCGTAAGCACAGCACTGTGAGAGACTGTCTCACAAAAGGAGCTGTGAGAGTGGATCATGTACGCACTGATCAAAACTTAGCTGATCCTTTGACGAAAGGATTAGCTAGGGAGAAAGTCCAAAATACATCTCAAAGGATGGGACTACTGCCATTAGAATCATGAGTCGCTCACGATGGTAACCCGACCTAAAAGACTGGAGATCCCAAGATTTAGGTTCAATGGGTAATAACAAGTTGTGGAATGATACGAGATGAACATGCTATTATAATTAAAGAAGCATGATTCCTGCAGCGACATAAGGCTGAGATAATAGAAACTCTTAATGAGATTTATACTCTATGTGGTGTGGAGTACCTAGCTACAGGAGTACTCTTGATAGACTCACCTTTGTGAATGTGGAAGTGGGGCCGCTTCCTATGGAATTGTTGGCAGGATTCCTAGAGCGTTCACTAAACCGGGATAGACGTGCAGGGCCATAAAAGCACGGGCTTATAAGAATACACCCATGGAAAAGGTTGTGTGTGGTTTTGATGTTTGAGATAGAGTTCAAGACTACGAGTCACTCTTGTTAAATCGAAATCTTAACCGCTACGCAAAGGTTCAAGTCGTAGACACCTTTGTTTATGCTCAATCTTATAGAAGCGTTTGACGCTATTTCTAAAATTACTTTTTAAATTCAAGTGGGGGATTGTTGGAACTCTCTTTTAAGATGTGTGTGAATTATAAAAAGTCCCACATTGGACAAACCAAGAACTTTCCTCACTCACTTGGCATATAAAAGGAGACCTTCTCCTCACTTGTTCTTCACACCAAAAAGTTGTGGATCAAGAGTTTTCTCCTCAACTTTTTCTCTCTTCTCCCTAAATCATTTCTAGTTCTTTGAAAGCTTGAAGCATTTCCAAGCTAAGAGTGGTTTTTATAACCATAAGAGTGGTTTTTATAACCATATTGAAGGTGTATATCTTAGAGCTAATTTCTCACAGTGCAGTGGAAATTAGTAACAGTTGTCTGGGCTGTTTTATCCTGGGGACGTCGTGGTTGATAGCCTACTTGCACCTTGGAGTAGTGCCACGAAACGTCTTAAAGAAAGCGACCTAGTCCGCGACTCATCCCAGTAATCTCTTCGGCTTGATTTCGAAAACATTGTTGTTTAGGAGAAAGTTCTGGCTAGGAAAGACTTGGTTTCTAAGCGTGTCCTTTGTGACCCACCTCTCTTTCCTGGGAACCTACTCGGAATAACAATTTTAAGACGTTTCAATTCAGCCATGACAACCGAAGAAATTACTGGTGTTGGTTCCGCTGCTTCGGACTTCAACAAACCATTCCGGTTTGAAGGAGCTCACTTCAAACATTGGCAGCAAAAGATGCTTTTCTTCTTGACTGTGAAAAAGGTTGCCAATGTTTTGACTGATGAGTGTCCAGTGGCAGATGAGACTGCTGATGAAAGAGCCAAAACTGCAAAAGAAATACCCCTAATTTGTTGCAGATTTGATGAAATCAAAGGTAAAATGAAGAAATGGTGAGATTTAATTGAAAAATCGTGCAAGGCAAGAACAAAATTGAAAAATCCCACCAAGATGGAGCAATTTGTAGAGGGATTTCATACTTAAGGCTATTTTATAGAATGATTTGCGGAGCGTAAATGGAGCAATTTTCAGAGGGATTTCATGCTTTGGGTTTATCCAACATTCACGTTCTTTCTTCAACAAGTGGAAATTATCAAGAAGATTGAGTGAATAGAGACTCAAATTGAATTCGCGTGGGGCAATGAAATTTGCTGAGTGAAAAGAATCACACGAGGCAACGAAATTTGGACACGGGGAAGGAGTGAATCGCACGAGAGATTAATTATTTTAAGAAATTAGAACCGCCGCTACTTTCAACTACAACCGCCGCGAGTCTTCAAAGCTAGAGGTGGGTAAAGGGCAACTGCTGCGAAGAGAAAGAACCGAGCACCACGATGTTCTCAAGTTTGTGTAGTGTAAAGACACTTGACACTACCTAGACTTTATGTCCTTGATGTTTGTCATTGGTATTCGCTCTTCATCCATTTGCTGCAAATGAAGAGCGCTTTTATATCGTGTCGCTTATACTCCATCTTCAAAACTTAAGGTACCATACATAACATTCACATTCTTCTCCAATTTTACGATGTAAAAATAGTTTCAAAAAAAAGCTTTTGAACTCTTTGAACAATTTGGTGTGAAGTTAGTCAAATGCAACAATAATATTTGCGCAAACATAAAGTGCAAATGCATGAGACACACAATGTTACTCTTCCTTTGTGCTCCCTTATGTGCATTCTCCTAAACATTCCCTAATCCCCCCTTGTCATAATCAAAAGGGAGAGAGAAGTGATACATGATGAGTTGAATCAAAAATAGAATAAAAACATAAACAAGATACATTCAAATTCAAATATAGACATTTAAAAGTTTAAAAGCAGCAAAAAAAGTAAATATATCCATCAAATAGCAATCATGGAAATGAAAAAAACAAAGGTGTAGTCTATAAATAGAGGAAAAAACTAAAGAAACTAATTCTAAGCAATGATCTCAAAGTCATCACCATTGTCATCCACATCATTGTCCTCATGATCATTATCATATACACCCAATCTAATGGGTGCATTATCACTGCACAATCGCTTTCATCCGCTCCTCAAGTTCATCTAATTTCTTGCACGTAATGGCAAACAACTCGGTGCTTTCAATCCTGAAATTTTTGTAGGCAGCCAGAACACGATCCCATGGTACATCGTCTTCGTTGTCCTCATAATCACTATCATATACACATGATCCCATAGGTGCTTTATCTTCTACCAGTCGACCATGAAACTGCTCAATTGTTGCCATACTCTCCCCGATATCATCCAATTTCTTATGCTTAATGGCATACATCTCTCGATTTTTATTCCGAAATTTACTAAAGGCAGCCAAAACACGATCCCATGATATATCATCTTCATCATCTTCGTCTTCATCGTTATCATATACACCTGATTCAGTGGATTCGTGATCTTTTACAGGTAGACCAAGAAATCGCGTTACCATCCGCTTCTTAAGATCATCAAGTTGCTTATTCGTAGTGGCATGCATCTTACCATTTTCAATCCTCAACTTACAGATGTCGTTCAGAATGTAGGTCAGAAAAGGACCCAACAGTGTGGCGGTAGCTTGAGTCATGGGGAACATTGTTTAAACCCTTGTGGCTAATATTGATGTTTTTCACTAAAATGCAAACCCTAGTTTTGATTAATCTGTTATTAAATAAAATACATTATGATCAAATCATATAATCATATTTACCAACTAGACTAGATAATAGAGTAAAGATTAAAGAATGAACGTATTCAAAAAAGGGATGAAATTAACAACACGGCTATTGTTAGTATCAAGAAGAGAGTAAAATACAAGAACATGATAATACAGAAAAGGAGGAACAAGAAGAGAGGACTTAAGGGAGAATAAGAAAGGAGAGCGGAAAAAACGTGTGCAGACTTTTAACCCCAACTCTGCTTGTGTTATTCTTGTGAGGTTAGGGTTAAAAATTAAAATGTGTGTGTTGTTTAGGTGATTTGGTTTGGGTCAAAATGTGTGTGTTAATTTATATATTTATTTATTTTTAAATAATGAGAGTAACTTTTATCAGAAAACAATAAATAATAGGCTAAAATGTATTTTTAGTCCTTTAAGTTATTTTAAAGTTTCGTTTTGGTTCTTTAAGTCTTTTTAGTTTGATCGTCTATGTCTCGAATTTGTTACACATAAATTCTTTTTTGGACATTCCGACCATTTGAGTTAACATATGTTGACGTTGTTCATTCCGACCAATTTTTACTTGTATAAGAGCCCAGAGGGAGTACACCCAATCTAATGGGTGCACCATCATTGCATAATTGCATTCATCCGCTCCCGAAGAGCATAAAGTTTCTTGCCCTTAATGTAAGACAACCCATTAAGTTTATTAAAGAATTTTTTCAAGGCGGCTCTAACACGATTCAATGGTGCATCATCATCATCATCATCATTATCATATACACATGATCCCACAGGTGCTTCATCTTCTACAGGTCGACCAAGAGATTGCTCAATCAGTGTTAGCCTCTCACTAAGAGCATCAAGTTTCCTATGCTGAGTGGCTTGCATCTCACAATTTTCAATCTGAAATTTACTAATGAGAGTCAAATTACGATCCCATGGTGTATCATCTTCGTCATCTTCGTCGTTATCATATACACCTGATTCTATGGGTTCTGCTTCATCTTCTATTGGTAGACCAAGAAATTGCTGAATCGTTGTCATCGCCTCTTTAACATTATCAAGTTCGTTATTCATTTTTGCATTACTCTCACAGTTCTTAATCTGAAATTCATTGAGGTTGGCCAGAATAGAATCCCACAGTGCAGGGGTAGGTTGAGTCATGTGGTTAATATTGATGTTTTACTTTAAAATGAAAAAACTTGTTTTTCTTAATCTGTTATGAAATAAAAAACATTATAATCAAATATTCATATTAACAGACTAGACTAGATAATAAAGTAAAGAATGACTAAATAATCATATCCTAAGTTGCATAGAAAAAAGATATTCAATGTAATAAAAAAAGTTTCAACATCACTAAAAAAATGAATGAAAAATCTAACTTTTTATTATAACACAAACGAATATTTATATATTGGACTATCAATATAAACTGATAAGTAATCACGAGTTCCCAATGAGTATTGGTACCAGGTAAGTACCCTGTATAGTACGACTAGGATTTTGAAGTACACATGCGTCAGAGATCAGATCAAAATTATAGTACCATGTATCAAAATTGCAATTTGAGACACATTTTAGGGCCAAAGTAACTAAGCACGTTTGAGCACCAAAGTAACTAACAAAGACATATGGATTCAGGAACTTAAGAGACATTTAGGGTGTGTTTGGATTAGGAGAGAAAGAGGGAGGAGAGAGTGAGGGAAGAGAGAGTAAGGGAAGAGAGAGTGAGGGAAGAGAGAAATGGCCCATTTCTCTCCACTTGTGGAGAGATAATAAAAAGCACTAAACTAATCTTTTTTCCCTCTCTTTCCTATTTCTCTCCTTAACCAAATATCCTAAAATCACTCTTTCTTCCCTTACCCTCTCTTCCCTCACTCTCTCTTCCCTCTTTCACCCCAAACAAACACACCCTTAGGGTGTGTTTGGATTATGAGAGAAATAAGGAAGAGAGAGTGAGGGAAGAGAGAAAGAGATGAGAAATAGAGTAGATTTGTTTGGTTTAAGGGAAAGAGAAGAAAAATAGGGAAGAGAGAATTGTGTCTCTTGGTTTTGAAAGGACAAAAACACCCTATGTTTTTGATTTAATTTTTTAATTTAATTAACTTAATAGTTATTTAATTGTTTAATTAAATTAGCTAAATACTAATTTTAATCATTTAATTTAATTAGTTACATACTTATTTTACCTATAAATTATAATAATTATATTTTTTCCCAAAATTTATTAAAAAAGAGAAAAAACGAAGATACCAAGGGGGGTCTAGACCAAAACCCAAGGCAAGAGAGAAACTAAAGTCAAAGCATAAAAAGGGAAACCTAAGCTAAAAAACCCCTAAAACAAAACAGTCAAACGAAAAATAAAAAGACAGAAAAAAAGGCTAAACTACAAAACCAGATCAAAAGGAGTCAGAGATAGAATTTACCTTTGAACGAGTATTGTATCCAACAACCAATTTCTTTTTTTGCCTCAATTTCTTCTTTTGGATCTTGGATACTACCGGTTCAAAGTAATCATATCGAGCAGCTGATCCATGGGAACCGGAAGCCACAGGATCACCAACATCATCTGACACCTCACCCCAAAGCTTTCTTAAAATATTCATGTCAGCTTCTACTACAGGATTAGATGTAGCAACGGACTCTGAGGCAACAAGCGAGTTACGCGCCACAGGTTCTTGAGTATTGAGGCAACAAGCGAGTTACGCGCCACAGGTTCTTGAATATTAGAATCAACCTCATCATTTGAAACCTCCCCCTAATTCTTCCCGACAATTCTCATATCAGTTGCTTCCACTGTGTTAGAAATAGCATCTGGCATAGAGACATTTAGCGAATCAAGCCTAGTCGTGAGAGATTGGGTGGAGGATAAATCTACCTCCTGCATCTTTTGAGTTGGAGAGTTATTTGATGAAGAATGAACCACCAACACCCCTAAAGTGGTGGCCTTAAAAGGAGAACTACAAATAGATTTTTGAGAATCCTTTTGCGAAATATTGCGTTCAGTAGGCATATTTTTTGTTGCACCAAGAAAAGGGTTTGGGCACCCTTCCATCTCCTGAAGTGATATTACAATGTTATTAACACCCTTGAAGCGATTGGGGTCATTATCTTCCTCTACTATAACCGCACTAGTATCTTGCATTTTAGATGGGCCAGTGTCCAATCCTGTAGCAGTTGACTTCCCTTTATCGTTCTTCGGAACATACTGAATATTAGGTTTATTCACCTTCGAGGCTGCACTTGACTTCCTTTAGTTTTCACCACATCTTGGGAAAACTTACAATTTTGGAGAGAATGTCCAATACAATGACAAAATTTGCAAAACAAAGGCACACGCTCGTATTCTACACCGATGAAAAAAGCGTATCGCTCTCTTTCAACTAACAATTGTTCATGCAGCTTATCAGATAAATCAACATCAATAAGGACTCTAGCAAAGTGACAAAAGTCCTCTTCATAGTGGCTTCATCGAGAGCAATAGGAACTCCTAGGCTACCACGAATCTCAAACAAAAAATTTGGCCTCCAATATTCACGAGAGAGACAATGAAGTCTAACCCAACACTGAGTATTGGTTTGTTTTGCAGAAAGAGGATTAAAATCGGGTTTCCAAGCAAACAAACGCAAGACACCTGGAGTCAAATTATGAGGACCAAGCGACCAAACTCGTCTAAGATCATCTTTGGAGGCAAAAGAGAATTCAAAGAATCCCTTACCTAGAGAAACCAGGGACCTGTCAGAAGAAATATCCTACAAATTAGAAATTTTATCCTTCAATTCCATAATCTGATACGGCTTATTCCCTCTGGACAATATAATTCTTCCATATAAAATATTTACGCATTCAGCAATACTAGCCTGATATTCTTCTTCAGATATTTTAATAGCAAGAACATCCCCTTTTATACAGGGTTTTGGAAGTCAGCTAGTGTAATCAAATAAAAAGGATCCAGAAGAATTTTGTATAACATCTGCAAAAGAATTTGTATATTTAAGATTAGAAGCTTGATGTTTACCTTTCAGCACTTCAGAAAATGTTTTCCTTTTAACACCACTTGTAGAAAATGGAGGTTGAGATTCTTCTGTTTGAATAACTACTGATAGACCATCGGCTCCTTGCCGCGTCGTCAGGTCGCTGCTGGGCTTGGCAGCATTGAGTTGCGCGCCAATCACTTTTGAAGGGACGAAAATAGGGAGGCTGACGCGCGTCAGGGAGCACCAACTCCGAGGAGACATGCGTCAGGCGCCTCTGTCATGTGGGGACAAACCAAAACCAAGTCTGGCGGAGGTTGAGCCATTGACGAGCGGACAACGTGAACGTTGCTAAAACGGAGCTGTGATCCAACAATGATGGCAGCACTGATGTTGAACAATGCTAACGCCTAGGAATCAGAGGCGCAACTTTTGAGGGACAGCGGCGCAGGCACAGAAACCCTAGCGCAGCTTTTCCGAATCTATAAATTATAATAATTGTTATTCATAATTTAAAATGAAAATTTAGTTGAGGGAGAAATGGTATAAGTCAAATTTAAAAGCCTTTTTTTCCACTTGTGGAGAGATTACAAAAACCACTAAACTAATATTTCCTCCCTCTCCCTTTCCTATTTCTCTCCTTAACCAAACATGTCAAAATCACTCTTTCTTCCCTTACTTTCTCTTCCCTCACTCTCTCTTTCCACTTTCACCTCAAACAAACACACCCTTAGGAAAGCAATTACAATTTTAGTACATTCAAGAACTAGTAAACTATAATAACAACAAGTTCCCACACATCAAACAAAATGGTTCTTTACACAAAAAAATACAAGAACATGGTAATAAAAAAAGGAATGAACGAATACCGGTTTCAATAAAAATAGTTTTTTAAAAATAAAACCAAAAAGACTGATAAGGGAAGGTTAAAAAAGAAAGGGGGATTTAAATGAGAAAAAAATATAAAAGAAGGGGATGGAGGTGAGTTTTTTAGGTTTGGGCTTTTTTATGTCAAAAAGAAGATTTGGGGTTTTTTTTGTTGATTTGGTTTGGGTTTAAGGACTTTTTTCACACTCCCTCTACTACTACTCTACAAAATACTCTTAACATTAAAAGAATTTCCTCACACTTCTCTCATCTTTCTTTTGCCCCCACCTTCCTCTCACAAATTAAAAGATATGTACATTGGTACCGGATCAGTTTGATACTAAGATACCGAACTCGTATCTTCCCTTTATTACAATTCGTTATTAATATTAACTTCTATTTTTTTATTGGTTGACTGCAGCACATACAAAGTTAAGTATGTCTTGAAGAAGCGAGATAATGGATCATGGAAGTTCTGTGAATGTGATATAAAAGCTCAATGATATTTGGGCTACTTATTGTACCATGACGGGCAGGATAACTGATGTCATATTACCAAAGTATTAAAAGCGGTGATAGATGCAATGCCATATTGTAATGGAAGGGGACGATACAAGTTCGACACTTTAGTACCGTTTTGGTACTAAACTACCAAATTTGTATTTTGAAATCAAAATACAAATTCGGTACAAAAGTACCGAACTGGTTCGTACTAAGGTACTTGACAAATTAAAACGTAGAAAGGGGCAACAGTGGAAGTATGGAAGGGTTAAGGATATTCTTGTGTTTTTGAAAAGATAGGGAGAGTTTGAGAGAATGAAGGAGTGTTTAATAAAATAAAATAAAAACCGTGGGTTAAAATGTGTGTGTTAATTTATATATTTATTTTTAAATAATAAGAGTTACGGTGCATTAACCGCTACTATATTTCTCTATTATTTTGTTTTTTCTTTAAATTGATTAGTTTTTGAGATTACTAAATTTTTTGTACAACTTTAAATTACTAATAGCTAGTATATAAACTCATGCATTTCATTAATACCCTTTGTTTAGATTACACCCTTCGTTTCAAAGTTAACACATCCCATGTGTGAGCACTTTCCTTATTTTTTTAAATTAAATGAATATTGTTTTAGTCTTTATAAATATAGTGAATTTTGATTTTAGTATTTGTAAGTTTTTGTTTTTTCATTTTTATCCCCGCAATTCTTAAAATCATCACTTTGAGTTCCTAAAGACTTTTGTGTATAAAAAAACTGATGTGGCATTTTATGATTGTTGGGGGAAAACAACATAGAGAAATAAAATGAGTACAATCAAAGCATAAGAATGGCACCGCACCAGTACATCCACAGCCTCCAAAGAAAGTATTTAACTACATCTCACAACACTCTAAAATAAGAGTATAAGAGAAAAAACAATGTCAAATACAACTTAAGGTGTTTTCGACTGGTGCCCATGTAAAGGAGAACTTTCCCTTTTATATAGCATTAGTCTCCTTCTTCCTTCACAAAACTAGCCAATGTGGGACTATTTCAATATGCCCAAATTTTAATCAACTCCAAAATCTCCACATTGATTGTAAATGACACCCGAGACATCTTGAGCTTTCATTGTCTACACCGACAATCATAGTTCAAAAGTATTATTATACTCCACCACGAAAGAGTATACTTCACTAGAAGCTAAACCACTTCAAGAATTTCTTCATGCCAAAAGCCATCAACATAACCTCTCAACAAACCTTGCATAAATCAATGCCCATGTGTTATCTTGATTGTATCAACACATCCATGACTTGTATTTTCCACAAACCAAAATTGATTCTTCCATTAAATTTCTCCATGTCAAACTTCACAGCACTTGAAAAGTTTAGCATTCCAACTATATACATACTGTAAACCGTGCACCAAGTAGGTTCCCGAGAAAGAGCGGTGGGTCACAATGGACACGTATAAATACCAAGTTTTTCATTAGCCATGACCTTTCTCAAACAACATGCACTTTCACAGTATCAAACTTCTTTTCTGATGTGGAAGATCAGCTAACGAGCTAGCCAATGAACTGGACCACCAAGAGACTTAGACGCCACATCTCCACCCAAAACCTTAAGGCGCCAGGTATATGAGTCCCCTATCTTATATATATATATATATATATATATATATATATATATATATATATATATCCTTTGTTTAGCTCGTTCATAGCCGATGTGAGACTAACTACTCACACTTGAATTTTTACAATATATCTCTCAAACACCTCATGGTATACTGCTCGCTTTCATACAAGACCTTCTTCGAGCGAGCACCATGTTGAGATGATCATTGTACATACTGAGTATCCTCTAAAGACATCGCATGTTGTCAACAATTCTCAATCATAAGTAACATCACAGTAGAAAAGTCACAACAATTATTATCATACAACACACAACAAAACGCAAGGACTAAGGTTGCTTATAATTGACATCACAGTACACTTCACAGACGCAACGATTCACAAATCCAAAGACGTGGTACCAAAACAGAACCTAACCATGTATTAATTCAGAAAAACTAAAAACCTAACTACCTAAAACCTAACAACGTTAAACAAACAAAATATAAACTAAATCAAATTATAACAAAATATAAAATTTAATAGGGTCTGTTCAAAAAAAAAAACTAATAGGGTGAAACTAAAATAACCAAAAATATATAAACTAAAATAAATTATAAAAAATCCAGCAATGTTAAACTAATCAAATATATAGAGCATTAACTAGTTGAAAAAATATAACACAAAACCTAAGGTTTGAAACTAAAAATATAAAATAATTTTTTTAAAAAATTTATATTACCTTTGAGAAGTTGGTCGAGGGCGCGACAAAGAGAGTAAGACGAGGGAGGAGACCACAATAGAGATCGACGCGAGATCAACGTACTTAGAGATTACTCACTAACAAAATTCCCAAATCGACATCAAAATTCAAAATCATGTCCTTATAAAATATGAGTCGTATTCTTACAAATTTGACTAACATTTCCAGATTAATACAATTCTTATAAATAAAAATAACATTTGTTGGCTCATATTCTCAAGTGAACATAAGATTTTCGAAAACGTCTAAAAGATGACTCTGCTAGGTCTATCATGGTGGTGCCACCAATCGTGTACCTACAAAGTCATTCTGATGTCAATGTCGGGTAACATAATGGAAGTAATTAGGGTACGTATAGTGAAGAAAGTAGGATATTCATGTTTATTTATATTAGAGAGTTTTACGCTTATCAAAAAAAAAATATTAGCGAGTTTTATCCTTTAATAACCACTATATAGACTTGTACCAGAAGTAATCAGTCTAGAAAAAGTGCATGACCAAACGATACAACATCAAAATTCCCACATTAACATAAAATAGTTATCGAAGTACTTAGAGATTACTCACTAACAAAATTCCCTCAACAACATCAAAATTCAAAATCACGTTCTTATAAAATATGAGTCGTATTCTTACAAATTTGACTAACATTTCCCGATTAATACAATTTTTGCTTATAAAAAAAACTAACATTTGTTGGCTCATATTCTCTAGTGAACATAGGATTTTCGAGAACGTCGAAAAGATGACTCTGCTAGGCCTATCATGGTGGTGTACCTATAAAGCCATTCTGATGTCAATGTCCGGTAACATTTCGTATAATGGAGTAATTAGGGCACGTATAGTGAAGAAAGTAGGATATTCATGTTTATTTATATTAGTGAGTTTTTATCCTTAAATAACCTCTATATAGACTTGTACTGGAAGTAATCAGTCTAGAAAAAGTGTATGACCAAACGATACAGCTCAATATTTTTTTAATCTTTCTTCCAACTTTCTCTTTTGTTCATAAAATATTTTGCTTTGATGGGTGAGTGGGGGTCTATGCATTGCCAAAATGCCACTATGGAGGATTTTGTTGGGTCCATATTGTAAAGGCATTCAAATGACTCTAAAGGTGTTACTTTTAGATTTCCTCAAATATGCTTTAGGTACAAGCTGAAGAGAAAGTTCCTAAAATTTTTGAGTAGTGAGAGCTCTTATCAAGTTATCAAAAGGGCATGTAATACATGAATCTTTCCTAAGAATTTACATTTTTTCCCTTCATTCTCGGCTAAAACTTTATATAAATATATTTGTAGATTCCTTAGGTACCTTAGCCATCTTCTTTTGTCACATTGACTCCCTTTTTTCCAACTCAGCATCACATGCTTTGGATTCAAAATATTTTTTTTCTAAGATTTTGCTTTGTGGGTTACACGCAATGCCACTATCATTTTCCATCACTTCTATACACTACTTTACCCCTAGAAAGCTCAAATCACGTACGCCAAAAGGTTCGTTTTTAAAAAAGAAAATTAAACAAGCTCTCAGAAAGTTGAAACACAAAGATAACTTTATTAGTGGTTCTAGTCAAGACATAGTATATTCTAACTCACTAGTGAGCGATTTCAGCGGCAGGAGACATCGGCTCCCGCATTCGAAGTCGGTGTAAGCAGTGGTAGTATGTGTACGTAGTATTTATTTGTCATTTCATTTAAGAAGACCAAAAAAATATTCTAAACCACGAGTGAGCAATTTTTCTTGATTTGATTTATTTGGACACGAAAATTTGCTGCCACACGATAATTTAGAATTGTGATTAATTTAGTTTAATAGTGGTTAGTAAATGGGTAACTCATTAACTATCAACTGAAAGGAATTTACTATGAACTCTTGCACGTGATTAATCACGATTTCGTGTGTCCAAATTTACATCCAATTGAACAACTTAAAATTGTGGTTAATAACGTTAAAAGTCGTGATTAATTAAATTCTATTCATGGTTATCCACGTATTAACTACTTATTAAGATAAATTAACCATAATTTTGAACCGCATTAACTAAATGTCATTCACATTTTGTATTTCTTATTTTATTGTGAAAAACATTTTATGAAATTTTCGTTATGTTTCTAAATGGACATAAGGGTCCTAATTAATAATTTTTACATACTAATGTCTATGTTTTCAGTAATTTGAATTATATAACAACTTAGGCACTATAACAAATATGGTCATTGAAACATCAATCTGTTGGAATGAAACAAAGTGCATAATGGGGTTTTTCTTATTCTTAAACATAATATATCAAAATCAACTTCAACAAGAAACGTGTTTCTAAAATGAAACTCTTTATGTCAATTCAGGATGAAGAATGCAAAAAGCGTACATAAAGAATCCATGAATGGAAAATATGTTCACGGTTATGAAGTAATGATCTTCCAATTGAAGACTTTCCTTATTTTTGCAGTTGAAGAGAATTATGTAATAAGTGTTAATTATTTGTTATAGTGGACCATAACCACTTATTTATAAGAAGTACACGCGTACGTCTTTTTTCATGAAGAGTCGTGATTATTATTTTTTATTATTTTGTTTTTCTATATTTCATAAAAATAGAAATGATATCTTTGGTATCTAGACAATATTTTTTATGACAAGTGTCTCTTTAGCCATTTTTTTTGGTTACATGTCTCTTTAGCCATATGTCGTATATGAAATAGATCACTTTAATTTTGTTAATTAATATGATGACCTACTCATCAAACAAAAATTAATATGATGACCTTAACATAAACATTAAACCCTATGACCAAGACACGTGTGCGACAATGTTTCTGAATATTTATTTTTTTAGATGAGCAACATTTTATTGATGGGGAGCACAAGGGGACTCAAATCCCGTACAATTGTCGGGGTGCTCATTTAGGATTACGTAATAGTACAAGCAAATATAGATTGTTATATACCCTAAGAGTACAAGTTTCAACAATATTTGAAACAATGGATAAACAAAAATGACTGTTTCTTTTTTTTGGTTACAAAAGATAATAAAAGAAAAAACAAACTCAACCCCTCAAAAAATGACTGTTTCTAAATAAACGACTATTGCCAAATTTTCCAACCAAGAAAAGGAAACTATATAAGTTTCTTCTAAAGATGGTACGACAAAAGTATCCATTAAGTTCAAATAAAATCAATCACTTAATAACAACCTAAAATGTTATACTGCCTCTACTTCTACTGACTTGCCATCTCCAAATAAATGTATCTTCTAGGAAGTCTCGACATAAGGACCCGATGGAAGTCACGCCAATCCCCGGCCTAGAGCTGGTCCACCGTAGGTCGCCGCCTGGTGGCGATCTATAGGAGTTTGTATGTCATTCGTAAGGATTTCACTTTTCTAAAACCTTATAATACCACCTCCTCTAGGGCACGTTTTACCGGAGGTAGTGGTACTCGATTCACACTCGTGAATATATGGCATCTAGGGTCTGTTTGGGTGTTGTTTGGGGGGATGAAATAGAGAGAAAGATATATAAATCTTTCACCTTAATTGAAAGAGTAATGACTATTAATATATTTTTAATTTTATGACTATTGTAATTTGAAGAATTTGTCTAACTCATCCAAAACTTTCATCCAATAAACTTTTTGAGTTCTTACAAACTATGGGGATTTGTTTTTATGAAAAAATATAAACCTCTATTGAAATTGATGGTCTATCCTTCCATACAATTTTATCGGATGTCCCCGAAGGGAGTATCCTTCCATACATTTATCTTTTATCATTTCTTTTTTTTTTGCAAGCCATCTTCTCCCATTTCCTTCAAATTTTCAAACAAACCCGTAATTTAATAGTTTTCTAATTCATGCACGCCACTTGATTATAAAGCAGCTATTAATATTTTAATAAAAAGTATAAGAATAAGACACAATTTTCTTGATCCCCAAAGCATACAAAATCTAATGAATCACCATACACTCCGACTGAGTTCTACCCTAATGTTCACTGTGGTGAGTGAACACTAATTAATTTTCTTTTTCTTTTAATAGTTTCGTTTCAGCCCACACACACAGTCACTCACCTCGAAAAATATCTTTTAATGTTATTTAATTGATAATTTGTTTTAGTGCTATTTTATTAATTTGTATCTTGTATTAGTGCTATTTAATTTATTATTATGTTAGTTTATTTAATTTCAATCTGTTCTTGTATTTTGTGAATATGTTGATTCTCTTAATTCGCCAACTAAACTACCTACTCGGGATACTTGTTAGTACTATTTAATTTATATTGATCTTGTGCAACACAAATTGTGAATCTATTAAAATCTTATTTTATTACAATTTTTATGATGTGTGCGTTTGAAAAATTTTACACCCTCTAACTCAGGGTGCTGGTCCGCACTGGTTTTGGGGTGAAAACTTTGAGTTTGTTGTAGTTCAGTCACAATCATTTTCTTGGTAAAGTATTTTATGGCAGCCAATGAGTATGTGGAAAGTCACAAGATGTGTCCTTTTGTTCCAACAAATTGACCCTAACCATCCTCAAATATGGCCCCCCTCTTTGTAGCCGCCTTTTGCAGTGGCACGCACTCTTGCTTTTTTTTTTTTACACCAATGAAATTCTTAATACTTTGCTGTATCCACGTATATATATCCCACAGGGAAAGAGATTATTGTCTAAATAAAAGTTTGCTGTTTATTATTGGGGCAGGGGTGGCAATTTCCGCAAGTGGGGATCCCCGTGGGGATTGCCCCGTTTGGGACCTCATGGGCGGGGAATTTTTCCCCCGTGGGAATGGGGATGGGGGAGAAAATCCACCCGCAGTTTATTTGGGGATGGGGATGAGTCTATATCCCCCGCCCCGCGGAGACCCTGCCCCCGAATACATTACATAAATATTTATATTATAGATATATATTATATTCTAAGTAATAGATTTTTTTTGTCTTTTATTGTGTTTTTAAATAAAAATACTAATAAAATATTAAATTGTGCTAAGTTTTATATTTTTATTCTTACCTTTATACTTTTTAAATATTAAAATATCAAGGTGAGACTAAATTTTATACATTTTTTACAGTTTTATTATATTTTAATTTTAATTTTTGCTAACTTTGAATAAATTTTTGGGGTCCCCACGGGGACCGTGGGGATCTTCGGGGATGGGGATGGGGGAGGAAAACTCCCCGAAGCGGGGAATGGAGATGGGGACGGGGGAAAATATGGGAGGCGGGGACGGGGAGCACTAGAGTACTCCCCGCGGGCCCCGCCCCATTGCCATCCCTATATTGGGGTGAATAGTCTTCAACTTAGTTTTAAAGTAACACCCTTTCACCTATTTAACTAAGTTTTATGCAATCCCTCAAATTACACTAAACATTGTAGGTAAAAGATATATTGATAGTCTAAACATTGTGAGTAAAGGTATCGGATGGTTGGTAAAATATTTATCTATGAATAAATTGTGTTGTTATAGGTCATACATAATGCGTGGAGGGAGTGACCATGAATAAATGTCAAATCTGTCTTTACCTATAAATGTTTGATACTGAGTTGAAGTTTTTGACTATGAGTAAAAAGCCAAACTTTTTGTAGCATTTTAGTAAGAGACCAAATTGATGGATTTACTTACTTCGGCAACTACCTTTTTTTCATATACTTTAGAGACCAAGTTGGAGAGAAAGTGTTAGATTAGGAACTAAATTTTACAACCCAGGGGGTGTGGTTGAGCGGTTGGAATTTATCCTCCCTTAACCAAGTGTCGAGGTTTCGTGTAAGGTTAACTACATCCCTCCCGAACCTATAGTGCAATACATTCCTAAGAAGGATAGAGGAAATTCAATTATCGTGGAGCGAAATTTTGAACAATGTATTGTCTCCTAAATCCAAGGGTTTACATGGGATTGGTTTCGTTTATTTTAGTTGAGAAAGATAATGATCCTAATCGATGACGGGGTATAATGACATTGTACAGTCCCCTAGAGAGACTGAAGAAAAACCAAACCCTATGATCCTAATGTTATGCATATGGATTCTTCTCCTCGCCTTGTTACTCCAAGTGAAACCCCTATTGAGAAATCTCCCAATGTTTGGAATTTATCCCTTGTGAATACTCTCAATCTGGGTGATATGGTGATACCTTTCTCCTCAAATAACTCATTGAAGAAGCATTTGCAAGATGTTGATTCATCCTCCACATCAACCTCCCACTATTAGGCTAGATTCGCTAAGTACCTCAGAGTCTGATGCTACTTTTAATCTGTTTGTCGCATTTACATGTGAGTATTGGGATTTTGGGGTGATGAGATAGATGATGATGTTGACCCTATGGCTACTGATACCCAAGGAAAAATTGTGCATGATAATAATTTCAAACCGGTTGTGTCCAAGTCCTGTGAGAAGATATTTTCGGCAGAGCCAGAAATTGGACTAGAAAATTGTAGGATATAATTTTGTTCCAGGGTAGGTACAAATTTACGTTATGCTAATTGAGGGCACTTGCATGTTTTTATATTTTACCCCCAGTTCAAATATTTTGTTGCCCTATATAGCACACTAATGATTAATGCCTTTCAAGACAAACTGGTATATTATATAAACTAAAAACTACTTTTTATTGGGCAAAAAGAAAGAAAAGAGTCTCGTTAAAACTTTTTGATGCAAACCCTCATTTAGGAAAAATCATCTAAAAGAAAAAAGAGTACTCCCCTTGTTTTCATTAAAAGGAGATTAAAGAGAGTAGAAGAAAGACCAAGGAAGACTAGCAAGACTAATACCATTGGCAGAAAAAATTGTCAAAGAAAATGATAATACAAAAGACCTAACCTATTGTGGCAACTGCAACGTTGAAATGAGTTTCTCTACTATCGATTTTATGAACATTCAGATATGAAACTACACGATAGATGAATTTTTGAATGATTGTCTAGTGGCAATAAATCTCTCAAAATATAAAAATAGAGATCAATTATCAATTATAATTCTTAGATGTTATATGTGTCATCAGTTTTGGATATGCAATGCAATAATTTTTATAATCTCAAATGTTGTGTTTAATTATAATGATATCACCATTTTTTCGCTTATGTGCCTATATATTTCTTGTGTAAGTATTATAATAAATGATCTTGCCCCATCTTGCCCCCACTAGTTGAAGTTTCTAAATCCGTCCTTAAGTATTGGGGAAAATCGCACACGTCAAATGGATTAACTCACACGCCCAATGATCTTTGATGGAACATGGATAAAAACACAACAAAGAATAAAGGAGAGCCATAAAGATTTACGTGATTCAGCACCTCTTGCCTACGTCCACGTGAACACCTCAATATAATTCATTTATCTTCTAAATAAGACTACAACAATTTGTAACCCAACCCAATATGTGTATCACCCTATAATACCCCCTCGCTCTAAGAGTTACAAAGAATGATATAACACTCGCATCTCACAACAAATGATCACCAACACTCTTCTCTCACTAGGACATGGTTGGAGATCTTTCAACTCTCTACATGATCACCCAAGTGATAATGTCTCACCTCTTCAAATGAGAATGCCTTCACCTTTTCACAACTCTATCTATTTATATAAGAGAACATGACTTTCACGCATGAATATGATTGTAGGCTATAATACCCGCTCAAAGACAGATTTTGTTTCTGTCTCTTTTTGATCTGAACATTGTAAGCTATTTCTAGATTTTTTTTTTAAAAAACAGATTTTGGCCAGAGAATTGTTGGCTATAGTTTTCCTTTCAAAAAGACATATTCTATCTCTGCCTCTTTTATCTTGTAAGTCAGCACTTTTATTTTAGCCTATAGGATGAAGTGTTTTAGAGGGATCTATTAAGGGCTTCCTATTATTTCTTTGACTTTATCTTCTCTTTTGCTGAGTGTGTTGGTCTAGTCCCTCTTTAGCTCTTTTTCTTTCATATTTCTTCTTCTCTTTTTTTTAATAAATTCAAGGCATGTAGTCTGTTTGATAAAAAAATTGTCCTAAGACTCTAGATACATCCATCCACATTGTGAAATGTACTTATTTAATTTTAATTTATTTTGCACTTTCTTTGAAATTTCAGTTGACTTCCCAACATGTTAGGTCTTTCCTATTTTCGTTTTTGGTTAATTTCTTACAAAAGGTATTGGTCTAGTCCTTTTGGAATCTCTTCTGTTCTCATTCTTATTTTTATCCTTTTTAATATAAACTTTTTCCTTCCTAATGTTTTTTTTTTATCGGAATGTTTTAACAAGACTTTTTTCTTTCTATTAACCTAAAAAAAATAGACTAATATATGTAATTATACATGATTTTACTTTTTTTGGCAAAAGAGGAGTTACCATATCAGTGTCTAGTTTTAGCAAAACAATTTAATATACACCAAGCAGCGTGCAAGAAAAAAGACACCTTTTTTGGCGTCGTCCATGTGCATGATAAAAGCAATGGCCGAAAGCACTTTTACAAATCATATTTTGGAAATTTCTGCTGAACCTGCAGCATTAATTTTTTAACGATTCCTTTGCTTGACTCTGTGGTTAAGTGGACTTCCAACTCAGTTTGTAATATATATTATATTATATATTATATATTTTCTATAAAAGAAATAGCTATGTGAACAAAAATCTATATGCTATGCCAAATGTCAATAACATTATTTAAGCATGATGGTAAGTTTGATATTTAAGTCATGACTCATGATACATGAAGTTTAGGTTTTTATAATTTATAATGAAAATCAATTGACATTGACTTAAAGAAATGTAAATTTCGTTGATGTTTTGTATTTGACTTGTGTTACGCACGCTCAGGGCATTCAGATTGTAGATATTGATAAAATAGACGAAAAATCATATACAATTTACAAAGAAACTTCAAGTGAAGTTCAAGAAAACTTGGGAGATGTCTTTAGTGAGAAAAAAATGGATCTTCCAACCCATACTTTTATGATTTGTTTGAGGCTTTGTCTAGCATACACAATGTCATTAGATGGTGTATCACACATCACTTTTATAAACCCTAGGAAAAATCGGAACAAAGACAGGCAGATTCCGTCTCTAAAACTGAGATATATTTGGTCTCTAAATGTCTTAGAGACGGAATAAGATCAATGGCGCCTGAATTTGCAGTCGCAAGAGTTTTACAGACGGAACAAAATATTTCTATCACAAACACTAAATTGTTGGCCACTAATGTTGAATTGTGTAATCCGCGTTCCTAGCAATAATTTGTCTCTGTAGAGATGAGTTTATCTGTCTCCAATAGAATCGGCAATACAATTCTGTCACAACAATTAAGAATTTTTAAAGACGAATCCGCAATTTCGTTTCTAATTAATTTTTAATTTTTTTACTTGTTGCTGTTTTTTTTATCTTTTCCAAAATTTATTTTAATTTCCAGCCTAAAATATTAAGTAATTCAAATTTTAATATACATTCACTCACTCTCTCTTCTCCTTTTTCTCTTGTGATCTCTATTTCTTTATGTGCAACCTCACCTCACCTCTAGTTGTGTTATTTGTTTTATATTTAACTAAAGACAAATGTTGGTAAGTAGTAATTAACTAGGAGAGGCGAAAATGTTAGTTTTCAGAGTTCAAATCCTTGACATCCTTCATTAAACTTCTTTGATTTCTCTTAGCTCGCAAATTGATCTACCTACTTTAGACATGTTATTTATTAGTTAGAACATCATATTTCATGTTTATCATCAGAGTAGAAATGTAATTTTTGTGGAAGGGGGAGATTGGGTGGGTGGGGGCGTTGATGTTTTTGAGAGGCGTGTTTGTGCCTTTTGTCATTTGTCTTCCACCTACTGTCTTGTGCAGTTTGCTGGTGTGGGAAGCTTCGACAAAAAGAGGGAGATTGGGATCTAGTCTACCATCAAATCTAAAGGGATTGTAAAACCGAGCAATGAGAAATTGAGAAAGGTTACATTTTCCAATCACCTTCAGTTGGAGTCTATCCTAAATAAAACAGTAGTTGTCAAGAAAGAAAACTGCATATTTAAAAGAATGAAACAAAGAACCAAGTGGTAGCAAGTTAACAGAGAATTCTAGAATATAGGGAAACTAGGATTAACAAAGACAATACCTACAACAAAGATCTAATGGTCTTTGTTTATTTGGTAAATGAACAAAAGAATTTGACAAAAGAGTATGTTGTTCAAACTTGTTAAGGTCACTGATTTTTTTCCCAAAGTGGCATGATTTTGTTGTAGTAGGCATTGATCGTAAGCGTACTTCGCACACAACTAACAAAATCACATGAGAGTTGAAAGATTTGTGGATCATTTTTCTACTTGAATTGTGACTCATAGCAAGCCAACGCATGGAAGAGAAAACGACGCTATCCGAAAGCTCTTTCGAGCTAGATCGAGTTCAAGATCCACAAGGCTACTATGTTGTTGCAAACAAAATTAATTCTACACAAAAACACCTAAACATACCAAAATCAATTTGACTTTTCTGAATCACTTAAAAGTGAAAGCAAACAATCACTAATGTTTTCCTTGGAGTTGATACTATCAACTAGAATTTGGTATTGAAGGAGGGGAGTCGGAAATGACAATGGAGGAAATGTACAACTGTAAAATAAATACAGTTGCCAGAAATGCATGGTTAGGGCATTATCATCGATCAAATCAAGTTTTCATTATTAGCATCCACTTGCTCGAACCCAACAACCCTATAAAAAAGAATTTTTAGGATTCTGATAAAATATATTTCACATAATATTCGAGTAAAAGTTTAATTATTATGTAATCACGATGTAGCACAAATATTTAATCATATCACACTACATAGTTATTTGTGCAATTTAAGAAATATTAAACATATGACAATAAGGTAAAATATAATCTGATATCTGAATATTTAGTGACTGAATATTTAACATTAACTTTATCCCTTAAAGAATATGTTCAATATTAAAGAATTCTATAGCTGGAGGATTCTGCTGGTGAGTTTGGGAGCACCGGGAGCAACAACGAATAAATGAATAAGACTATTAAGAAATTTGGGCACCACATCTCCACCCAAAATTTAAGAGTGTGTTTGGGAGTGTTTTGGAGGGCTTGGTCTATAGTTTAACATCTATTTGAGATTTTTAAAAATTGAAAGAATAACATAATAAATAATAATAAAAATATGGGATATTGGGCAGGAAATGTGTGGCATTGGAACTGGGATTGGACAAACAAATTGCTGTCAAATGGTGAGCAGAATATACAGTATCTGTAGGACATATTGCTCTCGGTTTCACCAGCAACACAAATGACAGATCACTGGATTTGTTTGCTCGACGCAGCACACGGATTCTCGGTTAGGAGTTGTTATGCGTGGCTGGCTGTGCGTTTTGCAGGTGGTGACGTCGCGAGCGCTGACAACAACATTGCTGTTTGGCTGAAGCTGTGGAAGAACGACGCCTCTTCAAAGGTTTTGATCTTTGCGTGGAGGGCGCTGCTGGGCAGAATTGCAACACGTAGCGCGCTGTTTTGGAAGGGCATAATACGGTTGCAAGAAGAATCACGCTGTGTGCTGTGTTCGGACGAAGAGGAGACTGTTTTGCACCTGTTTTTACACTGTAACAGAACGAAACTGGTGTGGCAGCAAGTGTTTTCGCGGTTGGGAGTTGCACACGCTGACGAGGAGAATTTGATTGCTCATTTTTTGGCATTCGGGAAGTTGCTAAAAGGAAGGAAGCAAAAACGGGTGAAGCACCTAATATGGTTGGCGGTTATATGGAATATTTGGTTGGCTCGAAATAGTATAATATTCAAAGGAGAGGAAGTATCAATTCCGTTTTTGGTTGCGGGCATCAAGGATTGTGCGTGGGGGTGGTTTAAGGCGAGGCAAGGAAGGAAATGTACGGTTGGTTGGTCGGATTGGCATAATTGTCCGTTGGGATGTTTATCATCATTGTAATTTTATTGTAATCTTTCTTGTAACAACTTTGTAGTCGGGGTACTCTTTTTCCCTCCCTGAGTCTTTTTCCCAATGGGTTTTGGCTCTCGGAGGTTTTAATGAGGCCCCTAGGTGTAAGGGGTTGGTGCACCCCCATGTGCGCCCCTTAATACATTTGCTTATCTAAAAAAAATTGATGTCACACTTCATTTTTGTTTAGAAACATTTTATAGCTCCCTCAATTTAGAATTGAAAATTAAGCCCTCCTATTCCCTTCCCTCCTAACCCCTCCATCCAAACATACTCTAAGGCAATATATATTCTTCATTTAGCTCATCTCTAGTCGATGTGTGACTTTTTAACCACTCACACTCGAATTCTCAACGTTCTACCATCAACTGTGAGTCACCTACATCACTAGACTTAATCCAAACAAGGATCCATTCCCGCCCTGCCACCAAGCCGAACTTAGTTTTGATACCAAATCAAACTAGATACCATTGGAGTAGTCCAATCCTTTACCTTTTAGCGAATCAAACACAACCTTAATGGCCCTGGTCATTTTCTCTTGTTTCTCCCTCGTACTCCTTACAAGAGTACCAACAGATTCTACCTAACTATTAATGAAATAAGTTCAAAATATGCTTAACTAGTAGGATACCCGTGCATACGCACGGGTGCTGTCGTGTTCTTTTTATGAATGAATTACACAGTATTTAAATAGTTTGAACATTATCATGTGAAAATAAAGGCAAATTTAAAGTAAATAAAAAAGGAGATTCAAATAAAAAATAGATAAATATTAAAATCTAAAAATGTAAAAGTATCATTTAAAAAAATCTGAGCATTTATCCTGTGAGTTTTATATCAATGTAGTGTTTTTTATATATCAGTGCAGCTATATATCTCGTGTTTTTATATATATCACAGTAGTTATCCCCGTATTTTTTGATATATCAGTGTAGTTATCCTGTGTTTTTTTATCTATCAGTGCAGTCATCTCATCATAGTTTCAATTGATTCTTTGAGTTGATTAGTAGATTATAGATAGTAAAAGATAGATAGTAGACTATCAATAAGAAATATTTATCCTGTGTTTTAAATTTAGTCAGGTTGAGTAGTCATTAAACCTTCTTGTTTTTTAGATAGTAGGTTTATAGTAGTCTTCAAAAATTATAATTATCAATAGCAAATATTAATCCCGTGTTTTTCTATGTATCACGGCAATTATCCTGTATTTTTTTTATATAGCAGTGCAGTTATCTCATAGTTTCAATTGATTATTTGAGTTGATTAGTAGATTATAGTAGATAGTAAAAGATAGATAGTAGATTATCAATAAGAAATATGTATCCCTTGTTTTAAATAGTAATCAGTTTAAATACTCATTAAATCTTCTTGTTTTTTAAGTAGTAGGTTTATAGTAGTCTTCAAAAATTATAATTATCAATGACAAATGTTAATCCTGTGTTTTATTTATGTATCACTGCAGTTATCCCGTGTTTCAATTGATTATTTTAGTTGATTAGTAGACTATAGTAGATAGTAAAAGTTAGATAGTGGATTTTCAATAAGAAATATTTGTTTTAAATATTAATTAGTAGTTTAAATAGTCATTAAGTCTTCTTGTTTTTTAGATAGTAGGTTTGTAGTAGTAGTCTTAAAAAAATTAATTATCATTGACAAATATTAATGTCGTGTTTTTTATATATCAGTACAGTTATCCCGTGTGTTTTTTATATATCATTGCAGTTATCTTGTAGTTTCAATTGATTATTTTAGTTGATTAATAGATTATAGTAGATAGTAAAAAATAGATAGTAGATTATCAATAAGAGGTGTTAATAGATTATCAATAAGAGTGTAAATAGATTTCGGAGAGAAAATTAAAATTTTAACGGGACAATTTTTTCTAAAAAGGTGATAGTTTTATTTAGTGTGACTAATTTACATTTTTATAGCTAATTTGTATAAGTTTAGAAATTTAGTTAAAAAAACTAAAGTGAGAAATGATAGGATAAAGAGAATAATTGTTTATGGGGAAAATAAAAGTAAAGTAAAAAAAGGAAGAAAGAGAGTGTAAGAGAAAAGTGAAAAGAAGGAAAGAGAGTGTAAGAAGAAAGATAAAAAAGAATAAAAAGAAATAATTGATTAAATGTAAGTTACTATATTACCCTCATTTTTGACACTTGTCATGTTTCTCAAATGAGCCAATAAATAATTTCATCGAAGGTTAATCGGTATAAATCTATACTTAGATTAGAATCTATCATATGAAAGGTAGCTTTGCAGTAATTATTCATAAAAATGGAGGGATGGTCCTGACTACAAATGCCAGGCATCAACCATACCGTTTCATCTACTTTATATTTATTTATTAAGAAAAAACCAAAATGACACTACATCAAACAAACAAGGGGGCAACTACAATATTATACTAAAAAATGATTGTCAAAATATATACTATATTGTAAAAGTATTCTTTTATATTTTATTTCCATGTAGGCAAAACAATAAAAAATAAAGAAAAATATGAGAGGTTGAGAGAAAGACAACCTAGATATAGTGTTACCTCTCACAATAACCACTATAAAAAGTTAGTCTTATAACGTCCAACATTGAAAGAGATCTAAAGCAAAATTTGAGTAGTGTTTTTTTAATTTTTGTCAAACTTTTATATGATCAAATTTAAAAATCTTAATTTGGGTATTTTTTTATCCAGCATACTAGACATAATTTTTCTACAATGGAGTCTGAAGCTAAGACTTTAATAACCACACTTTGAAGTTTGGACCAAACATTAATACATTGCGTGGAATCGAACATTCACACCATTGAAAAATTTAGACCAATCAATTCTATGTTTGGATATCGTGTTTTTGACTCGAGAACATTGGTTATGCTTATGCCAATTGCGGACTATCATTTGATTGAGATCACGTGACACCTTGAATGCGTGGTTATCCCGACTATTTGGAATCTAAGTCCCACACCAAAATATCAAAGAGTAGCGTTGAAAAGTAAAAACCCCAATTTTCCTTCTACGTGATTATTAACAAACGACTAAAGGATCTGGATCTTGTGCAGTCACTATTTGGCACAATCATGCATTCAACAAATCTAGATCGTTCAATTTTAATCAAACAAATCCACGACTGAGATCACCTGATTGCATGAATGCGTGACTATCCCAACTCTAGAGGATTTGGGTCCCCACCACCACCATGTCAAAAAGCAACATTGGAAAAAGTAAAAATCTCAACTTTTATTTTCCTTCTTTCTTTTTCTTTTTGCCTTTGAAAATTCGATTTTTTTAGTTCATAATAAAATAAGAAGCAATAACTATTTAACGTCCATTAGTTATAGCATGCTATATATAGAGATAGAGTAAAGAAAGACACAACAAGTCATAGCCCTGTCAAAATCCTTCAAACCAACGTTATTTTCGGAGTCTCTTTTTTTATTTTCTTCACATTGTTTTATGTTCTTATTTTGGTTTTAATTCATTCTCCACAATATCTGCTTATACCCATTTTCTGTGAATCTTGTAAACACCCCCAGAATCATTTGCTTAATAATCTTAATACCCTTTTGGTGAATAATCTCTTCTGGGGGTTCTTAAAGGAACAAGCTTTTTTTTTGTTTTAAACGTGATGGAACAGAAGCACGTTTTGTTGTCAGCATTGAGTGTTGGTGTTGGATTAGGTGTTGGGCTTGGATTAAGTTCAGGACAAGCTGTTCAGAAATGGGTTGGTGGGAATCGTGATTCTGATGAAGTTTCTGTGGAGCAAATTGTTGAAGAGCTTAAAAGATTAATTGTTGATGGAAAAGATAGCAAAGTTACATTTGATGATTTTCCTTATTATTTAAGGTGATTTTTGAGATTTCTTTAAAATATAATAACAATAATTATGTAGCTGAAATTTGATGTTGTAGTCTTGTAGATAGATGTCTATGTTTTTGTCGTCATTTTGAGATAAAAACATTCTCAGCATTTTTTTGGGGGGGTATATGAATTTGTCAAAGATGTTTTAGACATGGATCTGTTTTAGTTTGACTTGTAAATTTCATGGTAATTTGCTCTGAATGTTCTTCTGGAACATATATATTTGAGATTTGAGTCTATGATGGATTGTCCTCAAATTCCTTCATTGATTGTTTTTTCATCTTTTCTCCTTTGATAAAACAAAACTTCCTTAGATTTTCCCTTAAGATAGCTTTGTTTTAGTAAATTGTTGCATTTTTGAGCATATGTTGGGTCAGAACATAGAAGCTGCTAGAGATTAGTGATGTAATTGTAATGGATAAGTATGTGTTGTTTTCTGAAATGGATAAAAGGATTGATCTGATAATAGCATTCATTTTAAAACCAAAAATTGTAATTTTGTGATTCATAACCTCTGTAGCACCGACACATCATGTCAAAAGCCATGTCTGGTGTCCCACACGTGTCATGTTAGACACCAACACCGATACTGACACTTCAATCACTTCTATTTTCAACTTAAAACCGTGTCTACGTGTCAGGTGTCTTTGTCTCTGTCGGTGCTTCATAGTTCATAACTATGAACAAGTTTGTTATTTTCCTGGTTACACAATATCTAATGTTTGTGTGTATTATTGCAATCGCAGCGAAAGAACTCGAGTTTTGCTAACAAGTGCTGCATATGTTCATTTAAAACATCTCAACTTTTCAAAGCACACAAGAAATCTCTCACCAGCAAGCAGGGCTATTTTGCTCTCTGGTCATGCAGGTATATTATGTACAAAAAGTTTTAACATTTTCTAATTTTCATTTTAGTGTGACTAATACGTTTTTTTTTTAAAATTTTTGAAGAACTTTATCAGCAAATGCTTGCAAGAGCTTTAGCACATTACTTTGAGTCTAAGCTGTTATTGTTAGATATTACTGATTTCTCTTTGAAGGTAAATTTTTTCATTGCTTACTTATCATTTTATTCACTTTGAAAATGGTCATAGACACATATACTCATTTCTTTCATGTTTTTACTTTGTACAGTTGCAGAGCAAATTTGGATGTTCTAGAAAAGAACCAGTAAGTTTAGTCTTCTCTATTCCGTGTCATTCTTCGCTTGTCGAAATTAAAATTTGTCTGGCTTTTAGATCAACTAAAATATTTAGTTTTTAGATCATGATGAGATTTTTGTGATTCATTTGCTTCTTTTTATATAGTCTTTCAAAAGGTCCATCTCTGAGATGACTTTCGAGCGAATGTCTGGTTTGTTCGGTTCCTTTTCGATGCTTCCTTCAACTGGCGAAACTCAAGGTATTAGTAGTACTTATTGCTTAAACATTTGGCATTGAGTTCAGTTTTTAATGTTCAATGTCTTGACATTGCAAATTATGAGGGCTTTTACTTTCATTTGAAGTTGATTGATAATTTCTTTTGAAGGAACTCTGCGTCAACAAAATAGTGCAGTTGAAAGTTCCAATCGTCCTCCAAAGCTTCGGAGGAACGCTTCGGCTGCATCTGATTTAAGTTGTACTTCTTCACAGAGTGGTTCCTCATTTGCAGGTTATACTTCAAAACTATAGATTAGCTTATTAACCATTGTTTGGCTAGATGTATTCAATAGAATGCTTTTTGAAGTTTTATAGTAGCAGCAACAAGTATCCAAATTCATATTCTAATTATATACATATTCCAAGAGGAAAATAGTGTTCTCTATAAAGTGCAGGATGTCTAGAATCTATGAAGCACCAACACAGACACTGGACACGACGGTATTGGTGTTAGTGTCCGACATGATACGTGTTGGACATCGGACACGTCTTCAATCTGAGCCGTCGGTGCTACAGGGTCTAGAATACATTGAATATCATGCTGCTAACACTTTGATGCTTTATCTTATAGCTTCTAATGCATGAAATGATTGAAATTTCATTGTTCTCCTGTAATATTATGCTCATTTCTTTGCATTATGTTTTCAGCTCCTTTAAGACGCTCGAGTAGCTTGTGTTTTGATGAAAGGCTCTTTGTGCAGTCACTATACAAGGTGATTTCATTTAGAAAAATTATCATATTTGAATTGTACTCTCCTCTGGTCTCATTTATAAGCAGAAATTGCACTTTCTAGGTTTATTGAATAATCGATCTATCTGGTCTAAATATAGACCAAACACATCAGTAATCGACCAGATACATCAGTTACTCAATGAACTTTGAAAGTGCATTTTTTGCTTATAAATGAGACTAGACTTAGTATCTAGCAACAACCTTCTTTTACGCTGTGTCTCGAAGTTGCATGAAAGCACAATCTTCCTAGCTCTTATAATAGAATTTGTGCATAGAGAACAAAAGTCAATTACTTATATTGTCTTTGATCTATGTTACATAATACACATCTAATAAGATTATTGTAATTTTTTGTAGGTTTTGGTTTCTATCTCAGAAACTAATCCAATCATATTATACTTAAGAGATGTTGAGAAGCTTGTTCTCAAATCACCAAGGTTATATAATTTACTACACAAGATGATAAAGAAATTGTCAGGCTCAGTGTTGATACTTGGTTCCCAGATAGATTTGGAAGATGATTGCAAAGAAATTGATGAAAGAATCACTATGCTCTTCCCCTACAATATTGATATAAAACCTCCTGAAGATGAAACTTATCTTGGGAATTGGAAAGGCCAACTTGAAGAAGACATGAAAATTATTCAGTTTCAAGATAACAGAAATCACATTGCTGAAGTACTTGCAGCAAATGACATTGATTGTGATGACTTAAATTCAATATGCCATTCAGATACTATGATACTTAGTAATTATATTGAAGAAATTGTTGTATCTGCAATATCCTTCCATTTGATGAATACTAAGGATCCGGAATATCGAAACGGAAAGCTAGTTATATCGGCCAATAGGTAACTAACTATCTTGCTATGAAGCACCGATACAGACACCAGACACGACACTGACACAGACACGGACACGAACACGCTAACACTAGTTTTAATTTGAAAAATACAAGTAATTGAAGTGTCGGTGTTAGTGTCGGTGGCTGACACGATCCGTGTTTAGTGTCGGACACGTCCTCAATTGGAAGTGTCGATGCTATATAGTATATTGCCTGATGAATGTTTTTGAAATTGATTACATTTAAGGTTTTCATTGTCACTAATCTTGTATATGGACAGTTTATCCCATGGATTGAGTCTGTTCCAAGAAGGAAAGAGTACTGGGAATCTGAAGACTAATGATTCTAACAAGGTATGTTTGTTAACATCTGTTTTATCATCTAGAAAATAAGTTATCCCTCACTGCTGGTTGCATACAAGGACGCCGGCTCTTGGGTTCGAACCCGAGTTTGGTTGTGTGATAGTGTATGCATCGTATTTTTTTGTCATTTCGTCTAGACTGACAAAAAAATCTAGAAAATAAGTTATCATCAGAAGAATAGCTGAGGGGCTAGAGAAAAGATTTATGAAGAGTGTTTCTCATTATGCATTTATTTATTGGTTGTGTGTTTTCTTTAATGTTAGGAAAATGCTGGAGATGATATAGCTGGTGCCAAGAATGATGTGAGAGGCGACAACCAAGCACCTGAAAACAAAAATGAGGCAGAGAAATCAATCCCTGTAACAAAAAAAGATGGCGAAAATCCTCCACCTGCAAAAGTAGTAAGATCAATTTTCTCAGAAGTGCATTTTTGCCTCGTTATTTTTTGGGTTCCGATTAATTAATTAGTTGTATGGTTGCAGGAAGTTCCAGACAACGAGTTTGAGAAGCGTATTAGACCAGAGGTTATCCCTGCAAACGAAATAGGAGTTACATTTTCCGATATTGGTGCATTAGATGAAATCAAAGAATCACTTCAAGAGCTAGTAATGCTTCCCCTCAGAAGACCAGACCTCTTCAAAGGTGGACTTCTAAAGCCATGTAGAGGTATATTACTTTTTGGTCCTCCTGGTACTGGTAAAACTATGCTAGCAAAGGCAATTGCGAATGAAGCCGGAGCAAGTTTCATTAATGTCTCAATGTCCACCATCACTTCGAAATGGTTTGGAGAAGACGAAAAGAATGTCCGTGCATTGTTCACATTAGCTGCTAAAGTTGCTCCGACTATTATCTTTGTTGATGAAGTTGACAGCATGCTTGGACAGCGGACTAGAGTTGGCGAACACGAGGCGATGAGGAAGATTAAAAATGAATTCATGACACATTGGGATGGACTATTAACTGGACCTAATGAGCAGATTCTTGTTCTTGCTGCAACTAACAGACCATTTGATCTTGATGAAGCAATTATAAGACGGTTCGAGCGCAGGTGTGACTGCGTCTTTGTTTAATTTTTTGCATGATCATCTGTTGATTCTTTCTGCTATAACATTTTTTCGCCATAAGAACAAAGACACATGCATATCTACATTATTTGCATTGAACAGCATGGCATCTCAATTATTTATCCTTTCATTTATGCAGTTAAGTTTTCCTTTTGAGGTGTTCAATCTTATATTATTTATAATGTATAGTTTGCACATGAATCTTTCAGAAGACAGATCATCTATAGCAAAAGTGTGTCTCTTGTGTTTTTAAAATATTCAGTGATTGAGCCTATTGGATGTTTTGAGACAGATGGCCCAGTATTTTGGGTTGGGCTAGGCTCAAAAAATAGATGCCCAGAAAGAACCGGGCCATTTTGACCCAGCCCAGTTGGTCCATGGACTGAACTGGACCTGCATTTTGTGAACACTTTTTGTCCTCTTTTGTTAAAAATTGGACTGGGCCTGGCCGAACCACTGGCCCAGTTGGGCTACAAAAAATGCAGCCCAATAGATACTGGACTGGCCCAATCCAACCTGCTTTTGCAGTTTGACCCATTTGGCTAGGTTGGGCCGGGGCCAGCGGCTCAGTTTGACAGCTCCAAAACACTGGGAGAACTATCAATCACCAATATGATTAGACAATTTATTTTCAGATAAATAATTACTGCTCTTATGATTTGTAAATGACATCTCTATCATTATTTTTTTAATGTTGAACAGGATCATGGTTGGTCTTCCATCTGCTGAGAACAGAGAAATGATCTTGAAAACTCTCATGTCTAAGGAAAAACATGAAGACTTAGACTTCAAAGAACTAGCAACCATGACAGAAGGATATAGTGGAAGTGATCTTAAGGTAAATTTTGCTAGTAGTTAACTAGTTTCATTTTACGGGTTCATATTTCTGATGAAATTAATTTCTGTTAACAGAATTTGTGCATCACGGCGGCTTATCGACCTGTTAGGGAGTTAATAAAGCAAGAGAGATTAAAGGAATTGGTAGTTATTTAAAAACTTCTACTTTGTGTCAAGATTAATATATCTTTGTTTAATGTAGAAATTTAGTATGAGCTGAAGTGCTAACAAAATATCAATTTCATCTTTTATTAGGAAAAGAAGAAAAAAGAGGAAGAAGGACAAAGTTCAGAAGATGGTACAAGCAATAAAGATAATGAAGTACAAGAAATTATCTTGAGGCCTTTAAATATGGAAGACATGAAACAGGCTAAGAGTCAGGTTAGATGAACATAAAATCATTCACTTAAATGGCGTTGGAGTACTAATCCATTTTTAATCTCCATTTCATAAAAGGTTATATGATACATGTACTTAAAGACTTAATTCTTGCTTGATCATTTAACAATTTCACACATATAGAAGAAGGAAAGTATGAGATTTCATGTTGAATATCTGTTCCCAAAACACTACTAGAAAAATCAAAGTTAGAGGGAATAAATCCGTCGCTAAACCATCAAAAATATGTCACTGACCATTTTAGCGGTGGAATTTGTGATGATCACTGAGGGGTATTTTCCATCACTAAAATCGTCACAAACGTGAATCTATTTTAGTTTTGTTCCGATTATATTTTCCGTAACTGAATCCATCGCTAATAGTGAGGGATATCCCTCTCTAAATCTGATTTTTCCTAGTAGTGAAAGCATGGTTTTCTAAATGTTTGTTTTTCATGTAGGTGGCTGCAAGTTTCGCATCAGAAGGTTCAGTAATGGGTGAGCTAAAACAATGGAATGAGTTATATGGAGAAGGAGGTTCAAGGAAGAAACAACAACTCACATACTTCCTATAGAGTATTGAGTTCTACTTCCATTTTGGTTTTCTCACCATTCATCCAAAAGGGTATATTTTAACAAAGAAAGATGTTGAATCAAAAGCATTTAACATTTTATGAAGACAAAAAGTCAAGGCACATATATAAATTCTTCAAAAGGGTGTCAAGATTATTATCATGTATCATGTTTAGGAGAGGGTTTTGGGATTTATTTTTTTTTTGGATTGTTTACAAACCAATTACCACTTGTTTTAGAAGATTGATATTAGTAATGTCATGTGTGGTTTTGGAAGATGCAATTGTTTTTTATTTTTAGAATGTAGGATTATTTTATACCAAATCTTTTTAGGTATTTTGTATTATATTTTATCAGGATTTTCAAACAGTAGAATTTTGTACATTGATTGTGTAACTGAACTTAGAAGTTTGGTTCAATTATTTATGTGTATTGTTTTGTATTGCAGAAGAGTCATATTGCGTCTTTAAATCTAAAGGTTTGGTAGGTTGGCTTGCTTCAACCCACTAGAAAAATATAAAAGATTGAAAAAGATTATTTAAACAATTAAATTAAGTTATTTCAACTAATAATTTAAGCAATTACAAATCATCCACTCAAAAAGTTAAATGTATGCTTGTGTTCTTTTTGATGTATGCTTGTGTTCTTTTTGGTTTGAGCAAGAACGTCAAATGTGGAGGCCAAGTATTGATGAGACTTTAATTACAGGGAACTTTGTATATAACAACAGCAACTAAGGTGATTTCGAGTTAGATTCAAAGCACCAAAAGGGGTCTCAAATTCGTTGGGGGATTCTTACAAATAATCAAATCAGAATCACTCATGGCTCCCATCATCTGCACAAAAGTTACCCTCACGATATGTATGCTTAATATGCACCTCCCAATCACATATCAACAAGTTACGTAACAAAGCAATTTCATTGCCATATAGGTGAAAAGACTCTGAAACACTGGATTTTTCGAAAACCCTCATCCCAACACAAAGATATACCAGTTAGTAAGGCCATCAACTCGGCATGCATGATATAGACCAACCTACTGAGCCACTAAACCAAGGATGAATTGACCCTCATGATTACGAATAATACCACCAAACCCTGTTGCACTTGGATTAGTGAGAGCGCTACCATCAACAATTAAAGCAATCCAACCTGTATCTAGTTTCTACCAACAAACCTCAAGCAGAGTTCTACTGATATGAGCGCTTGTCACCAAAATCCCAAAGGCTGTAACGGTCTCCTTGTGAAGCTTATAACACTCGACAACAATAGTAAAAGTGGGGGTCTTTATGCCTTCAAAATCGAATTTATTTCTTGAGCACCAGCATTTCCACATAATTAACAAAGGAAAAATACCATAAGTCTTCATACACCTCACCACCCAATCCCCTAAAGAATCATCATCTGGCAATGGGGTAGACATTTGTAGACAAGCTTTCCAAACCTCCAAAGCCATTGGGCAAGCTATAAGGCAGTGACAAATAGTTTCCTCAGTTGCATTACATAGTGGACACATTATTGTAGTAATAATGTGGGCGAGCTGCACGAGTTGCTTTTGTTGGCAAAGAACCATTGAAAATTTGCCACACAAAAAATTGTATGCTAGAAGAAACATGAAGTTTCCAAATCCAAGCTAAATTCGGGTAATCGCTGTTCCCATGAAACCGGTCCAGTAGAGCATGGTAATCCGATTTAGTTGAATAGATTCCTGTAACACAATGATTCCATCGCGAACAGTCAGCCACGTCCTCCACAAATCTCGGATGCAAAACTCTAATCTGATTAAAGATACTTTTTGGAAGAAAGGAGTAAGTCTTTTGGAGCTCCCAATTCCTCGTAACAAAGAAATCTCAAATAGTCAAATCACACTCATGAATGTCCACAAAAGAAACTTGACTACTCAGGGGCTTCTTAGTAACCCAACTATCAAACCAGATGCTTGATTCACCATTATCACATTTGAATTGAAAATTATCCTCTAGCTGAAGGAAAGCTTTTTGAATCAAATTCCAAACATGAGATCCCTTCATCTTGTGAGAACTAAAGAAAGAGCGATTAGGGAAATATATGGACTTAAGGAAGGAAACCCACAACTTATTTTCAGAAGTAACCAACTCCCAAATCAATTTCCCCAAAAGCACAATGTTTTGGAGTCTAGAAACACGCACCCCCAGCCCCCCATTTCTCTTAGATCTTGTGATTTTTTCCACCCACCATATGCGAACCTTTATCACTATTCCCCTTCCAAATGAAGTTTCAGATCGTCTTGTCAAGCTGATCACAAATGCTTTGCGCGAACCAATGCAATTGCATCCTATAAGACAGAAAGCCGTCAAAACTGGATTCTCAAGAGTCATTCTTCCCGGTTTATTGAGAAGCTTACCTTTCCAAGAGGCAAGTTTGGAATTCACTCTCTCAAGAATATCATTAAAGTCATCTTTTGTAACACGCCCCTAGTAGATCTTAAAACCCAAGTATTTAGCTATATGATTAGTAAAGCTCATATTAAGAACTTGCTTGATCTTGCCCCTCTTCACCATCGAGACTCTCTTAGAAGTAAAGATAACTGATTTCTCCGCACTCACCTTCATACCAGAGATATTGCAAAATTCTCCAAAACCCGATTAATCACATGAGCTTGAGAAGCTTCTGCTTTTGCAAACAAAAACACATCATTTGCAAAGAAGAGATGAGATATAACAAGTCCTGTATTTGACACAGTAATGTGTTTCCAATTGTTGTTGTTGACCTCCATAGAAATCATGTGACTAAGAAGCTCCATACATAACACAAACAAATAAGGGGACAAAGGATCACCTTGATGAAGGCGCCTTTTCGGCCTAATACCATGCATAATGAGGGAAATTGTAATCGAAGGGAAGCCAAACATATGTAGAGTTTCTTCAAGAAATACCCAGTCCACTCTATGATAGTCCTTCTCCAAGTCCAATTTCAAAATCATATATATATATATATTACCCTTTTTCCGCTTCTTCTTCCTAAGATGATGCATCTCCTCCTATAAAACCATAGCATTGTCCCTAGTGCTATGACCCGTGATAAAACTACTCTGAAGAGGGCTCACTATGGCATTCAAATGAGGTCTTAATCTATCCACCAAGACCTTAGAGATAATCTTGTGAATCACATTACAAAGAGTGATAGGTCTGAATTCCTTGAAGTTAGAAGGGTGGTCCACTTTATGAATTAGAACCATCAAAGTTTCTGCTTAACGCATCAAACGTTCCACTAGTAAAATCAATTGAAATAAACACCTTTTTTAGTGTGTCCAATTGTTTTTTATAGGCAAATTTTAGTAGTTAATAGTTGAGGGATATTAGTTTCTCGAATTTGAACTCAGGACTGCTTGCACTCTTTCGATATCCATTAGCTTACCAACTGATCTAACTACTCGAGATCTACCTAAAAGTATATTTTAGAAGATTAGGTCTGAAACAAATATTTAGTTGAGACTTTTTTTAAAGTGATAAGCTTCGAGTTTGATCTTTTTGTTACTTTATGAGGTCTTTTTGTTGTATAAACACTAATGATAATTTTTTTTGTTGATAAGCCCAAAATTTCGTTATCTTGTTATAGTAGAGAGTAGAGATTCTCTCTATTTCTCAAAATAAATGAAGATGTTCATTATTAAAGTTTTAGGATATAAATACATATATATTTCAAATAAATAATGATATATTATGTATTTATATATCTCAAAACTTTAGTAATGAACATCTCTATTTATTTTGAGAAAAGTATAGAATCTCTTCTTGATGTTGAAGTATCGAGTTTATTCAAATCTAGGTATAAGTTAGGTTGAAATTCTTTACCCACTATCAAGTTTATTCGAATCTAGAGATAAGTTAGGTTCACTTTCTTTACTCACCCTCTATTCTTCCCCACGTGACCGCTTTGCGATTAGCTGAGTACTCATAATGATTGTGTTGTTTTTAAACTCACGAATTGGCGGAGGTTTCCACTAATTCTATTGATGGTGCTCAACCTTGCCCCAATTCGCCTCTGCCAAGGGTGAATTCTTCGTCTTTATTTTCAGCGGGAACGGTGTTATGCGATGGGTCGATTTCTACTTATGACATAGCTCATTGTAACAATAAATTTTGGGCTCTTCAAGGTAAAGCAGTGGCTAAGCGAGTTTGGGAAACCGCAAAAAGTATGGGTGTGGATGGGAAGCAGTCGGAGGAAAGATACATTAAATTGATTGAGGAAGGTGAATTACGAGATGATGCAGCTAATTGTAGGAGGGTGAACAACATTGGTGTGCCATGAATCTTCTCTTTAAATATTCGCGGGTGGGGCGATAGGGGTAAGCGTCTCTTATACGTTCAGGTAATTTTATCTTTATTTGTTTTCAAGAAACTGAGAGGGAAGTGATTTTGGAAAGGGAGGTTAGTTTATTGTGGGGGAGTTATCCTTTTGATTGGTTTGTTCAGCCTTCTAGAGGTTTATTGGGTGGTAGTTTATGTTCTTGGATTGTTGGTTCTTGCTCTGTTATCTCAAATTTTACTGGTGATGGTTTTGTTGGTCTTATTGTCGTTGTTCAGAATGTGACGCTTCACATTGTTAATATCTACGCCCCTTGTGCTATTAGCGGTAAAAGAAGATTATGGGCTGACCTTTTGGGCTTTAAGCAGTAGGTGGGTGTTGGTGAATGGTGCATTGTCGGGAGTAGCTGAAAGGAAGGAGCGTAGTGGAGATAGTTCGGTGGTTGAAATTGTCGACTTTAATAATTTCATTTCTAATATGAAGCTTATTGACGTCCCGGTTTCCGGTAAGAAGTATTCTTGGTTTAGTCTAGATGGTCTTTCCATGAGCAGGATTGACAGGTTCCTTATCTCGGAGGGTTTGATTGATTTATGGGTATTTCTGGTCAGTGGATTGGTAGTCGTGAGGGAAAACTGAGTCATAGCTCGGGTTGACAACACCTTTGTTGATTGACCATTGGTTCTACTCGTCAGTAGAGAACTGTTGCTTGATCCCAAGTTGTTCGTTGACATTGGGGAATATTTTCTCGGGTTAGGCCTTGGGAGATGTTGACACTAGCTTTAACAATCTGCATGCATACAATATTTTTGTTTGAAATTTCATCAGCTGTTAACAAGGTGTTTACATTATTTTTAACCGAAATAGTTGAGCGGGGGACATCTTGGCCGTCCAAGTGTTCTAATTTGAGTGTTCCTTTGCCAACGGCTTCCCACATGTTGAATTGTCCCCCCAGTTGGGGGATAATTTGCTAATTGTTCCTACCCTTGTAGTTCTCTAGAGTACAAGGTCTCCTGCTTTGAATTTTCTGGGAACTATTTTGGTGTTGTACTTCCAGGTGGCCCTTTCTTTTCATGTCGCTTGTTTGATTTTAGCCAATGTTCGACATTCACTGAGTAAGTCGATATTTGCTCGTAGATTGAGCTCGTTATTTTCGTCTCTGGAAAAAATTATTCGTCGGCTAGGCTCGAAGACTTCTACAGGGATCATGGCGTCTGTGCAGAAAACGATCCGGAAATGCGTTTCCTGCGTTGTGGAGTGTGGGGTTGTGTGGTATGACCATAAGGTGAAGTGGAGCTCGTCGGCTCAGTCACCTTTGGCATTGTCTATCTTCTTTTTTAACCCATCGAAGATGACTCTGGTGGCGGACTCGACGAGTCCATTAATCTGGGGGGTGCTCTACCGAGGTGAAGACTTGTGTTATTCCCATCTTGGGGAAGAGGTCTGCCACCGAGTTGCTTGCAAATTGCGTGCATTATCGGTAATAATTGTAGAGGGCAGACCAAAGAGGAAGATGATCTATTTCAAGTAGAACTGTTAAATTATTTTAGCAGAGATGGTTGCTAATGGTCCAGCCTCGACCCATTTGGTGAAGTAGTCGGTAGCAATAATGAGGAACTTGACTTGCCCAGGGGAAGGTGGGAATGGTCCCAAGATATCTTCTCCCCACATATGGAATGGCCAAGGAGATGAGATTGATTGGAGATCTGAGGGCGGGGATCTTAGTATGCTGGCGAACCGTTGGCACTTGTCACAACGTCGCACATAATCGATGCTATCTTTGTTGACAGTAGGCTAGTAATAACCGGCTCTTAGGATTTTGGTTTCTATGGACTTTTTAGTTTTGACCACATTGTCACTGTCTTATGGTAGTCGGTTGTTCTCGAGGTAGTTGGATAGCTCTTGCATCTAGGGTTCTGGTGTGACTTCAGATAAGTGGAGCATGACGATGACTTCTTTTCTTGGCTATGCCATTGTTTCTTGAATCACTGATTGGTTGTGTCTTGGCTTTTAAGTGCTATCCCTCTTGGATAGGACGTCAGCCCGAGTGATCTATTCCTAGGTTACATGTGTTAGGTCAAAAGAATGGAATTTCGTTATTAAGGAATTTACCTTATCCAAATATTTAGTTCGTTGTAGTCTCACGGTTTGGAATTTGCCATGCACTTGTCCTACTATTAGCCGTGAGTCACTCTGAACTTGTAGCATTTTTACCCCCAGTTCGGCGGCAAGGTTCATATCTGCAGTGAGGGCTTCGTACCGCCTGGTTGGTGCTTGCTTTGAAGGTGAATTTGCGGAAAAGTTCTGGCAGGAGTCTGTCTGGTCCTTCCAGCATCACGCCTGCTTCACGTCGTTGTTTGTTGGTTGACTTGTTTATTGAGAGTATGCATGGTTGGCCGGTGGTGCATGGTTCCTTGGGGAGTTCTTAGTCCACTACGGGTATTTCGAGGACGAAGTCCCCAAACACCTAAGATTTGATTAATCCCCATGGTTTATACGAGATGTCAAATTCTGACAGCTCCACGTACCACCCCCAACATTCGTCTGGCGAGGTCCAGCTTCTGCAATATTTTCTTGATAAGCAAGTTGGTCTTGACGATAATGAAGTGGCTTTGGAAGTTTGGTCCCAGTCTTCTGGCTGTGGTAAGGAAGGCAAAGGCTGCTTTCTTAATCTTTTGGTAGCGGAGCTGTGGTCCCCTTAAAGCTCGGCTAACAGTTTAAATAACCCATTCTCTGTTTTCTTTTTCTTGCACTAATAATACAGAACTGTAGGCATTCTCTGATACTGCTAGGAAGAGGATTAGTGGCTTTCCTTGCGCGGGAGAAATCAATACTGGCGGGTTTTCCAAGTATTGCTTGATCTGCTTGAAAGCTCTTGAGCACTCCTCGTTCCAACTCAAGGCGCTATTTTTTCTAAATAGTTGGAAGAGAAAAGAAGAAGAGATGGAGGTAGAAGAAGAATGAAAAAGATAAAAGATGAAGAGATGTTTTGATAGGAACTCACGCTTTGATAGAAGAAGAATGTGAGTATTAAAAGAAAATAAAGTTATATCAAAGAAAGAAAAAGATCTGGCCTTGGATAATTGGAAAGTTTGAACCATTGCATTCTTTTTTAAAACTTTATACAAAATGATGACCGCTGTATTAGTTTAGCCTCACAGTTGTCTCGAGTACTGCTGCTAGCTTGCTACTGCCAGTGATGTGGACCGCAAGAGCATCGAGATAATCTAATTTTATTAAAAGTAGGATGAACTTTATTTTATTTTAATTGTAATAGGTTATATTTTAAGTTTGAAACTTGGGTTTAAATGTGTAGACATGTGTTAAACTATTTGGGCCATGTTTTGGGCTTGTATGTTGGCCTTATTTTTGCTTATGTTGCATTGGCCAAACCCTAACTATATAAGGGTTGGTGGTGCTTCATGTAACAGACATTTGATCATTTTTATAGGATTGTGAGTTTAGAGCAAGTTCCTCCTCCTAGTTCTTCTTAGAATCTCCATGGATCTTATCAAGGGCTTCATTGTGCTTGTGGCGGTCCAACAATGGAATTTATCATTCATCCTTGAATGTGGCATTCCTTCACTTCCTTGAACCATTTCATTCTATTCCACATTTTGTAGGTTTTCCCCCATTTTTAGTGTCTTTGTGTATGGAAAAGTTATGATTTATGGAAGGATCTTTGGATTGTTAGTGAACTTCTATGTTTAGTTCACATCAGCCAGTGCCAAGTCCATTCAGTCCAATGTTAACTCATACACTAAACAAAGTTACATACATTTATCTCAAAAAAAAAAAGGAAAAAAGTTACATACATTTAAAGTAACGATTATTATTTTTCAAATTCTTTCAAAAAATAATTATTATTTTTCAAATTATAATAAAAAAATCTGTAATAATGCATTTAAGTGGAAAAAAAATAATGCATCTAAGTGTAATAATATATTTATAATTATTAATGTATTTAATTATTTATTATTTATTTATGGTTTAAATATGTATTTAGTCCTTGCAAATGTCCCCGTTTTTCGATTTAGTCCCTGCAATTTTTTTTTTTAAATACGTCTCTGTAAAATAACTTTTTTTTGAATATGCCCTTCCAAAAGTTGGAATTTTAAATACTTCCCTACAAAATAACTTTTTTTTAAATACGTCCTTGCAAAATAATCTTTTTTTTGAAATACGTCCCAACAGAAAAAAAATTGTGATATTTTGCGGGGACGTATTTAAAAAAAAAGTTATTTTGTAGGGACGTATTTAAAAAAAAGCTATTTTGCAGGGACGTATTTAAAAAGTTTATTTTGTAGGGACGTATTTTAAAAAAAAAAATGCAGGGACTAAATCAAAAAACAGGGACATTTGCAGGGACTAAATACATATTTAAACCTTTATTTATTATTCGGTTCAGCCGTGGTTAAACTGATTGCTGATTGCACCGACTGAACCATGACCCGAAAGTTTCACCGGTTCACTGTCCGGTCTGGTTTTCAAAACATTGATACAAACTAAGATTTAGGTTTTCTAATGAAGTGTGATCTGCCAAGTGCTAAGAACAGGTTTCTAAACATAGCAAATTAAGGTTCTACCATGGATTAACAAGTTGGTAAAATACATGGGTAGAAAAGCCTTGATAAGGTTACGTTATGAGAAGCTTAAAATAAGTCAACAGAACGTTTGACCGAATTAACAGAAGGTTGACCAAAAGTCGACAGAAGATTGACCAAAAGTCAACATAAGGTTTGACCAGAAGTCAAATGAAGGTTGACTCAACAAACACCTTAGAAGCATAAGTTCATGCTTGAGAAGGTTAATGTGAAAGAAGATTAAATGTTGAGAAGGTTGCTGGAAACCGTATCAAATTTAATACAAACACATTAACTCCTGTTGAATGATATTTGGTTGTATTAAATGAAGAAATCTAGCAATAAATGTGCTGGAATGTTTCAAGCATTAAAAAGGGAATTCTTGATTATTCCCTGGGTACATTTTAAGTGTTTATTAATACTAGGAAGCTTGAGAAGGTTCGTTTAAAGTAGTACCAGGCTGGCCAACAGTAAAAGTGCAAGTCATAGTTGTTTAGTAGGATGCTAGGAGAGTACATATCCAGCTCAAGAAAGTTCAGAGGCTCAGATAAAGCATAAAGCAAGCCTTGAGATGGTTCAAAAGCTGTCAACTTTTGTACCTTACTTCACATCACTCCTATGGACCAATGGATATTTCAAACGGCTCTCTTCAAGTTTCTAACGGCTATATTTGTCCACCTTGGCTATTTAAAGGGTCCATTATGAAGTTTCAAAGCATGAGAGTTAATTGCAATCTACACAAAGTCAAGCTTCTCAAAGCAATCAACCTTCTTATCCCACACTCAAAGCTTCTACAATTTCAGATATGGGATCTCTTTCTTGAGTGTGTGCTAGCTTGTTAGAATCATTGTTTACAGTGTATCTATCTTTATTTCAAGCTCATAAACATCCCCAAACCAAACCCCTTATTGTTAACACTATTGTGTAAGCATCTCATCAAACTACCTAAAGAGAGGTGAGTGTTGGTGGTGATACTACTTGATTGAGGAAACTCATAGGAAACTAGAAGAGAGTTTCTAAGAGGTGGAAAACAGCAGGTTGTTGCTGTGTAAGAGTATACTAGGTTTTTGTGTGGGATCAAAAGCTGGTATTGTGAAAGTCTTTTGAGTGTGATCAAAAGCAAGTGTAAAAGCTATTTGGAGAATAGTGGAAATACTCACTTGGAAGTGAGGAGAGGACGTAGCCTGTATTGGGTGAACCTCTATAACTCCTCTGTGTTCTTTAAACTGCTTTGCAGAACTATTTCCTAAACTGCTTTATTCTTATGATTGTTTTCAAATCAAGAGAAGGTTAATTTCTTCAACCTTCTCAAGACATTTTTTGAACTAATACTTGATCTTTCAACCTACTTATCATTGTTTGAAAACTACCCCTCTTGCATAGTACATATATCTTACTATCATTGTTAGTCTTCATCTTTCAAGGGTTTATACGTGCCTATACATCACCTATTGGTTTTCAATCTAAGAGAAGGTTATTTCATTCAACCTTCTCAACTTAGGTTTAACTAAAGCTAAATTGTTTTAAACCTAAATCAAGTTAAAACCAATATATCTCTTATATAGACTCATTACTATTTGTCATTCTTCATTGGAGAAGGTTTGTCTCTGTGTGAGGAAATATTTATTACTAACCTTCTCATATCCAAGTTCATCTTGAGAAACACTTTAATAAGTTTTTCAGGTATCATGATTTAAATGAGTACACAATTCAAACCCCCATTTCTTGTGTAATTTAGTCACTTCACTTTTGTCTTCCGATCTTGACAGAAACCTTGATAGTGCTGCAGCCTGACCTTCCAGTATTTGTACTTCTTTTGTACAAGTCGGGTTTGGCATGTCGATAACGGCCTGTCATTTGTCCTACCAAGCCTCTATTCCTTTATTGGTTAGCATGAAACCCGTGAACTTCCCAGAGTGCACACCAAATTACACTTGTTGGGGTTGAGTTTTAAATCGCGCTAGCGTAGTAGTGAGAAAACTTGATCTAAATTAGGAATACGGCCGAACTCGATTTTGGATTTTACCACCATATCATCCACATAAACCTAGATTATGCTTCTTGAGATATCACTGAATATCCTGTCTAATCAGTTGATATTATGTGGCTCCGACATTTTTAGACCGAATAACATGACCTTGTAGCCAAAATTTGATTTGTGGGTCATGAACGCGGTCTTTTCCTCGTTTGTACTACCTACACTTCCTTGGCTGACGATTGTGCTACTCAGCTTCCATTTACTTGCTCGGCAGGGGTCCTCCATGAGGGTAGTTGAGTCCTTCTCATCCTTGTGGAGCCCTTCTCGGCCTTCTAGAGTCTAGGTCGGCTATTTCTGGGCACCGTCAGTGCAGAATTCATATGGAGAAACTCCTATATTTAGAGGAAATGAGGGCTTAGATAGAGATGAAGGAATGAGTCTTGTAAATGTATTAATGGAGGTGGAAGGAACAAATGGTCTCTTTTTAGTGAAATGATGAGGACCAAATTGTCCATCTTTTGCGAACACTCAAAAGATGAAGTTTCAAAGGGTTTGATGTGGTGCTTTTGTTTGTCTCTGGTGAAGTTTTTCAGTACAGACACTAATTGCTCCAAAATATATATGCTTTTACAAAAAAATCCATCTCCACGTCAATGACCACATATCATGTGAACACAACCCATTAACAAGGTTGTTGACTTTGTTTGGATGAATTTTGTTTGTCACCAGTTAGAGTTCTTCAAGGACTATTGTGAGACTTTATTTTTGTGAGACTAAATTGTCCCTCCTAATATTCGTTAGGGAGCAAATTGTTCCTTTACTCGCTTTTTAGATAAAACTAGCAAAATACCGTGCATGTGCAGGTGTAGCGTTGTGCTATTTTTGAAAAGTAGTCTCAAACAGAATTGTAATATAGTTATCAACTTGTAAACTTTAGATCATATCTAATAAGTATCTCTAATTATTTTTTATAAGCAAAATATTTTATTAGAATTAAAACACTTGGTATAAAGATTACATGAAAAAAGCCCCATCTTAATAACATACCACCTACATGTTGTCAACAACTCCCACCCAAATTACATGAAAAAAAAAAACCCATCTTAATAACACACATTCTACATGTTGACAACAACTCTCACCCAATTATCGGTTGTCATAGTGCAACGCTTCCTATCACTTAAAATGTTATGCCTAATGCAAAAATACCAAACCAATGGCCCAATCAGCGGCGAACCAATTCTTCAACAACAGGAAAATCATGAAGAATGTGTGCAAGTTGTTTTGAACTTTCAAGCGCTGCATGAAATGCAAAAACCAGCAGCAAAACAATATAAAACCAAGAGACCTCTTCAAATTAGACACAACACCAGAAAAGTGGCATCAACAGATAAGATTAAAGTCCCTCCCTCTCACCACGCGATTCAGTCCCATCCCATACACCTATTGTACATCCCTCTTTTGAAAAACCAACTTACGAAATAATAGTTAAGTCCCTCTATCTGATATTCAAAACACCTTCTAAACATCCCTCAAGTAACTCCAACAACAGCCAAAATTAATTTCAAAATTCCCGCCCACTTTGCTAATGAACCATCCCCATGAAATCAGTTTCGTGTGCCCAACCATATCGTTGAAATTGGCCACCCTGTTTTTGAACACCAATCAATTATGTGAATTCCATTGATACCAAATTACCGCATGCCAAATTAGATGACGAACCTTCTTCCATTTTTAGCCGACATGAATTCCGCCATAATGGAGAAATTAAGTGTTGCACAACATTATCATGTCGTACCTCAAGTATCCACATCAACTGCAATCGATTTCTCTTTCCATTGATTTTTGCCTCAGGAAAAGATCTAAGTGAAGATTCAATGACGTCATCAATAATGGCGTCAACATCAGTCATGGAGATGGGAACTTCTAAGAAGGAAGAGAATACTCCCTCTCTTTAAATCTCAACGGGCAGAACAGGTCCAACTCCAAAATTCATCTTCCTCAGTCGATTACTCCTCATAGCTCGCAAACTTATTTTTCAAAGTACAAAAAGTGGAGTAAATTATATTGCACCAAGTATTTTAAAAAAATTCGAATAGTAAAACTATTTTATAAGCTTTTAGTCATATATCTTCATAGTTTTTTTACTTAAAATTAAAAAAAAATTATCGATAAAATTATACCAACAATATGTAACATTTCCCCATTGTAATTTGAAATCAGAATATAAAAAATAATTATTTTGAAAACATAATGTTTTCTCACCTTGACTCAACAATACAATAATAGTTTATAAAAATTAAAGCCATTTATAACGACAAAACATAAAAAATAATTATTCTGACAATATGAAACGTTTCACCGTAGGGAATCAAAAGTAATAAAATTATACAAACAACATGTAATGTATACCCGTCAAAACTAAAAAACTATTTCGATAACATCTAGTATTTTCTCGTCAGGACTCAAAAGAAAAATAATGATTTATAAAATAAAATATTTAATTATAAAAATTAAAAATATTTATAAACTCATAATACAAAAAGAATTCAAGTAGTAATATGTAATTGTTTATTGTTGAGACTCAAAAGTAGGTTAATGATTTATGAAAACAAAAGACATTCCTGAAAATATAATATAAAATATAAATCTTCCGAAAAATGTAATGTTTTGTCATCGGGATTCATAAGTGATAAAATTCAACAACATCTAATGTGTTCCTGTTAGAATACATTCTGAATGTAGTGATGGGTAGTTTGGTATTTTTAGTAGTTAGTAGTTTGATAGATTAATAGATAAAAAAAGATAAAAAAATCGAAAATAGAGATTTTAGTACTGAGTGTTTTGATTAAACCGATTGTAGATACATTAAAAAATTTATAGAGAGTAGAGGGAATCAAAATTTATAGGGGAGAACATAGAATTTTTTGGTCAATGAGCATGTATCTGTGAAATAGGAGAACACATGTGAATGTTTTAGTTAAATAGATAACTTTGCCCACAAGTTTTATGATGGCCATAAAATAGTAATGAGTATAATAGAGATTTTAGAAATGAACATTTTGATTAATTGAATTGTAGAAGATAGAAAATAGAGATTTTAATAGTGAACGTTTTGATTAAATAGAGAGTAGGTTGATTCAAAAAATTGGAATGTGAAGAGAGATAGAGAGAGAGTAGAGGGAATCAAAATTGAACGAGGAGAGGAAAATATATTTTGGTGAGTGAGAAGCAGACCAAATGAAAAAGGAGAACACATACAAATGATTTTATTAAATAGATAATTTTTCCCTCTAATGTGGTGTTGTGGTAAAAATATATTAATTGTTGAAATAAAGATTTTAGTTGTAGGTGTTTTGATTAAATAGCAGAAGATAATAGAAGTAGAATAGTAGATAGATATTAGATACCAGCAACATATATTGTTTTATCACGATGATACTAAAGAGAAGAGAGAAACAAATTTTGGGTCTACTATTGAATAAAAAATTGTGAAATAAAATATTTTGACACATGTCTTATGAAAAAAAGCTCTAGAAATAGAATTCCAATAATCTTTTCAATTATAAGATTGATAGATTTGAAATTTAATTTAAACTTAAAACAAAAGGCAACGTGATCTCTGGTTTTATCTCTTCTCGGTAACCCTAAACCCAAATCCTCTTCACTGTAACCCTAGAATTTCTGCAGCCTAGAGGGGGGCTCTGACAAAAAACATCATATTTCCCCTTCCTCACACCCTCGATTCTTCTCCTCACTCCTCTCCCCACCCTTGCCTTATCACCATGCCCAATACTCTTTGTTTCTTCACCCTCAGTCTCCTTACCTCCTTCGGTTCACCCTCACTTTCTCTCGATTCTTCGGTTTATGCTCCTTCTTCCTCTTCTTCTTCACCTCCTCTCTCCCTTCTTTAACTCTCTTTCACCCCTGATCTACTACATCTCTTCCTTTTTGAGTGCTCTGCTTAGGAAACCATGCCTTGGGTTTTTTGGATATGTGGGTGCACGAGATATTTCACAAGATTTTTGGACAGTGTTCGCGCTCGTGGTGGTTCAACGGTGTCTCGCTAGAAGTGCGGTAGCACATGCAATGGTGGTTAGTGTTCAGAAGGAGTAGTGTGTTTTTTAGGAGTACCACTTTCTTATTAGTGTTGTGTTACAAAGGAAAGAGCTTTACTACATTGTGTGACGATTCTGTTTCATAACACATCTGAATCTACTTTGAGACAAGGAAAAACACTCTGGTGGTGTGATCTACGTTGATTGGGGGGGTGTCGCAAACGGGTTCGCGACGATGGAGAGCCTCGATTGTATTCAATGGAGTCGCCACCAATCTTTATTTAAAGAAAATATTGGAAAAAGCTTATTTTGTTTTGTTCGGTTCTGAAAAGACTAGTTTTTTTTGAAAGAGTTTGGGTTCAGGAGTCTATTTATGCATAGAGAAAGGTGAAAACTAAATTCCACTACACCTCTAATACATCCATTAAAACTGGTTACCTTTATCTAATTGTGAAAGTTATTTATAGATATTGAATATTTATTTTACCACTGATAACGTTATGTCAATGATTGAATAAATAAGTCAAAGTTGAAAAAAAATAATAATTTTATTTGCACTTGACAAGACATGATCCTGCTCCTACGTATTCCCAGGTGCAATAGGAAACTCAAAGTCACGTGTTCTTGTAGAAAATATTTGTTTGTTGGTCGATTTTAATTTGTTTGAAAAAGGGGTTTGAGATCACCAAACTGTACAACTCAGGCGTCTTAACTTGGGATCGACAAGATGTACATCTCAGCCTATCCCATATTTTTTTCCTCATATGAGAATAGATATTAAGAAAAAGATTGATTACATTTGTAAGAAAAAATTAATTTGACTTGACAAGGAAACCCCGCTCCTACGTATCTCCGAGTGCAATGGGGAATCAAAGACTACGTAGTTCTTCTAGAAAATGTTTGTGTGTTGTTTGATTTTAAGGAAATGACTTTGATAAGGAAAATGTTGTTTGTGAAATAAAACGTTTAATATTGATATGGATTTCAAAAAAAAGTTGATGTGATTATTTTTTTGTTTAGTTTGAGAATACCAAGCTGTCACAGCTGACCTATCCTAAAACCAGAGTCAACAAGATGTACATCTAGCCAACCATTTTAGTAATTAAAAAAATTGGACATGATTCTAAAAAAAAGATTTTATAAAAACAAACATCTCCATATACATTTTTTGAGGTTTTTGGTAAACAAGTTTGGATTAATTACATGAATTAACTAAAGGGGGGGGTAAAAAATAATGGGCTGAACTCAATAAAGAAATAAAAAAAATAGAGTAAAGAAACAAAAGAACTAAAAGAGGCCCATGGCCCAAAATCTAGAAGCTTTCATCACATGCTTCTCTTGGCGATGTTGCCACAATGCTCTATCTACGAAGGAAGCCCTTTATAGAAGAAGATTAAATGCTGATCCATTGTGCCCTATCTGCAAGCAAAGTCCTGAAACTGTGGAGCACGTGCTCAATTATTTCGTGACTCGTGTTGGATACAATTCACGGCTCAATTATTTCTTAATTAGGGTTCACTGTGTTTTGTTGCTTGCGGAAGTGGTGGAACTATTTCCACTTCCGTGTAAGTGGTTGAGACTAATTATGGAGCTATTGGGCTTTCATTTTGTTGGGCTTGTGTAATCGGTTTGCAGCTCTAATTGGGCCTGTGCGCCGATCTCTAGTTAGTTTGTTTGTGCTAACTGCACCCTAGTGTATCCTTTGATTGTACTGGTTTGGGCCTTGCCCACTATGAATGAGAATCAGGCAATTTCGAACAAAAAAAAAAACCTAGAACTAAACTCACACACACATTCACGTTTACACACACAACACAGAGAGAGAAAGGAGGTGCTGAAAAACAGAGAGAGAGAGAGAGAGAGAGAGAGAGAGAGAGAGAGACTAAGAAAAATGAAAGAATGGGAATGAGGCCCATAAGGCCGCTGGCGCAGAGATATGGAGCCGCTGGCAGTGATAGTGGTTTGCCGCTCAAAGTGGTGGCGTTTCACCGGCGAGGTGGCGGTGGTTTGGTGGGGTTCAGAGACACCCATCGATGGTGGTGGTGAGTTTGGTCTCCCCCATTTTGCTTCATTCTTCTAATTGCTCCCATTGTCATTGTCATTGTATTTGTCTTTTTCTTTAGTTCATATATCTGATTGTATTTTTACATATTTACTTTGTAAGCAAAATTTAAGGAGGTGTATTTACATATTATGAATGAGATAAAAAGATAGAATATAGAATACCAGTGTAAAGCTTTTGTGTATCTGCGACCTTTCTGATCAATCTCTTCTCAATTTTTCTATTTCTCAATGTAGTATCCAATTTCTTCCCTAAAAATTTCTCCCCTCTTTCTCATTGAAATCAAAGCCAATTTATAGTGTCAAAAAGTGGCAAAAAAACCGTCGTAGCACAATAATAATAAAAATACCAAAATAACACACTTTTTTAATTATTTATCAAAGTAGCACACTTTTTTTTCCTGTTGAGAAGTCGCTACCCCAAGAAACGACTTCTCAACATGGTTTCTGGAAAATTTGTTTTTTCACGTTTAGAAGTCGTCTCCCCCAAAAACGACTTGTAAACATGTTTTTTTTAAAAATCCAACTTTTGCAGTTGAGAAGTCGCTACCCCGGGTAACGACTTCTCAACGTGGTTTTTTTTATTTTGTCAATTTCCTTGTTTAGAAGTCGCCACCTGGTATAACGACTTCTCAACAGGTTTTTTTTAAAAAAATTCAATTTTAATAACATTACTAATTTATATAAAATGAAAAATAATTAAAAAATTCCTATTTATTTTTAAAATTTCTAACATATTTATTTATAGAAAAAAATAAACACATTTATTAAATATAATTGAAACATTTATTTTCATTGATTAAAAAGCGGATTACATTGATTGAAGACCGGATTACAAAATTACAACAACTCAGTATGAATATAATACTTAATTATCCCATTGATCTACATTCCGGTTAGGGCAATTGTTTCGGTTGTGCCCCTCATTTCTACAAAGACCATATCTCTTAGTGCGATTACTCCTTTCTGTTTGATCCATCTCAATACGAATACAGGAAGACTTTGGGCGACCCTTTTTTTCTCTCCGCATATTTGGATCATGTTGCAATTCAATTCCATTGAAATCTGGCCAGAACAACTCAATTGGTAATGCTGGAAACTCCACAAAGTATGTATTGAAAACATAATCCAGTTTGTATTGTGGAGGCACAAAGAGCATGTGGTCATAATGGATTTTTGAAGATGCTGCAATGACGTGTGAACAAGGATAGTGCAACGCCTGAAATTCCCCACAATCACACATGTGTGCTCTGAAGTCCACCTTAAATGTCTGTGCAGGTCTACCGCTTTGTGGTCGGACAAGTTCTTTGACTCTGAACACACTTTGGGCTCGATTGTGAATTGAAACGCTATGCGTGTTAGACACTGCTCTGTTTCTTTCAATATGTTCCAATAATTTTTCTGAGTAAACTTGACCAGAATGCAACATTGCATGTGCCTCCCTCCCCGTTTGGACAAAAGTCTCAGTCAACCTATAATAGGTTGACTCTACCAACGAACGTATCGGGAGATTGCGCAGGCCCTTTACGACCTTGTTGATGCACTCGGCAAGGTTTGTTGTCATGTGGCCCCAACGGTGCCCTCCATCACACCATTGTAGCCACTGTTCTTTTTCTATATCATCAACCCACGCCACGGCCTCCTCACCTGCTTCCCTACGGACTTTGCTTTTGTACAGTTCGGCACTATATTCATTCATGGAGTATCCTGAAGCAACAAAATTTAACTTTGTTAAGGGCTTAATATAAAATGAAGGTCATATTAAGACTTATTATATTAAAAAATGATTACCCATGTTGATCACATGTTTCCTGGCAGTCGCATTTTTGAAATGTCTCATGAAGTTTTGAGTTACGTGTCGAATACAGAACACATGCTTCCAATTGCTGTTTAGACGTGTAACCGCACTTTTGATAGACTCGTGTCTATCTGATATCAAACAGAGACCATCTTGGGGTGTGACCCACTCTCTTAAACGAGATAGGAAGAAATACCATGCATCAGCTGTCTCACCCTCGACAACAGCATATGCTATTGGGAAGCAGTTGCTTCTTCCATCTTGAGCGATTGCCATTAGTAGGGTTCCTTTGTACCTACCGTACAACCATGTTCCATCAATAGACACAACAGGCTTGCAATAATGAAATCCCTTGATGCACGGCCCAAAACTCCAAAATATGCGGTGGAAGACACCCTTACCAGCAACTTGTTGGCCAGCCTCAATAAAGGGTAGCCATTGAAGGTCGATCTTAGTATCTGGAATGTAGTAACTTAAAGCTAAGAGCCACTTTGTTACCTGGTTGTATGACCCCTCCCAATTACTGTAAATCCTCTCGATGGCCTTCTGTTTTGCAACCCACGCCTTCCTGTAAGTACTTGTGTACGTGTACTTTTCCCTTATGTGTGCAATCAACACTGAGACTGATATTGTCGGATCAGATCTTACGAGTTGAATGATACTGTCACACATCAAGTTCGCAGTGAGTTGATGGTGATCTTGTGAAAGAGTCCCTAATGTACATGTGTGTGGCCCTTGTAATTGTGTAATCTCCCAAACTTGAGATGTTTTGCCGAGCCTCACTGTACACTTCCATGGACAGTTTACGTGCACACAACTAACCATCCATCTTTCTGTATTCGAATAATCAACTATGAAGTCTAGACATTGGTTTAGGTGGTATGTTTGGATAAAATGTTGTGCCATTTCTTTAGTTGGGAATCTCATTTTCTTCCAGAGGTTGTTAGGGTCTTCAATGGTGCACTCTCGGTTCCTATATATAGAATGGCCAAACTCATCATCATGATGTTGGATGTTGTCATGTGTGATGTTGCGAAAGTGTGGTGGAGGGTCATGGAAAGAGACAGTCGTATGTGGGCTTGCTACAATAGGTTCCTCCTCGTCATGGCGCTCAAGAATATCATCTTCATCCTCACTAAATTCCCCAACCTCTTCATTATGAACACCTGCAATAATACTAATAGGTTGGGTATCAGTTTGGCTGTCTAGAGGGTTACTTATGTTTAGGTCAATGGGGTTTACTGAAGATGATGGAATGGATTGAGGGTTTACATATGGCGTTTCTTCAGCATAAGGTAAGTGGGTTGATGGAATGAATTGAGGGTATAAAGCTGGTGTTTGGGTTTCGTAAGAAATGTTGTTTTCTGAAATTAGATTTTGTGTTTGGGCTTCTTGACATCCATTATGAACCATCGAACACGTCTATCTGTCCACGGTCGGGGGTAGCGATAGACGATACGGGTGACTTCTTGCTCCTCACCCTCCAGCTGCACCTTTTCTGTTAGTTTTTCTTTGAGAGTGGCGAAGGTGATGTTGTTTTCAAGTCTGGAAAAAATGGTGTTTGGACCATCAAAATAGACACCTTCTTCATTGTATAAGAGGTAGCCCTGACAGTAAAGTGTACAAGAAGTGGTCATTTTCTTTTGTTCTGTGTGAAATGTAATGGGTCTATTTATAGGGAAAATATGAAACCCTAAACTGGATTTCCATACTTGATAAAAAGTGGGTCAATTAAAATTTTTTGCAACATTTCAGTTTTCAACGGCATTGATGTTGCCGACACTTTTCAACGGCCTTGATGTTGCCGACACTTCAATTAATGTAATCCGCTTTTTAATTAATGAAAATAAATGTGTTTATTTTTTTTCTAATAAATAGGATTTCTTTAATTATTTTTAATTTATATAAATTAGTATTGTTATTAAAATTGAATTTAAAAAAAAAAACCTGTTGAGAAGTCGTTATGGGGGGTGGCGACTTCTAAACAAGGAAATTGACAAAATAAAAAAAACCACGTTGAGAAGTCGTTACCCGGGGTAGCGACTTCTCAACTGCAAAAGTTGGATTTTAAAAAAAAACATGTTTAAAAGTCGTTTTTGGGGGAGACGACTTCTAAACGTGAAAAAAACAAATTTTCCAGAAACCATGTTTAGAAGTCGTTTCCTGGGCTAGCGACTTCTCAACAGGAAAAAAAAGTGTGCTACTTTGATAAATAATTAAAAAAGTGTTATTTTCCTATTTTTTATTTATTGTGCTAGCATAGTTTTTTGCCTCAAAAAGTTACTTTATTCATGATAAAAAATGTAACTTGGGGAACAGATTAGATGTTAACTTGTAGAGGATAAGCCAACAGCTTTGCAGAGCCGTGAATGTTGACATTGGAAGAGAAAACAAATTTAATTCTGATTTTATTGGTGTTTTTTATTTATTTTCGTTTTAATATATTTTTTTTGAAGAAGGGTATGATAAAAAAAAGTTGGTCTTAAAGTGGGCCATTTGGCCCAAACAATTGTTTTTTCTAGCCCAAACTTCAAAAGTTTTTTTTAGTAAAAAAAATGATAAGGACAAACTAAATGATGATAGATCACATGAAGGTGAATATGAGAATTCAAAAATATGATAAAAACACACTAACATGATGAATTGGATGATAACAAAAATTATGCAAATTAAACACATGGACAAAATTGGGTGTTACCAGGGGGGTACGTGGTGTTTGGGATGTTGTTTTGGTGTTTTTTCTAAAGTTGTAATTTAGAGACACACCGACGAAGAAGATTTGAGACACGTAACGGACAACCCAAGCACCACTGTGAGTACTACAAGGAACATTTGTATCGCTTGCGCGTCGTAAGAACCTTGTACAGACCAACACACACGTGACTAGAAGACAAGAGAGGAAGACATGGCGGCCAATCGTTGGTTTTACAAGTAGTGGCCATCCTCCCCACTTCGATGACAGGAGACAGACATGCTACCTGTAGTATAGAACTCTGCAGGGTCCCTTAGTATAAATAGTGCATCCTACTATTGCATTAATTATCTCTTTTTTCTCACACTTGGCAGGTCTCCCTTAGCAAGATAATCACTTTAAGGGCTACACCACCCCTAGGCGTGGCTGACCATTGGTTAATCGGCTTACCAGCAAGACCCATCACAAACTTTGAGGACCTAACCGAGGAAAGCAAACAGTCTTGTCCGACCTTCACTAGGGAAAAAAAGAGCCGATAAAGAGTTTTCTAACTCGTTCTAACAAGATGGCGACTGTACAGGTTGATGAGCCAGATGAGAAATTTTTTTTGCCACCTTCCTCAAAGGTTTGCACACGGGTACTTTCAACAAAGCCCTATTTGTAACACCCTAGTTTCTCTAACCAATAGAAATACTAAAACATACATATCAGCATACATCAGAGTATATAATTCCTGTTTTAGATATTGAACAAACTAAAAACTCTTGAATTCCAAGTCGAAGAGTCATAACCACACCATAAGTACTTCAAAGTAAATGACATCTTAAGTACTTAGGTCCTTACTTAACATAACATGGCCTAAAGTTCAATATCCAAAAGTGAGGCAATAGCGGAAACAATTTATACAACTTAACAATAATCCACGTTACATAACCGAGATACAAAATCAACAAGGAAAACATAAAACATAGACAAAGGCACTAAGTCTCCAACAACTCCTTAGGCACATCACCTACTCGTGCCGCTTAGCCTTCTTCTTTCCCTGTTTCTCTGTAAAACAACAACATACGAAAGGGTGAGATACACATCTCAGTGAGTTTTACCGTGACCCCTAACCACGCTCTCGATTCATTTATGAATCCTTTAACTGGTAATTCAATTTATGAATTACAAACATTTACTGGTATTTCAATTTATGAATTACATTATGAATCATTTTTAAATTTTTAGCACATCACCAATTACCCGAAGCAACTTGAGTGAACCCCACTAGCCAATAGTACTTTTCCTAATGACAAAAAATTATTCTGAAGGCCTAGGTTAAGGGCTCATGACTTCCCTTATCTAGTATGTGATAACTCTATTTTATATAGAGTTATTTACGCATCTAAACATAAATAATTGCTCAGTTCTAAGTAAGAATAAATACTAAATATAGTTATATAACTTAGCATCTTGCATATATTTTGGTATTTTTGATGTGTTTGTTCAATGCACCTGCATCAGTACACAAGCAATGGACCTGTATTAGATGAACCTGCACTGGAAACAAACTACAATGCTTGAAGAAATCTTAGACCATCAAATGATGACATAGAAGTATAGCTTGTAAAGGAACATGCAAAGGGGCAAAATGCGGCGCCCACCATAGAAGTATAGCTTGTAAGAGTCACTCTCTTAGGGACACTTTGCCATTCATTTGAGGACCTCTCCTCTTGTTTGAATGTGGGATTCAAATTGCTTTTGAAGTTCAAAAGATAAAGCCCTAACTTCACCCTCAAGTAAATTTGATGATCAAGGAAAGCTCACTTTTTGAAGCCTATATAAAGACCTTCACTTCTCATTTGAAAATAATCTCATATACCATTCTCCAAGATAGATAGTTTTAGAATTAGTTTCTCATTCTCTTGTAAGAAGACAAGAAATACATACTCATTTTACATAGTTTGTTTACTTTCTGTTCCACACCACCAATTATTGTTTGTTACTTGGTCATTTAACACTAATCTCTCTATGTATACAAACCATAAAAATTAGTCCAATCCCTGTGGGTACAATCTCATCTTTCTTATACTACTTGTTGTAGGCTGTGTACACTTGCACATTACTTTTCCACACACCAAGTTTTTGGCGTCGTTGCCGGGGGTTGCCATTAATTTTTATTGTTTAGATATATAGCAAATTAGTGTGTATATTACTCTGGAATTTTTTACTGAATGCAGAAGCACAAGATGCTCTAGCATATGCACAGGACCAAATTACCAGAATACAGATTAGATCCTGAAATAGAGAGAAGATTTAGGAAGTTGCTCCGACTTCAAAAGCAAAGACTTCAAAGATGCAAAGTTATGTCTCACCTAGGTGAAGGAGCAGGTTCTAATCCTGGTTCAAATAGAGGATCAGTTGGAGGTGGTTCAGGTTCACATCATGGAGCTGACATGGATCATAAAAATCAATTCATCAAAATGGACCCCATAGGTATGATTAATGATAGGGATAGACCAATGAGGGACTATGCTATGTTTGATCATCAAAACATGCAAACTAGCATAGTCAGACCTCATATTGAGGCAACACACTTTGAATTTAAACCCATAATGTTCCAAATAATTCAAACAATGGGGCAATTTGGTGGTTCCCCTCATCAGGATCCCCATTTTCATTTAAGACAATTTTTGGAAGTATGTAGTAATTTTATCATTCCTGGTGTTTCAGAAGATGCTTTTAGATTGAAATTATTTCCATATTCCTTGAAGGATAGAGCTAAGGCTTGGCTAAACTATTTAGAGCCTAACTTTATCACTACTTGGAATGAAATGGCTGAAAAAAATTTGTCAAAATATTTTCCACCTATTAAAAATGCCAGAATGAGAAACGACATTACTTCCTTTAGGCAAAAAGAATTTGAATCACTTTTTGAAGCATGAGAAAGATGGAAAGAACATTTGAGAAAATGCCCTCATCATGGCATACCTGTCATTATTCAAATGGAAACATTTTACAATGGTTTAGGGCCACAAACCAGATTAATGCTTGATGCATCATCTGGAGGAGTGCTACTAAATTCATCTTATAATGAGGCCTGCGAATTGATAGAAAGAATTGCATCCAATAGCTCTAGTTGGCCTACTGAAAGGGTCAATGGCCAAAAGAAAACATCTGGAGTACAAGAGATTAGTCAAGGGTCAGCCTTATCAGCTAAAGTAGCCTCACTAACCAACATGATCAAAAATCTCAACACTACCAATGCTCCTGCATTCAATGCAGCTGCATTAACAAACACCACTACAGCATTAATAGAACAAGCCCCTCCAAGAACTACTAATTGTATGTATTGTGGAGGAGGACACTTGTATGAAGACTGTCCTAGCAACCCTATTTCTGTCAACTGTGTAGGATATAATAGAAGTAATAACCCTTACTCAAACGCCTATAACCCTGCATGGAGAAATCACCCAAAATTTAGATGGAGCAATAACAATGCTGCTGCACCCAATGCAGCTGCACCAGCTACTCCACCAGGATTTCATTCTCAAAACTACCAAAGACCTGCAAGACAAGCTCGCGATGCTTCAATCAAAAATTTGGAGAATCAAGTGGGGCATTAGCAATAGCTGTGTACCAAAGACCAAATGGATCATTACCTTCCAACACAGAAGCTACAACCTCACAAAGGCAAGGTAAGGAACAGGTAAAAGCCATTTCTTTGAGAAACGAAAAAGATCTATCAGAACCATATGAGATAGAAGGTGAAGTTAAGGAAGAAAAAGAAAAAAATGAGAAAAATAGAAAAGAAAAAATTCACAAAATGTTGAAGCATCTAGTGCTCCTGCATTTGAATCTGCTCATATACCATTGCCAAAGTTAGTTCCTGAATACCCTCCTTTTCCTTATCCACAAAGAATGAAAAAAGCTCATGAGGAGAAGCAATTTAGCAAATTCCTTGAGGTATTAAAGCAGTTACACATCAATGTGCCCTTAGTTGAAGCACTTCAACAAATGCCAAACTATGCAAAATTCATAAAAGATGTGCTTACAAAAAGAAGAAGATTAGGGGAGTTTGAAACAGTTGTTATGTCAAAAGAATGCAGTTTAATCATGCAGAACAAAACTCCTAGAAAGTTGAAGGATCCTGGCAGTTTTACAATTCCATTTTCAATTGGAAAATTTTACATTGGTCGTGCATTATGTGATTTAGGTGCAAGTATCAACTTGATGCCTAAATCCATATTTACACAACTTGGAATTGGAAATGCTAGGCCTACAACTGTAACACTTCAATTAGTCAATAGATCAATAGCATATCCTGAAGGAATTATAGAAGATGTTTTGATTAAATTTGACAAGTTTGTGTTTCCTGCAGAATTTGTTATTCTTGATTTTGATGTAGATAAAGAAGTCCCAATCATCCTAGGAAGACCATTCTTAGCAACTGGAAAAACACTCATTGATGTGCAAAAAGTTGAATTGACCATGAGGGTCAATGATCAAGAGGTGAAATTCAATGTAATTAATGCCCTAAAATATCCTACAGAGGATATTGAGGAGTGTCAACTATAATCTCTCTAGATCAGTTGGTGTAGTAACAATTCCACAAACAACATGATCATATGATTAATGATCTAGCATCCAGTGCTCCTGCATTGATAGATGAAGAAAATCTGGAAGATGAAGTTCTGCCAATTGAAAGATTAGTCAAAGAGGTATGGGCAAGAACATATGAGTCTCTAAATCTTGAAGATCCAAACCTCAAAAAGAATGTCCCTTCAATAGAAAAACCTTCTCAACTTGAATTGAAAGAATTACCACAACATCTCAAGTATGCTTTCTTAGGGGAAAATGATACTCTCCCTGTGATCATTGCTTCTAACTTATCTTCAAAGCAAGAGCATGATCTCATTAATAACTTAAGAAAGCATAAAAAGGCAATAGGTTGGCAAATGTCAGATATCAAAGGAATCAATCATTCCATATGCATGCATAGAATTATCTTGGATGAGAACTCCAAAAATAGCATAGAAGGTCAAAGAAGACTGAATCCAATCACGAAGGAGGTAGTGAAGAAGGAGATCATTGAATGGCTAGATGCTGGCATAATATACCCCATATCAGATAGTGCATGGGTGAGCCCTGTGCAATGTGAACTAAAGAAAAGGGGTGTGACAGTTATAGCCAATGAAAAAAATGAATTGATACCTACTAGAACTGTCACAGGTTGGAGGATATGTATGGATTACAGAAAACTCAATAAGGCTACCAAGAAAGATCACTTCCCTTTACCTTTCATAGATCAGATGCTGGATAGATTAGCAGGTAAGGAATTTTATTGCTTCCTAGATGGTTATTCAGGCTATAATCAAATTGCCATAGAACCTGAAGACCAACAGAAAACAACTTTTACATATCCTTATGGCACCTTTGCATTTAGAAGGATGCCATTTGGACTATGTAATGCTCCTGCAACATTCCAGAGATGCATGATGTCAATATTCTCAGATTTCATTGAGCAATCAATGGAAGTATTCATGGATGATTTCTCAGTATTTGGAGAGACATTTCAACTCTGTTTATCAAACTTGGAAGAAATTCTCAACAGATGTGAGGAAACTAACTTGGTTCTAAACTGGGAGAAGTGTCATTTTATGGTGAAATAAGGCATTGTGTTGGGCCATAGAATATCAAAGAAAGGTCTTGAAGTAGATAAAGCAAAGATACAAGTGATAGAAAAGTTTCCTCCTCCAACAACAATCAAAGGTATCAGGAGCTTCTTAGGCCATGCAGACTTCTACAGAAGGTTCATCAAGGATTTCTCAAAGATTTCCAAGCCATAATGTGTACTTCTACAACATGATGCACCCTTCAATTTTGATGAATCATGCATGGAAGCATTCCAAAAACTCAAAAGGGCATTGGTGACAGCACCAGTGATTGTGACACCAGATTGGAGCAGACCATTTGAATTAATGTGCGATGCTAGTGATTTTGCTGTGGGAGCTGTCCTAGGGCAAATGTATGGTAGAGTTTTTCATTCTATATACTATGCTAGCAAAACATTAATTGAAGCTCAAATGAATTATACTGTGACTGAAAAAGAATTATTACCAGTGGTTTTTGCATTTGACAAATTTAGATCCTACTTGGTTGGCACCAAAGTAATAGTCTATACAAATCATTCTGCCATCAAGTATTTAATTTCAAAAAAAGATGCAAAACCAAGGCTAATAAGATGGGTTCTCCTCCTTAAAGAATTTGATCTTGAAATTCATGATAAAAAGGGGGTGGAGAACCAAGTGGCTGATCATTTATCTAGACTTGAAAGTGAAGGTACAGGTACAAAAGAAGAAGAAATCAAGGAACACTTTCCTGCTGAAAAACTGTTGGCAGTTACCATGACAGCAATTAATGCCTCTGCATCCAATGCAGGTGCAACAAATGTAGCTGAACCATAGTTTGCTGATATTGTAAACTTATTGGCAAGAAAAGTGGTACCAGTGAACATGACATATCAACAGAGAAGGAGGTTCTTCCATATAGTAAAACAATACTATTGGGATGATCCTTTACTTTACAAAATGTGCCCAAATCAACTGATGAGAAAATGCATTCCAAAAGAAGAACAACAGTCAGTGCTGCTGCATTGCCATGCAGCCCCATATGGAGGACATTTTGGAAGCACCAGAATAGCAACTAAGGTATTGAAATCAGGTTATTATTGGCCAACTTTATTTAAAGATGTTTATTGTTTGGTCAAAACTTGTGATAAATGCCAAAGGTCAGGGAATATTTCTGAAAATCATGAAATGCCAAGAACCAATATTTTAGAAATTGAACTTTTTGATGTATGGGGAATGGATTTCATGGGACCTTTTCCACCCTCCTTTGGAAATTTATACAACTTGTAGCTGTGGATTATGTGTCCAAATGGGTAGAGACTGTAGCATTACCAAATAATGATGCCAAATCTGTAAGCAAATTCCTTCAAAGAAACATTTTCACTAGAGATGGATGTGGAAATGAATGATCGCCACACCTTCTTGGAAGGTGATAAGATCAACTAGCCTTGGGTGCTCCTAGCTCCAAGGTTGTGAGCAAGGTCCTCTTCAAGAACCATTGGAGAAACTTCATGATGAACCTCACCTCTCATATGCATGTACTCGCCACTCTCACCTCTCACTAGGTATCTCTCTAGGCTTTCAACTTTGTAAAATTGAGGAAATGATTTCATTCATCCAAGAAGTTCTCCCTAATTACACTACAGGATAAGGTATTTATATTATGGACTTATTGGATCCTAGGTCCACAATATAAAGCCCAAATCCACAATTACAAGAAATGCCTTTAGCCACAAAAGCTAGTCTAGGCCGTAGCCCATGATCTACTTAAAGCCACATGCCCCAAAATGAAAGTGTCTTACAAATATACAATTATTAAAAGAAAACAAAATATAGGAAACACTTCATCCAAGCTTCATGCATGTGGGCTCACATCACAAAATGTGCTATGGTGAACATGTGGTAAGAGACAAAGTTACCACCCAACTTCAAAATGTTTAACTCAAAGAGATAGTCAGGCTGAAGACTCTTAAAACAAGCGCTTATGGTAGGCAACTCATGGCTTTTAATTATTAATTATGTTAGTTTTCTTCAATTTTATGTTTTGAAGTGTTTTGTAGGAACAAAGGTTGGAGGAATTCCTGATGTAGCTGCATCGAATGCACCTGCATTGCCCAAAATCCAATGCTTCTGCATCAACTAAACATCACACTTGGATGAAAAATTTTAACTACCAACGCATCAAGGCGTAATCAGAAGGGATTAAGACTAATAGGGTGTGCTGTCTTGCCTAAGTACACATGTGCCATTATGCATTCTATACCACTTAGCCATAACGGTCACTTTGGCCATCAAATCAACACCCACTCAAACTTAACCACCCACTAACCTATAACCCCCACTTCACTTAAATCGTCCCATTACCCAAGAGTTACCGTGTTCTCACATTCAATTTCTCTCTCAAAACAACAAAATTTCCCTAAAACTCAACCTTCACAAAAAACCTTCGCATTTCATTTTCAACCTCTCGCCCAAGCTCTAATTTCTTTGCAATCAATTAAAAAATGGCACGCAAACAAGCTTCTACCAAGGGTTCAAGCAAGACTGCAACTAATGCAGGAGCGACGAACAAGCAAGCATCAAAGAAAACACCTAGTTCCGCTGCATTTGTGACAATTGAGAAGGCGCATTTTTTGCAAATGGAGCTGCTACCAGAACGAGGCTAGAATCTCACCAAGGAAAACCCTTCACTCATGTCTATTGTAGCAAATCTTCAGTGGGATTCATTCATCCAGCATAGAGGCTCGTACGTGGAGCTGGTGGTGAGGGAATTTTATGCTGGGATTCCTGATCCCAAAGGAGGTAAGCCTATGTACTATTCTTTGGTTAGAGATAGGAAAGTTCTGTTTGAACCAAAAAGGATTAATGATCATTACATATCATTACATGCTGCCTTACAATGGTTCTGAGTTTGAGGAAAAATTTGAAAAATATGGTAAGAAGGAAATGGCTAGGATTAAGTCTAAAATAGCTGAAGAGGATGCTGAGTGGGATAATTTCACAAACTCTGAGTTCAAAATGAAAAGTAGATACATGATCAATGAACTAGGAAATTGGCATCTGTTTATTGCTGCATTCATTCTCCCTACCTCACACACATACACCCTCACAAAAGAAAGATTGATCCTTAATGATTCAATCTTAACAGAAAGTAATGTGAATATAGGGAGAATCATTGCTAGAGAAATTCTGACTTGTAGGAACAAAACAAAAGGCTTATTATTCTTTCCATGTTTGATAACTGAGTTATGCATCAAAGCTGAGGTACCAATTGACATTAAAGAGGTAAGGAAATTTCCCCCTGGTGCCCTCTCTGCTGAATTCAAGGAAAAGGCCAAAACTGCAAAAGAGAATGCCAATAGCTCAATGTAGGAGCATTTCATGCACCAGCAACGAGCTTTGTGGAAATTCCAAAAAGAACAATATGACTGGCTGCAGTTAAGGCTTCAGGAAATTTTCAAAGTGGAAACACATGTGGAAGCTCCTGTTTTCCCTAATTCAATTCTCCAGACAGCAAACAGGGAAGAAGAAGAGGTTGTGGAAAAACAAGTAAGACCAAAGAAAATGGGGGTGAGCAAGAAAGAGCAAAAGGGAAAGAGAAAAATGTTTGTGGAAGAACCAGAATTAAATAGTGAAGAGTTGGAGGACACTAAAGAGGATGAAGAGGTGAGAAAGGCAGTGAGAGAATTAAAGAAGGATGTTGAGGAAGATGAGACAGAGAGTGAAAAATCAGAGGGAAGAGATACGACTATGGAGGATGTTGCAAGAAGAAAATACACCACAAAAACAACCCAAATCCCACCTACTGAAACCACTACCCAACCAACACAAACACCCATTCCATCATCACCACCAAAATAACCTACACCCCCCATGACAGAGAACCAACACCACCACACATTTCATCTCAACAAACACATTCCCCACCCTTATCACCACAAAATCAATCCACTCAAATTAACTCCCTAGCCAAAATACCAACCCCACCACCATCACCACCCCATTCCACCCAAACAGAGCCAACAATTGAAACTACCACCAGAGAACCATCTCCCATCATCCATGAAACTCAATATCAACCAGAACCAACACCTGCTGCAACTGAACCAATTATCATTCCTACTAACCCTAAAACTGCTGGTTTGAAAGATAAATTGCAGGTAATTCATGAAGATCCTAAGAAAGAAGGAGAAGCAGAGAAGGAAATCACTAAGGAGATGCCTATCAAGGAGGAGCCTAAACAGATGACAACTGATGCCCCAGCATTCAATGCAGGAGCATCCCAGCAGCAACCAACTGTTACAACTGGCGGCATTGATCCTGCACAGACAGAGGCTACATTGAAGGTTGTCCTTATCTAATCTAATGCATATATAAGTTATGAACTTATATATGCAGTATGAACTTATATATGCATGATAATATATATGTGTTTAAAATAGTATAGTATGTATGTCCTCACATGTTCAAATATGCATTAGAGTTAGATGTATTCAACTATTTTTAAAGTATGTAACTGCTTTTAAAAGTGTAAATTCTGTGCTAGTATAGATTAGATAAGGTTTGATAGTTTTGAAGCACGATCAGCTAAAAATCTTTTGACAAACAAAAATTAAAGAACCTCATTGAAACTGATTTTTAATGATGAAAGGAAGAAAAAGAAAGAATCCCAGTTTTTACAAATAACCAAATTTATTATTGCTTCTACACATCAAAACTGAATTTTAGAAAAGAACCTTGCTATTTAGAAAACAATCTTATGCAAGAGAAATTTTTAGTAAGTCAAGGTCAATTTGCTAAATTTTTACTAAAAATGTAGAATAGCATAAAGAATTAAGTTTGGGGGGGTTTCAATTAAAATTAAGGCTGAGAATGATAATTATAGTGAAGTCAATGCCATAGGATTATCAAAAGTACTACAAGTACCAAATTTGTGTAAAATAGCTATATTTGCATGAATCATAAACTGTACCCGTTCCAAAAATACATTAGAAAAAGAAGAAAAATACAAAAAGAAAAAGAAAAAAATAAACAAAGAAAAAAGTATGCAAAAGGGGGTCAGTGAGGAGGGCAATATATGCTAAAGTCTTATAAGTAGTCTCAATGCTAGAGCACCCAACGCTTCTGCATTACAAAAAACACGATGCTCCTGCACTAAGTGCACTTGCATCAAAGAAACCACCAAAAATAGGAATTAGTGCATGGACTCAACCATTTTTGAAATACTCAATTCAAAGCACTTTGTTGTGCTTAGAACCCCCCAATAGTTGAGGAAATTGTTAGTCTGTTCCATCTTTTGAAAAATCTTTAGCTTGATCAAACGTGAACTAATTTTTTCAAAGGCTAAGAAAACTTTTTTATTTAGTTTTGGAACTGATCTAGGCTCAGTGGGCACACACTCACACAAATGAGCAGTAATAACATTTGATGTTTTGAACGCCAAGGCAAAAAGAAAAATTCCTGAAAAATGAAGTTCTTGAAGTGCATCTTTTGAAAAATCAATTCTTTGAAAAAGAATTTAGCTGATCTGTTCTTCTAATTTATGCAACCCTTGTTTATTGTTGTCTTGTTTAAGTGTCCTTACTTGAGGACAAACAATGGTTTATGTTTGGGGGTGTGATAACTCTATTTTATATAGAGTTATTTACGTATCTAAACCTAAATAATTGCTCAGTTTTAAGTAAGAATAAATAGAAGATATAGTTATATAATTAAAATAACAACATTCAAAGTTGAAAGAGGGTTGTGCTTATAACTTAGCATCTTGCATATATTTTGGTATTTCTGATGTGTTCGTTCAATGCACCTGCATCAGTACACAAGCAATGCACCTGCACTGGAAACAGACTACAATGCTTGAAGAAATCTTAGACCATCAAAATGCTCGAGCACTCAAATGATGACATCATGCTTAGTCATAAAGGCACATGCAAGTGGGAAAATGCGGCGCCCACCATAGAAGTATAACTTGTAAGAGTCACTCTCTTAGGGACACATGGCCATTCATTAGAGGACCTCTCCTCTTGTTTGAGTGTGGGATTCAAATTGCTTTTGAAGTTCAGAAGATAAAGCCCTAACTTCACCCTCAAGTAAACTTGACCATCAAGGAAAGCTCACTTTTTGAAGCCTATATAAAGACCTTCACTTCTCATTTGAAAATAATCTCATATACCATTCTCCAAGATAGATTGTTTTAGAATTAGTTTCTCATTCTCTTGTAAGAAGGCAAGAAAGGAATTGACAACTTCTTTCTTTACTTCCACGCACTCACGTAGTGCTAGCTGAATACAGTAAAGTGAATGCCCCTGCGTTGCTTGGAAATTTCATGCAAAGGATCTCCAAACCGTGTAATTCTTATCTTGTTGTTTTCCTTTTGTGATATCAAATATATGAATATGATCTATTCTGTTTATATATGCCTTGTAATGTCTAGCAAGAACTAAACTCATTTGGTTAGGATGCTTTAACCTTATAATGATCTTTTGATTAAGTTATTGTGTTTATGTTGATGTGTGCATTTTAGTTCTTGTATTATATTTTTTTCAAACTTATTAATACGTAGAGTTATAAATACAGACATGGTTTATAATTAGAACTCAAGAACTAATATGGGTAAGTGTTTAATAAAGGAAACTTTGTTAATTCCATGCTAAAACCTAGACATAGGATAGCATAGTCCATAGGGTGATACTGTGGATACTTAAAATACAAGGGTGAACTTATTTAGAATCTTAGACATAAGAACTTGTAATGAAACCTTGAAGACAGTGACTGAAAAGCACAATTCCAATGCAACAGCATCCAGTGCACCTGCCTCACATATAACACAATACTATTGAAAGTGAATTATTTGGTAAGGAGACTCCCAACTATCACTCTCACTTGATTACATACTCATTCTACATAGTTTGTTTACTTTCTGTTCCACACCACCAATTATTGTTTGTTACTTGGTCACTTAACACTAATCTCTCTATGTATACAAACCATAAAAATTAATCCAATCTCTGTGGGTACGATCTCATCCTTCTTATACTACTTGTTGTAGACTGTGTACACTTGCACATCACTTTTCCACACACCAATATGCTAACATCTGGAGGTCGTCACCTCGACTCGATATGATATACATATATATATATATATATATATATATATATATATATATATATATATATATATATATATCGTGAACCATAGACAGTCTTAGATGAATAATAATCATCCCATGTCAGCCATACAATCTTATATTGAACATATAGTCCGTTTAATTTCAAAACACTTGTCCTCACACGTGTACTATATTTCGGTTTTTCAAAATATTTGTAGTTCAAAAACATTTCGTCAAGATCATCATAAACATATTCAAAACCTTGGAATTATTAGTTTCAATTCATAAGAATTGGTTGGGAAGAAGATTAGAGAAGGTTTGGAATTGAAAGGAGCGACGAAACGAGATTTCGGCATCCGGAGACAGCAACCTACGCACGGTCTGTGTGCCTTAGGCGCACGACCCGTGCTCAGAGAACATTTTTAAGGCAACAAACAGGGACATGCACTTGGTCCATGCCACTGGGCGCACGGTCCGTGCGCTTTCATAAGCACACAGATTCCCACTTCGATTTTCACGTTTCACTTTCCCGTTCGCGTCCAATCCGTAACCCAATAAAATCCAACTTAAAAATAGTCATTTATACAATAACACCAAGTCCAAATATGTCAATATTCAATCCACACATCAACATAGAATTTGACAAATAAACCGTAAAACATAACGTTTCCAAAAAAATGGTTTTCGACTCGTATAATTTTCGAAATTCAACGAAGTGAAATAAACAACGAATCAACAAACACATTCAAAATTAAAAATCCCTAAACGTGAGTAAAACTCACCTATCGTGATGAAAATCACGAAACACCGAGACGTCGCGAAATGCTCAAAACACGAAATTGCTCCAAACGCGTCAAACCGCTTCAAAACCGAAACCCAACTACCCAAATTGCAAAACCAGCAACTGAAACACTTCAAACCTTCCTTCAATCAACAATGTAGGTGGTTAGTAGGGCTTCCAAACTGATTTTGAGGTTTCCATGTAACAGCAATGAAGTTAGCTCAATGTTTTGACTATAAAAGCTTAAAAGCTTCAACAATGGCAAGAGCTTGAAGATGAATAAGCTTCTGAATTTGGTACCATTAGAAAGAGACTCGAAAATGGAGTAAGATGGAGGTGAAATTACTTACATGCAAGAAGAGACCAAGAACTTTCCCTCTTCTTCCTCTTCTTTTCTCTCTCGCGACTCTCTCTTCTCTCTCTCCCAATTCTTTCTTTTCTTTTCTTAGTTTCAGCAAAATGGGAAAAATGAGGAATGTGGGGCTGTTTCTAAGTTTTTATGAGCTGAAGGTTAAGTTACACGGAAATGACTAAAATGCCCTTGGTTCATTAATTCCCTCTTAAATCTATTTCCTACCCAAACAATCACAAACAATTCACGCAATTCAAACAATAATGCAAATAAATCATATAACTTAGCAATTATATATTGCTTTCGCGACAACCTCATATCCATAACTAGACTTATTATTTACTCGAATAATAAATCGCTAGTTAATTTCGTAAATCGAAATTAACAGAACTAGGGATGTTATACTATTCATTCAGAAGTCGGCCACGATGGATGAAATTCACACTTAGGCAAAAAAGTATATTGATGCGGAAGAAGCGACAACTTCAAAGAAAGTAAGGTACAACAAAGACGACAACAAACATGAACAGAAGGGAGGACAAGGTGATCTAAGATCGAGCAAATAAGTAGGAGGACAACGTGCCCCGGGGCGATACCCTACGCACTTGTCCCAACATTTCACCCCATTGAATGCCCGCCTATTAAGAATCTAGGATGAAGTGAAGGTACTTTGCGTGATCTCTCATCCCTTAGCACACTCTACTCCAATAGGTTGGGACGAGTCAACATACTGTAAATTCCATAGGACCACAGGCCAAAACACGAATGGCTGATTCAACTTGAAACAGCAGATAGAAGTACTCATCCAATGAGGACAGCTATAAAAGTATGTCCAATAAAAGGGAAGGAAGGACAAACAAACAAACAATGAGTGGGTAAACCATGCTCCCTCCATGAAGTCGCAAAGCCGATCTCCAACAAGGCATGACGCCAATAGAGACACCACAAAGGGTAAAAGCGACAATACTCAGCACAAGAAGCCGACCAAGGCTATTCTGAACTCCATAGCTGGAAGCTTTGCTGGCGAAGGGGCATCAAACTCGACAAAAAAAAGGTACATAAGGATGGTCCTATCTGTGGGGATGACATTAGTAGGTGATGAAGTAGCAGGCATGCTGGAAATAATGTTTACAAACAAGGTTTCTGAAGAGATTATGCCCCATTAGGATTACCGTGTTGTTATTTCACTGACTACAGAAGGATACCAGGTCAGCAGTGTCTTGGTCGATGGCAGAAGCTCAATGAATGTAATCTTCTAGACATGATTTGAGGAATTGGTCATATACAATGACCTACTGAAGCAGTTCCCAGACACCCTGGTAGGGTTCTTCGGCAAATAGGTTAAGATGCGCGACCTATTTGTAGCAGGCATGCTGGAAATAATGTTTACAAACAAGGTTTCTGAAGAGATTATGCCCCATTAGGATTACCCTGTTGTTATTTCACTGACTACAGAAGGATACCAGGTCAGCAGTGTCTTGGTCGATGGTAGAAGCTCAATGAACGTAATCTTCTAGACATGATTTGAGGAATTAGTCATACACAATGACCTACAGAAGCACTTCCCAGACACCTTGTTAGGGTTCTCCGGCAAATAGGTTGAGATGCGCGACTACACTACTAACTGATCTGTACCTTTGATTGCTTGACCGCTGTTTCACAGGTATCAGACCAATATGCTCTTCTGGTCGTGCTCCGAGCTCGGCTTCAGGGGCGGGTGTACCTGCGAAGACACTCCAACGCCCAAGTCAGGAGCGAACAAGCAGAATACTGATTTGAATGAATAGTGTGTACCTGACAACTGACGCAATGAGTGCTTATATAGGGAGAGCGAATCACGCCCGGCCGTTGGATGGTCGTACGGATTCATCTGAGCCGTTGATTTCGCACTTCCACCCTTTAACCCATTCTTGCCTGGGCCGCTCTTTGTTTCCCTGGCTGAAGTGGGCTTCGGCCCACTCCAGAACAGTTGCCCCCCAAGCCAAGATCGTATTAGGGACGGGCGAAGGCTTTAATCGGGATCACTTTCTGCTGCCCCCGAGGGATTTTTCTCGGTCAATCGTACGTATTGACAATCTTGCACTTAAATCTTTATGACGCGTGGCCCCTTCCATGAAGCAACGTTTTACGTCCTTTCAAGGATCATTAATGGTGCCTCGAAGTTAAAAAAGGCGGCGCCTGGTTATGATGACGGTTCAGCTTTCAAGGCGCGTACAAGTGAAAGGTCACGACGTTTCGCTTGCTTGTTCCCTGAATGTTATAAATATGCTGCCCCCTCTCCTCATTCTCCACTCCTTATTCTGAAGCTCTGAAAGCGGTCATACTTTTGCTCTCGAGGCGAACAACAGTTTACTGTCTCAACTGGCCAGGTGCTCACCCGTGCACGACTTCCAACTCAGGCGATTTCACTCGTCTGGTCGCTTGATCTTGCTCATCAAAGAGTGTTCTAGTCCGAAGTTTTCTCCTACTCCAGGTATGCACTTTCTGCTCGTTTTTCTTTAGTTTGCTCGATTATTCGTCGGGTAGAGCGAGGAGGGGGTGGCAGGCTCGGGGTCGACCTTGTCGCCCCCTTCTGCAAATCATCTTTTAGGGTGAGCCTGACCTCCCTCTCCTTGCAGGGTAAGGCAGTGGCGCGAACAAAGAAGACTGCTAGGATCTCCGGCCGTCAATTCGTAAAGATGGCTGAGTGTGCTGCTCGATCTGGAGATACTAGCACGAGCGGGATTCAGTCCGAGACTTTCTCTTCCACCGATCTCTCTACTTCATCGTCGTCTGGTCGCTCGTCGAACACTGTCGACACCGTTCAATCTCTTTGAGTGAACCCTGCACCTTCTCCCGTTCCGACCAACGAGGTGCTGCCTGAAGAGCACGATTGGAGGGGTAGGCTTGATGATGACCGCTCTTGGATTTCTTCGGCTATAACCAACGAGCGCTCAGTCTTTCCACCAGGTGATGAGATGTTGCCGCTTTTCACTAAGTTGATTGGTTATGGCGACCAGGAATGGCTAGCCGAGGGTGTGCCGGTTCACGAGCATGCAGCCATGATCCCGACCTCTCTGAAGTTTATCATGTACACCAATGTTCTCCGAGATTTGAGAGTGAGACCTCCCTTTACTTTCTTTCAGAGACGCGTCCTGAGAACCCTTGGGGTCGCCCCCTCTCAACTTCACTTCAACGCTTGGGCGCTCGTTAAATCTTTCGAGATAATAATGGCCGCTCTTGACCGGGAAGTGAATTGCCGTCTTTTCTTCTCCCTATTTGATGTTAGTCGTACCGTGGAGATGAAGAGTGAACCCAGGCGATGGGAACAAGTTTCTTTGAAGGGGCGAAAGGGCACGATCAGACTCTTCAAACCTTTCTGCGAATCGGCCAAACCTTGGAGGCATGCTTTTCTCTGGGTTGTTCCAGTCAATGATCGGGCTAAGGAGATGGTGGGAACCGTGGACGCTGAAGGTCGTGTCACTTCGATGAAATTCCCCCTGGGTTGGTCGCACTCACATTATGACCGCGACACCATTCACTATCGGCATCAGAGGAGGTTGAGCGATTACGATATTGAGAGCGTCTTGATGTTAGAGACCCTGGTTACTTGGCTGCCCGAAGGGGTTATTCCTTGCAACAAATTCACTTGTCTTGGGACATCTGAGCAAGCTGAAAATAAACTTGGTGTGCTTTTACTTCTTTTGTTTGTTAGCTTTGATCGTTTCTACTTCGTCTTGCTTCTAACCCTTTTTCTCTTTTCAGCTGAAATGTCGGGCATAGGCTTCGAAGCTCTTTTGGCCAAGACAAAGTCGAGGAAGCAGAAGAAGGTGACCTTTGCTTCCCCCTCTCAATCTCTCCAAGTTGGGGACGACCATAGACCTCCTGTTCGTGAACAAGGTACGAACTCCGCTTCTAAGAAGAGAGATCGGACTCAGAATTCTGTGGACGCCCTTGCGATCTTAAGGATGTTGATTTTGATCGCCTTCGGGCAGACCCTCTATTGTTCGTTGCAGAGATTGCCCAGGAAGCTTCTCAAAAGCTTGCTCGCTATAAATCTGAGGAAGCTAGCCGTCAAGCAGGTATGCGCTTACTCCATAGAAACTTATGGTTGGAGGGTGATCTCTTGGATAAAATTGACAAGTATAAGTCCGCTCTTGGTCATATTACAGATTTGCGGGCAGAACTCGAGAGTACCAGGAAAAAGCTTGAGGATGCTGAGGTCGCCCGGCTCGGTCACTGCTGAACGTGATGCGGCCATAACAGCCAAGGTAGATGCTGAAGCCAAACTTGCCACCGCTACTGCCAGTTTGGCCGAACAATCTACCAAGGTGAATCAGCTGGAGGAGCAAGTGGTGGGTCTGACGGAAACCTTGAAAACCGTGGAGGACGAGCGGGATCAGGCCAAGGGCGAGTTAGAGGCCTTGGAGGACATGACGATTTCAATCGCCAAAGGGTGCTTTGACGAGGCTGTTGCTCAGATCCAGTATTGCTATCCCTCTCTGGAGATCAACCATGAGATCGTGAGCAACGATCATTTTTTGAGGAACGGCCAAATCGTTCGTCTTGCGGAGAAAGACGAGCATGGGAACGTTATTCAAGAAGAAACGGTCGTCTACAGCCGTCCTGAGTGAATTGTCCTTTCTTTTTGTTTTTTCAACAAGTGTACTGTCTTCTTGTAATCTTTTTGGGGCCCGTGCGCCTTTATGATCGCCTTTTGTAATATTTAGCCCGGCTTTCTCCGGGTAGACTTTAATGTTAACTCTTTACCTTTTTTAAGTCGATTTACTTTGCTCGCGGCCTTTGGGCTTTATAATACTGTTTCCGCCTTCGTTTGAACCGATATCCATCGGGATCCGTGTAAACAGCTTACCAAGTTTCTACTTGAGACTTAGCTCATTTACAGGGTGTGTTCGTGCTTAAGATCGCTTAAGCTTCCTCCTAAGCAGTTTATCAAACTCGGTTCGAATTTAACTCGCTTAAGAGGTAATTGGTTATTGTGTCGATCAACAACTTGAAAGAGAATCAAATTTAAAAAATGCCCCGCCGTTCATTTGCGGGTGTTCGACTGACGTGAAACGCTGTTTCACGCCTAGTTCCGCTAAGGCTTCTTGAAAGTTTCGGTCGGTGAACTGTGTGCCGTTGTCCGAGACAATGACCTCGGGAATCCCAAACCGCACCAAGATGTTCTTTCTGACGAACTTGAGGCAATTCCTTGAAGTAATCGTGGCTAGTGGCTCGGCCTCTACCCACTTGGTGAAGTAGTCAATCGCAACGATCAGAAACTTCAGCTGACCAGGGGCGAGTGAGAACGGTCCTAACAAGTCGATACCCCACCATGAGAACGGCCATGGGGCGGTCAAACTGTTGAGCACGGTTGGAGGTGCAATGTGAACGTCGGCGTGCCTCTGGCACTTGTCACATTTCTTCACTAGGTCTCTTGCGTCTGCATCCATGGTCGGCCAATAATAGCCCGCCCTTAATGCCTTTTTTGCCAGCGCTCGCGAACCCATATGATTCCCACAGATGCCTTCGTGGATCTCCTTTAGTACGTAGTTTGCTTCCGTTGGGAGTAGACACTTGAGCAAGGGCATAGTGAATCCCCTTGTATAGAGCTGCTCGTTTATGATCGAGTAGGAGGTTGCCTGTTTTCGAACGAGTGCCGCTTCTTTAGGGTCCACAGGTTCTTCCCCATCCTTTATGTAGTTAAAAATGGGGTCGATCCAGGTTCGGGCTGAGTTAATTTCACAGACATCCGCTCCCAGCGTGGCCTCCAATCTTACGCTTGGTTGAGATAGAACTTTTTGTATCACACTTCTGTGGTTGCCAGGGTTTTTCGTACTTGCGAGCTTGGATAAGATGTCCGCCCTAGCGTTCTCTGCTCTAGGGACGTGCCTGACTTTGGCGTATTCGAACTTCTGCATCAACTCCTTGACCTTTGCGAGGTATCTCTGGAGGATCTCGTCTTTGGCCGAAAAGGTGTCTTTGATCTGGGATACTGCTAACAGCGAGTCTGATTGGAGTTCTACCTTCTTCACATTGAATTCCAGAGCGAGTAGCAACCCGGCCAAACAGGCCTCGTATTCAGCCTGATTGTTGGTCGTTGGAAAAGAGAAAGCTAAGGAGACCTCGATAGTCGTTCCTTGTTCGTTCTCAAGGATCAAGCCAGCTCCGCTACCCTTGCCGTTGGACGACCCATCAACATGCAGCGTCCATACGTTGTGGACCGGGTCCTCCGCTCCCATCGTAAATTCCGCAATAAAGTCGGCCAAGACTTGTCCCTTAATGGTCGACCTAGGCTCGTATTTGATTCCAAATTCGGATAATTCTACGGCCCATTTGATCATTCTTCCTGCCAGATCAGGTCTATGAAGGATCTGTCTAATCGGTTGGTCGGTTCGCAGAGTGACCTGGTGGGCAACAAAATACGGTCTTAATCTTCGAGCGGATACGACCAGAGCTAAAGCCAACTTCTCAATTTTTTGATATCTATGCTCTGGCCCCTGTAGTACCTTACTAACGAAGTAGACAGGGTTTTGCCTCGTTCCTTCTTCTCGTACCAAAACAGCGGCCAAAGCCTCGTCTGCAATGGATAAGTATAGGTAGAGCGTTTCCCCTGGGTTAGGAGTGGTCAAAATCGGTGGTTCTGCCAAGGCCGCCTTAAGTTGTTCGAGGGCTTGGTCACATTCGGGCGTCCAATCGAATGCGATTTCTTTCTTCAACAGTCTGAATAAGGGTAAGGATTTGTTTGCGGCTTTGGACACAAATCGTGAGAGAGCTGCGATCATGCCATTCAGTTTCTGTATTTCTTTCTTGGTCGTCGGTGGCTTCATCTCAGTCACTGCTCGACATTTGTCTGGGTTGGCTTCAATCCCTCTTTCGGTGAGATAGAATCCCAGATATTTCCCCGCCCTTACCCCAAAGGTACATTTTTCTGGGTTGAGTCTTAACGAATTCTTTCTGGCTTCTTTGAACACTTCCCTTAAGTCGTCTATGTGCGTTCGATCCTGCTTGCTTTTGATAATCATGTCATCCAGGTATACTTCCACCATCTTTCCTATCTGATCGTGAAAAACTTTGTTCATCATGCGCTGGTAGGTCGCTCTAGCGTTCTTCAGCCCAAAGGGCATCACTCTATAACAGAAATTTCCCTTGTCCGTCATAAATGCAGTCTTCTCTTGATCTGGTGGATGCATGGCAATTTGATTATACCCAGAATAGGCATCCAGGAATGACAAGATTTTGTATCCACTCGCATTATCGACCAGACGATCAACACTGGGGACGGGGAAAGCATCCTTTGGGCACGCTCGGTTGAGGTCAGTATAGTCCACGCACATTCTCCATTTGCCATTTGCCTTCTTAACCAGGACGACATTAGACAGCCACGTGGTGTATTTTATTTCTTTTATGAAGCCTGCATCGAGCAAGTCCTCAACAGCTTTGGACGCTGCTCGCGCCTTCTCTTCTTTCTGAACTCTCCTCCTCTGAGCAACCCATTTCGCTTCGGGGTTGACTGCTAAGTGATGGCATGCCACTTGCGGGGGAATTCCGGGCATGTCCGCTGCGCTCCAGGCAAACAGATCCGCGTTATCTTTTAGGCATCGGACGAGCTCGTCCTGAGTCTCGGGAGAGATTATTTCCAATCTTGATGGTCTTCTTTGGGTCGTCTCCTAGTTGCACGTGCCAAAACTCTCCATCAGGCTCTGGTCGTTTGATTCTGTTTTTCAATTCTTTGGTCAGAAGGTCATCTTCTTCTTCTTCTTCTTCGCTATCTGGGTCATAACGAGCATCAAGATCTGCCAAATTTACCTGTCCGCTACTTTTCATTGCTTCTTCTATTTCTCTTGCTACTTTTTTACCCTTTTCCTTTAGTCCCAGGAGGAATGCTCGCTTTGCGGATAGTAGGTCAGCTGGGACAGTTGCGACCTCCCCAGACTTGGTATAGAACTTCATTTTCAGATGGACAGTTGACGGTACCGCTTCTAAACGGGCAAGGGTTGGCCGCCCAATGATACACTGATAGACCGATTTGCACGGCAAAACGATGAAATCCGTTCTGACCGTCCTGCAGAGGGGATTTTCTTCAGTATCATCTCCAAAGGTCACCATCAGCTCCAGCCGTCCTATAGGGATTGTCGAGGCACCATTGAACCCGGTGAGAACTGTTCCTCTGTATGGCCTTAGGTCGTCTTTTGAAATCTTCAACACGTCCAATAGGTCTTCGAATATTATATCTGCTGAACTACCCTGGTCCACTAAGATCCGCTTAACTTCCATGTTCGCCATTACTGCGACGATCACCAAAGGTACTTCGTAGTTGGGCGCTCCGTCGATGAGATCCTCGTCTCCAAAGGAGATGGATGGTCGTACGGAAGGCGGCCGTGGAGTGGAGGTCGAGGCGACGCTCATGATCTCGTCCCATCTTCTTTTGATCGATCTGTTAGTTGAGGCGTCCGTGGGTATTCCTCCTGATATGACCATAGCGACCGGTCTTCCCTTGGACTTCCTAGCACCTATGCTATTCTCTTCATCGTCGTCCTCTTCTACGACTTTGATCGTCTCATCTGCCTCTGCTTTTCCCTTTCTAGGTGAGCGGGTAACCTTCCGCTCTTCTCGTGCTTCCGCAAGATCTCTTTTCACGTATTGAGTCAACTTCCCTCTTCGGATTAGAGCTTCCACATCATCTTTAAGAGCCATGCAGTTGTTAGTTTCATGCCCGTTATTCTTGTGATACCTACAATATTTTTTCGAGGGGCGCTGCCCGTCTTTGAGCACGAGGGGTTCCGGTGGTTTCACATCTCTGAATTCTGCGTTGGCACACTCCGCTAAAATATTCGCGTACGAGGTATTTAGCTTAGTGCGCTCAGCGAATCTCTTGACCCTACTTTCCCTGGCCGGGCTGTTATTGGTGCACTCTTCTTTCGCCCTCATATCTCTTTCTGATTGCGAGTGTTGGTTCATGCCTGCCTCAGCAGCTTCAATAGCGGTCGTTCTCTCCTCGTAATTCATGAACCTTTGGGATCGCCTTAGGAACGTCTCTAGGTCCCTGGGAATGTGGAGCCCTACCTCTACTTCAAAACGGCTTCCTCTTAAGAGGCCCGTTCTTAAGAAGAATAACCTCTGATTATCGTCCAAGTTTCTGACTTGATCGGCTTCTCGATTGAATCTTTCGACATAACTTCTCAAAGACTCATGCGGGCCTTGTCTGATGGCGATCAAAACGTCTTGAGATTTCGGCTTGATTCTGGAGGTCGTAAAGCGGGCGGTGAACACTCTAGCCATCTGCTCCCCAGATGAAATGGTGTTGGGCCTTAGGTCGGTGAACCATTCCAACGCCGACCCTTCTAGCGTAAGGGGGAAGATTTTGCATTTTACAGGTCCGGGCGCTCCGCGATACTTCATCATAATATCAAAGTGCTTTAAATGGGCGTCCGGATCTTTCACGTCGTTGTACATCTTAAGGTCGGTTGGAGGCTTCTCCAACGAGCGTGGGATGCGAAACTCATCTATTTCTCTCGTATATGGTCCCAGGCTGGTATCCCTCTTACTTTGACGGCACATTCGCTTTCCTGGGTAGCTTGCTCCATGGTCGTTAGAATGATTTTTCGACCGATAGGAGTATCGCTCGTTAGATCGGCTTCGAGACCGAGTAGGTGAACTGGTTGAACCACGAGAGGAACCTTCGTGTGATGACTCTTCGGGCCAGTAAGTGTGATCAGACGTGGACGGAGTCTTTCTCGGTGGGGTGGCCGCTCCTCCTCGTCCCCTCCGCGGGGGTGGAGATCAATGGACCAGCTGCCTATGCGGAGGCGATCGATGAGGCCTTGAAGGGCGTGCTCGCACGGCCGAAGTGCCCTCGTGATTAGGTCGCTGCTCTGGGGCCGTGTGTGCTCGTCTCGAGGCGATCTGATCTTCTAATTGCGTGAGGCGGTCATCGTTGCGATTCAGAGCCTGATTTCGGTCGCGCAGTAGTTCTCGCAGCTCTTGGACTAGGTCAGCAGGAAGCTCTACTGTGACCGGCTGTGCAGGGACGGTGTTGTTGCCTTCAACTCCCGTTGGTGGTGGTCGAGTTGGGATTTCGGCCACACTTTGTAAACGAGCCGCGGCCCTTGGCCGGCCTCGGGGTGCCTTCGGGGGCATCTTCAGGTTTGGTGGAAAGCGCGCGGGCTCCCACTGTGGTCGCCAATTGATCTGTACCTTTGATTGCTTGACCGCTGTTTCACAGGTATCAGACCAATATGCTCTTCTGGTCGTGCTCCGAGCTCGGCTTCAGGGGCGGGTGTACCTGCGAAGACACTCCAACGCCCAAGTCAGGAGCGAACGAGCAGAATACTGATTTGAATGAATAGTGTGTACCTGACAACTGACGCAATGAGTGCTTATATAGGGAGCGCGAATCACGCCCGGCCGTTGGATGGTCGTACGGATTCATCTGAGCCGTTGATTTCGCGCTTCCACCCTTTAACCCATTCTTGCCTGGGCCGCTCTTTGTTTCCCTGGCTGAAGTGGGGTTCGGCCCACTCCAGAACACTAACCTTCGAACAACCTTTGGCAAAGCGCCCACGACCAAATCAGTTCGTTTGAACAACATGGTGGTAGACATGGACTCTTTGCGTAATGAAATCATTGGAAGGCCAACGCTCAATGGTCTTTGAAACCAACATGTCGCGCGAAGATGTCAAGAGGCCAACTAGAGGAAAAAAAGTGGGAGCTTTAGAGCCGACAAATTTAAGGTTTACTTCAATATTTTGGAAGGAAAATCAAGATGTCCAAAACCCGTCTTTGGAACCTCGGATTTTTGTATATTATGTTTTTCTCTTACTTTGTGAAGTGGAAATTTTAAGGAAGATGTTAATCAGAGACAATCAATTTTTGAATGATGAACTTTCACTACGATGACCTTTGGACCAAACTGAGCCTCGACTTGGTTTTCTCTCTCTGCTCTCATGTGCTACATTGGGTTTTTCCTGATCGAATTCAAAAAGTCTATCTAACGGCAAGAGTTTAACGAAACCTAAGTCTTGACTCGGTTTTCCCTCTCCGTCCTCACGAGGTGGGTTGGGTTTCTCCTGATCGAATTTAGAAGGTCGGTCTAAAGCCAAGAGCTCGTTCAGCTTCAAAGCCACCTTCATTTCCTCCACCAATATCACTCTATTCATTTTCTGTTCCGCATACAAAGGCCACGTTACCATTGGCACTCCATATAAGTAACTGCTTCCAACAATGAGTTTTTTTATAGAAGGAAAGAAGCCTCAATAAGAAGACTTCCTCCAAAATTTATTGAATCAACATAAAATAAATAAGACAGAATAGAGCTCAATGGGGACTACGCCAAAACCCTTGATAAGAAACAAAAAAAAAAATCAAAGCAATTCTAGGGGTCCCCTAGCAAGAAAGACCGCTAAAACAATCTAGAGAAAAGTTAAAAGTCCGACTAAGGAACTATAAACTGATAGAAAAAACCAACTAAAGGAGCTAATTTATATCCGCCAGATCAAAAAGAAACAGACTGAATTTGCCCTAGAACGGGTGTTATAGCCTGCACTATTTTGAACCACTTTCTTTGTTTGCCGATATTTCTTTTTTTGGGTCTTGGACACAACCGGCTCAAAATTATCATTATGAACAACTACTAAAATTCTCATATCAGCCTCATCATCAGGAGTCACAGAATCAGCCTCATCATCACTCCAAAGCTTCCCTAAAATTCTCATATCAGATGCTACCACTACTAGATTAGAAGTTGCAACAGACTCTATGACATCCTGGTAGAGGGAGGTTGAGTGGAGGAGTCACTCTAGCACCGACTAGCAATAATCATTTCTGGAAAGCACTTTGAGTTAATATTCATAATATTGACTGTGTTGGAGTGAGAAGTAGGAGTTTCAAAATTGTAACCATTAATAGAACCACAGGTAGAGGAGACCTGAACATCAATGTCTGCTGCCAATGTGCTAATGGCAGAAACATTAGCCAACTTTTGAAAGGATTCCAAATGTGGCTTTTGCATCTGCATGACCACAAGCGACACATGGTCGCGCTCTACGGAAGCAAAAGAGTCTTGAACAAATTGGACGGAATCTGATTCTTCATTAGGTTGCAAGTCCTCATCTCTAATCAAAATGCATGAAGATTCCTCTTGTTGTTGCCGCACATTCATAGTTACAACTTGATGGGAACCATCCACAGTGAGTCACAAACCCGCCCATCCACCGAGTCACAGTATAGCCGCTTGTGAGGCTCAGTTCCGTACCACCGTTCCTTATCTTTTGTTCTCCCCAAAAAACCCTTCTGGCAATAACTCGTCCAAACTCAGTTCCTCCGAGTAAACTCGTTCAACTCGCTCATCTGAGTCAGTAACACGACGCTTCCACTCGATTGCAAGTCGAGCCAACCCAAACACTCATTCTCATCTTTTTCACAGCTCATTGAATTTGAAACCACAGGTCCAATGAAAAATAGCTGAGGAGTAATTCCATCAGCAATACACAAACCTTCTTTCAAAGCTTTAATAGTTTTTCTTTCAATGTCATCAAAAATGTTCACAATAATTCCAACACTTTTTCTCACTATTTTACCCGAGTCATGCAAAACTCAGTAACTCTGACTTGTTGGATCGTTAGCATCATCTGGGTAATCATCTAGTAAAGACATTATAGGTAACCCAGTAACTCTGACATGTGAATTTCCATGCTGGGTTTTATAGCATTTTGGTGAAAAGTTGGAAAGTGAAGAAAAAGTGCAAGAAGAGAAGCACTTGAAATGTAATAAAAGTAAGTGGAAATTTCAAGTTTTGTAGTAACTTTTGAAGCACTATATGTGCAGGGCTGGCCCAAGGGCCAAGCGGCCCAAGCGGGGCCTCAAAAAACAATTTTTTTTTATGAAAGAAAAACAATTTAAATCAATATACATATTAATACTAGCATGTAACTTCTAGTTCATTGTAGCCGAACTGGTTAAGATACTACATTTATTGTGCATCAAGTACAAAGAAATATTAGCTTTTATTAGCTTTTTGGTAGAGCCTGGTTTGCGTTTTTTAGTGCCCAAGAAAAGGAGTTTTGGTCTTATAAGTCCTTACAATACAACAATTTTTATTTAATTTTTTATCAAAACCGTTTTTATTTATTTGATTCTCTTGGACCGACCCTTCCGTTGAATTCCCTTATAGTTGCCTGTAGTACTATTTGTTTTCTTCTCTCTCAATAAATGATGAATCCTTCTACTAAAAAAATCTTACCTAAGATCAACAATGTCTCGACAAAGATTAAATGGATTAAATTAAGAAGGTTTGCTTTATTGTCGATTGAAAAAGAAATGTTAAGTGAAATTGATTAAAATAGTTTGATAAATAATTTCGCATCACCAAATGCTTGAAAGATTAAGTTTAAATAGAAATAAAATAATTTTATAGAATATTATCACTAAACAATAAAGGGTCTCGTTTCAGAGCTCGCTTTAGGCCTCACTTTGTGTTGGGTCTGCCCTGTATATGTGAGAAAATCTAAGACAACAGCTTTAAGGTTTGAGGTTTTAGAAATTGATTGGAGGAGATGTTGGACATGGTGGTCGCTACGTGGGGAGAGTTCAAGGGTTAGAAGGTGAAGTGGGAGGGAGGAGGGAAATGAATTTGGGGTGGTGGGAATGTAAAGAATTAATAGTGATGGAGGGAAAAGTTGAAGAGATAGAAGCTACGTATTTTGTGGTAGAATCATTTTTGGGTGGGGGTGTTGTTGTTAAATTTGGGGGGTGTGAGAATGAGAATTGTGATGTAAAATGAAGGGTGGTGGGTTATTATGACTTTTCCTAGCTCAACCATGGACATTAAGTGTCCACTTCCCTAGGCAGGGTATAAAGATTTTCATGGTTTAGGAGATGATAGAATATTGACTTAAATATGTATTTAATCCATGTTAATATAGCAAAATTTGATTTTAGTCCCTGCAAAATTATTATTTTTAAAAAACTCCTTACAAATACAATTATTTTTATTTTAGTCATTCTGTTAGTGACTCCTTTAGTGAGATTTTGATGTGTAAAATAGTGATCTTATTTGGCTTTGCCACATATTTTTCTTCTTTCTTATTTATTTTAATGATGCTTATGTGGTCTTCATCTTCATCATGAAGAATTCCCAAATCCATAAAATCCCTAAAACTCAAATTCTGAAAACTCTCAATCGAACCAGCATGCTCTCCCACCTATCTCCCTATCTTTGCTTACCAAATCAGAAAGAAACAACATGCTAGGAAATGGCTGCATATCATATCCAAACTCAAACAAGCAGAAAGAAGCAATATTACGAGAAAAAATGGTAGCATATACGGAGCCGATGATCAATATTAAGTTGCTCCCTTGCTTAAAGAAAATCAACAGAAAGAAGCAAGCTACTTTAATAAGGATTGGGGTAGTTGCATCTGGAGGTGAAGGTGAAGAGTATGGTGGAGAAGAAGATGAAGAACCCTATTTTTAATTTGTGTATTTATCCGACTCAGCTTTTAAAATAAATAAAAATGAAAAATAATTACATGACAATGCTACATATGAGCACCGTTTGACAAATCAACATTTCATTAACGGAGTCACTAACAGAAGGACTAAAATAAAAAAGTTTGTATTAGCAAAGATTTATTTTAAATTTTTTTTTTGTAGGGACTAAAATCAAATTTCGCTATATTTGCAGGGACAAAAACACATTTAAGCCTAGAATATTTTATATTTTTATGATATCGTGAATTTCTAAGCAAGGAATTTAAAGAGGGTGTTTGGCCAACTTTTGGTTCGACTATTGCATGTTATGAAAGATTAATCTCTCCTCGTATTTAACACCGAATTTGTCCATTGCAAGAATCGAACTTGAGAGCACTGAGTCGACTCACCGTGTCCCAGGTAGACTATATATGCCACTGAGACAACGGTAGTTAGATGAATATTTTCATGGTTGGTGGGTAATTAATAATTTCTTTTTTTTGACGCATGGTGGGTAATAATTTCTCAAAGCTGTAACTGCCACTACATTTTTTTATAATACTATATTTTTCAACAAAAATATAGATAAACATACCATTCAATTTGTTTTATTATGGTGTCACTACTAGTGATATGACTGCACTAGTGTGTGTTTATTTACTATGTTCTCGTGTATCTACTAACACAGTAACACTTGAAGGAGATATAGTTTGGTTGATGATTAAAAAGGTCTTATAAAACTTGAAGTTGAGAAATATTGAAAACTAATATTTCTCCTTTCTTAACTAATTGATTACTAGTATTTACATGTATCAAAAGGACGTGACATGTTTGTATTGAGAGAGTTTCACTTACGTGATATCAAGGGAATCAAATCTTTTTAACTCGAAATTTGAGTGTAAGTGGTTAATGCACTTTATCTAAAGGGTTGGACTTAGTTAGTACCCGGGTTCGATCCATGACAATGAAATAATTTGGTGTCATACTTACTTACCTCCCAACCGAACTACAGATTATTCAGGGCCCGTTTCTCCTGGAGTGTAAAGCGGGGTCAAAGACCTTAGACAAAAAAAAAAGGAATCAAATCTCTCCATCTATGTACAACATGTGGGGTCAATGAAGTGGTTAATCTGTAAGTACCCATTCAAAAAAAGGGAATCAAATCTCTCCATCGGAAAAATCACATGATTCAATGGAGTTGTTTTTCCTATTAAAAGGTGGGGTCAATGAAGGTCGGCTGAGTTGATAAAGAGTTGACCCATTTTCAACAAGGGTGTGAGTTCAATTCCCGCTGTCGATGTGACGGCCTTTTTGGTGAGTAATCTGTAAAGTACCGCTGTAAACGCTTAAAGAGTCGTGATGTCTGTTCTGACCCTAGTAAGTCCTCGAAGCCCAACTCACTTAGACTTTTTTTACCCAAAAGAAAAGGCGGATATTGGAATGGACAAGCGACTTCTCCATGTATTTATCAATAGAGCAAAAACACAAGCATGAGACTATCCATCTATAAGGCGAGATTGCTTATTTAGATTAAGCGCCCATCTGTTATAAATTTAAATATCGGTGATTTTGTTTTTGAATAATTTAGAGAATGATGTTTAAGAAAATCATAAGTTGTTCTCTATTGAACTTTTCCATGAGAATAATTTTTCATATAAAAAAAAAAAAGATACTCATTACACTGAATTCTTGCTAATTGTTCCCTACATTGAGAAACAAATTCACTTCTGAATATCCCACTTAAATCTAAGCATAAGAAGAATAATTCACACTAGTTTTGTATAAAAATTATTATCTCACTTTTTTTCTCAAAGTTTTCAACGAAAAAGGAAAGGAGAATTTGGAGACAAACTATGCAAAGAAGCGTGGTCCTTCCATGAATCTTGCAACCTTTTCAAATCAACTAATGAAGATCCACCACCTGCTTTTGCTTCTTTAGCACTCTTTTTCATTTTACAAATCCTTTCTCTTATTTCTTTTCCACTTTCCGATTCCATGAGTTCTTTAACTCGGTCTCCCAACTCAGTTCCACTCACAAACCCATCTTCTAACTCGTTCAGCCTCAAAGCCACTTTCATTTCCTCCACCATAATCACTCTATTCAACTTTTGCTCCGCATACAAAGGCCATGCAACCATTGGTACGCCACAAGTAACCGCTTCCAACACCGAGTTCCATCCACAGTGAGTCACAAATCCACCAACCGAGTCATGACTCAATATCGCCGCTTGTGGGGCCCAGTTCCTCACAACCATTCCTTTATCTTTTGTTCTCTCCAAAAACCCTTTTGGCAATAACTCGTCTAAACTCAGGTCCTCTGAGTTAACTCGTTCAACTCGTCCATCTGAGTCAACTCGTTCAACTAACTCGTTCTTGCACCTAACAACCCACAAAAACCTCTGCCCACTTTTCTCCAAACCAATAGCTATTTCCTTCAATTGGGTCCTCGAAAACGTTCCCAAACTTCCGAAACTCAGTAACACGACGCTTCGACTCGGTTGCGAGTTGAGCCAACTCAGACACCCACTCTCATCTTTTTCACAACTCGTTGAGTTTGAAAGTGAAACCATAGGTCCTATACAAAACAAAGGTGGTGTAGTTCCTTCAGAAAGAACCAAACCTTTATTCAAAGCTTTAATAATTCTTTCTTCAATAGCTTCAAAAGTATTTATAATAATACCATCACTATCCCTCATGCATGTTGCAATATCAAGAATAACACGGTAGGCTTTACTCTCACGATCTTTACTATGGTCTGGCATATCAACCAAGGGTATTTTAGGCAAACCAGGGATTCTAAGATGCATGTTAAGGTTGTCTTTCAAAGATGTTGTAGTAGTTTGATGAATGGTTGGAGTTTGAAGAAGAATAGCAAGAGTTGAAGCACCAGAAGTGTAGTAAAAATAAGTGGGAATTTCAAGGTTGTTGGTGATTTGTGTTGTACTATAGTTGAAGAAATCTAGGACAACACCTTTAAGGTTTGATGTTTTTGAAATGGATTGAAGAACATGGTTGACATGGTTGTTGCTGATGTGGCAGAGTTCAAAGGGGAGTGCTTGAGGTGGTAGTGTAGTGGGGAGGTTTATTGGAGGAATGTGGTGGAAAGTTATGGAGGGTAGAGATTCACAACCAAATGTTGTGGTGTTTGTGGAGGTGTTGTTAGTAGTATTGGGAGGTGTGAGAATGAGAATTGTGATAGAAAATGAAGGGTTTTGAGTTAGTATGAGTTTTGCTAACTCAATCATGGAGTTTAAGTGTCCTTTTCCAAGAGCTGGGTATAGAACTAAAGTATCCTTCATGATGAAAATTTAAGGAGTTTTGGACTTTGGAGTATTTAAAATACTTGATGGCTTTTTGGAACTCTCAAATGCATCTTCTTTGATGTTTATAGACATTGTACTTACTTGACTCAAATGACTAGTCTGGGTAATAGCGCGCAGAAGATATCCGATTTATAAAATAAATATAGACATGGTGTATGGAGTAGTGTTTTCAGTGCTTCTTTGAGTAATGATATTTAATAATTGAACAATTGAGTCGGCTATGTAATGAATGACGGTGATATTTAAAAGGCAAAATTACATTTTTGGCCCTTTATGTTTGGGGTTTGAATCATTTTGGCTCTTTATGTTTTTTTTTCTCGTTTTAGCCCTTCATATTTTTTTTGTGTCATTTTGGCCCATGCCGTTAGTTTTTTTCTAACGGACGCCACGCTGGCAGTTAACTGCTGACGTGGCGTCTTAATTGTCAGGGCTGGCTAGGATTCATTAAATGACGTGGCCAATGGGAGACCAAATTGAAACAAATAAAAAACATAGGGGACCAAATTGACACAAACACAAAACATAATCAATCACTCTCCATCTTCTTCCTACATCTTCATCTTCTTCTTCTCCGGCGAACCGCCGCCGCCACCACCACCACCACCGCCGCCACAAATTTGGTTTCAAATCCCCAATTTCTTCAAAACCCAAAATCCCCAATTTTTCAAATCCCTAAATTTAGTTTCAAATCCCCAATTTTTCAATGAAACCATCTCAAATTTCTTCCAAATGCTTGCATTCCTTCTTCTCTTTCTTGAGGGATTCCTTCAGTTATTCGCTTTCCAATTAACGGTAGGAATCCCCAAGAAAGAGAAGAAGAAAAAAAAGGAATGCAAGCATTTGGAAGAAATTGGGGATGGTTTCATTGAAAAATTGAGGATTTGAAACCAAATTTAGGGATTTGAAAAATTGGGGATTTTGGGTTTTGAAGAAATTGGGGATTTGAAACCAAATTTGTGGTGGTGGTGGTGGTGGCGGCGGCGGTTCGCCGGAGATGGTGGCGGCTCGCCGGAGAAGAAGATGATGAAGATGGAGGAAGAAGATGGAGAGTGATTGATTATGTTTTGTGTTTGTGTCAATTTGGTCCCCTATGTTTTTTATTTGTTTCAATTTGGTCCCCCATTGGCCACGTCATTTAATGAATCCTAGTCAGTCCTGACAATTAAGACGCCACGTCAGTAATTACTCCCTCCGTCTCATATTAAGTGTCGTTTAAGGTTATGCGCGGGTATTAAGAAAATGATTGGATATGCTAAATTTTATGGTAAAAAAATGTGGTAGGACTAAAACACCCTTAAACTTTTCTTGGTTGATGCAACGGCACAGTTATTGATATTCTAAAGTAAGGGTACTCTTGGAAAGTAATAATAAATATTGTATTGGGATTCTAAAGTGACAGATAATTTGAGACAAAGAAAAATGGCAAACAGGTCACTTAATATGAGACGGAGGGAGTAACTTCCAGCGTGGCGTCCGTTAGAAAAAACTAACGGCAGGTGCCAAAATGACACACAAAAAAAACATGAAGGGCTAAAACGAAAAAAAAAACATAAAGGGCCAAAATGACACAAACCCCAAACATAAAGGACCAAAAGTGCAATTTAGCCTATTTAAAATCATGAGGTTCATAGACTTCTTGTTCTAGCACCTCAAATATTTTATCTTCATTTTTTTATTAATTTTATACAAAATTATTTATAGCGTTTTCCCCCCTTGTTTTTTCTTACATAGAAGTGTGAACATAAAAGAAATCATTTAATAATAATAATGATGATAATAATTTTTCTGAAAATCAATAATTATTATTATTATTATTATTATTTTGGTATCGGACCCTCGCGGGCGAAGGACTAATCTGCGCTCGCTACTTGGGGCTGTTAATCATTTCGCTGACCAACACCCTATTTGACGTAGGCGGGAATCGAACCCGGGAGCAAATCGGATCGACCCCCACCACGTCCCAGCAGGAGCCTGAACCACTGGACTAGGAGTGTTGGTTATTATTATTATTATTATTATTATTATTATAACAATAATAGACTCTAGATTTAAGATATTGATTAAATATTTTAAGTTTTAACAAAATTATTGTAAATTGAAGTAAGAGTTTAATAATTCTTTATTTTTCATGGTTTCAGAATTATTTTTTTAGTTATCATGTTATTATTTGCGTATGACAGTTTGTTATTATATACTAACAGTATGAAGTAAGCTTCAGAAAGGTGTTATATACTTATTATTTTAACACATTATATTACATTTTAAAATATGTTATTAATGTGGTAAAATGAGACCCACTATAAAATTTATTCACAAAGTATGAATTATTATTATTATTATTATTATTATTATTATTATTATTATTATTATTATTATGGCATAACAAGTCTTGGGATCCATACATTTGAGGTAGCTCATTGGTAAGAGCTTAGTCTTGTATCCTTAAGGTGCTAAGTTTAAATCTCTTCGAATACAGTTGTAAAATGACAATTAATGCGCCAGTGAAGGTTGGTTCAGTTGGTAAGGAGTTAACTCATTGCCCACAATTAAAGTCGTGGTTTCAACTCCCGCTGCCGATATGACGACCTCTTTGGTGGGTGATATGTAAGTACCTCTGTAAGCGCTCAAAAAGCCTTTAGGCATGCCCTAACCCTGATATGAGCCCCCAGAGGCCAACTTACCTAAACTTTTTAGTCTCAAAAAATAAAAAAAGACAATTAATGCTCATGGTCCTGAGTTCGAATCCTGCATCCTTGAAAATGCAGCGACGTTAATGTCTCTCTATGTAGTCTCTATAATGTGCACAGAAGGTATTTTCTTTACACTAAAAAAGTCTCTCTTATTGTCAAAAAAAAAAGTGTATACCCCTTTCCCCTCTCTATATATAATCATTATCCCCACTAGGGGAAAGACGGGCCCTTCGGGCCCGTCTTTCATGTGTTGGTGGGTTGATGGGTGGTTATAGAAGTAATAGATAAATAATATATAAATAATAAATAATAATATAGTGAAATAGTGTCAGTGGGTAGTTATAAGGGTATTTTGGTCAGAAAAATCTGACACCAAAAAAATGAATTCCCTTTATATATAGGTATAGATTCTAAGTTTTGAAGCTAAACATGAGCTTGCCATACCAGTAACTCGAGAGGAGATTTATGAGGCCATCCAACATATGCATCCCTTCAAGTGCCCTGGCCCAGATGGTTTCCAAAGTATTTTATTTAGACAATTCGGTGATATAGTAGGTGAGTATTTGTTTAATCTTGTTGCTAATGCTTTTGCTACAGGCTCTTTTGATCCAAATATAGCAGCAACCCTTATTGCTCTTATTCTCAAAGTGGATGATCCAAGAACCTTCAAAGATTTTAGGCCTATTAGCCTTTGTAACACTCTTTATAAAATCATTACCAAGGTTCTAATCAATAGATTGAGACCTCATTTAGATCACATTATTGGTCCTTACCAAAGTAGCTTCTTAGCTGGGAGAGGAGCTAGTGAAAATGCTATTGTTCTTCAAGAAGTCCTTCATTCTATGCACAAAACTAGAAAGAAAAAGGGGGGTGTGGTCAACAAAATTGACCTGGAAAAAGCTTATGATCACGTTAGTTGGGATTTTCTAAAGCCTTGCCTGATTGATTTTGGGTTTCCTGATATTATTGTTATATTGATTATGAATTGTGTCTCCTCCTCCCAATTGTCCATCATTTGGAATGGTAAGCGTCTGCCTTCTTTCACTCCGACTAGAGGGCTCAGGAAAGGGGACCCTCTTTCTCCCTATCATTTTGTTATTTGTATGGAGAAGTTGTCTCATACTATCTTGGCAGCTGCGAGTGAAGGGAAATGGAAGCCTATGAAGTTGTCTTATAATTGACCTTCCCTTTCTCACCTCTTTTTTGCGGATGATGTTTTGCTTTTCTCCAAAGCCTCTGCCTCCTAGGCCAAAATAATGGCTGAAATTTTCTCTGCTTTTGCTGAAGAGTCACGGCTTAAAGTGAGTGTAACCAAATCCAGGTCTCTCTTCTCTAAAGGAGTGCCCCACAGAAAGAGAAATAAAATTGCAACTATCACTTGCATTAGGGAAACTACTTCTTTTGAAAAATACTTAGGCTTCCCTATGTTCCAAGGGAGAGTTACTAAGACTGACTTTCAATTTATTATTGAAAGAATTCAGTCGAGATTATCTTCATGGAAGAATAAGTTGTTGAATAACACAGGTAGGCTAACCTTGGCCAAATCGGTGCTCAACTCTATTCCAGTGTACTATATGCAAGTTGCATGGGTTCCTCAGGCTGTGTGATCAATTTGACAGAATCACTCGTGACTTCCTTTGGAAGACCGTGGCATCAATCTTGTTGGGTGGGACACTATTACCAAATCTAAACAACATGGAGGACTTGGAATAAGAGTGACCCGTGATATGAATTCCACTATCTGGGAAAATTACTCTGGTACTTACATTCTGGGAAAACTCTGGACCAATTTATTGACTGACAAATATATGAGGAATGGGTCTATTTTGCATGTCTCAAAAATAAACGGCTCTTACACTTGGAATTCTATCATGAAGGCTAGGAATACTTTAAATTTAGAATGGGCAATGGAAACTCCTCCTTTTGAAACTCAACTTCGTTTGATTTTGGAGCTCTGGCTAAACTGGTCCCTCATGTAGACATCCACGATATTGACCTCAGAGTCTCCGATCTCTTTGACAGCGATGGTTGGAAGCTTGGAATCCTCTATACTGATCTCTCACATCAGGTTCTTGATCATATTAATGGACTCTCCATCAATATGAATGCTGTTGTGGACGATGCTTAGATTTGGGATTACAATTTAACTGGGGAGTACAATGCAAAATTTGGATATAATTGGTTTCATGATAAGAGGCATCTCAATCCTAAAACTGAGGACACTAGATCTTGGAAGTGGATTTGGTCTCTCCCTGGACATGAGAAGATTATATTTCTGATTTGGATAGCATCTCGCAATTCAATCCCTTTTGCTAGCAGGTTGCATCATAGGGGAATGTTGAACTCAGCTTCTTGTCAGAGATGTGGGATTGGAGATGAAATAGTCTTGCATTAAAGGACTGTAATCTCCCTAAGAATATTTGGAGGTCTCTTGGCTTTGACTCAATATTGTTCCATAATGTGGTTGATCCTGTGGAGTGGTTCAAGCTTGGTATCAGAGGCACCAATCACAATATTTTTCTTTCCTTTGTGTGGTGGGTTTGTAGATCTCGAAATGCAACTCCTTTAGCGGATGAAAAGATTCTGAACTTTGCAGCCTCCATCAAGAATTGTTTTTCTGGCGTAGTGTCATCTCCAAGCTCGCCTAGGTTGGTTTCCCGGCACCCCTCTAGGGACAATGATATCATTTATTGATGGTAGCAACCTTGGCAATCTTGGGAGGTCTGCTTTTGGTGGTCTCTTGCGGAATAACTAAGGAGGATGAATAGGGGGTTTTGTGGGATACATTGGCATCTCTAATAACCTCCATGCTGAACTACTAGCCTTGTACAACAGTTTCTGTATTGCGTGGGATAGACGACATCGTTTGTTGGTGTGCTACTCGGACTCTCAGAATGCTTTGCAGCTTGTCACTTCTCCAATCAACATGTGGAGCAAGTATGCACCTATTGTTCAGAATATTAAGGATCTTCTTCGTAGAGATTGGCAAGTGCTCGTAATTCATACGCCTAGGGAAGGAAATGCGTGTGTTGATTTTTTAGCTAAATCAGGAGCGCTCCTGACAATTATCATTGGATTGTCTTAGAGTCTCCCCCCTCTGGGCTCGCCCCGCACCTGTTAGTTGATGCCACTGGTGTTGAGTTTGTTCGTGTTTAGGCTTTTGTCCCTTTTCCTTTTGTTATCAAATATATATATATATATATATATATAATCATTACGAAAGAAATGTTTATTTAACTAATGAACATTACTTCTCCCTTCTATGTCTTTTTTTATGCAAAACAGAGTACGTTTGTGCATACAAGGAGCACCAAATTTAACAACAAAGTACAAAGTTTCAAAGCCAAAACCGGGAAGGGATTCTCTCGTAACATCAGAGTCTAAAGAAACTCTAACCATTCATTATATATAAAAAGCGAAAAAAAAGGGTTTATAATACAATAAGTGAGAGAATTGATAAACCAAAGATTTATAGAAAAAGAGTGTACAAAATACAAGCTGACTAGGTACAAAGCATTCATTGAGTATACGACTTTATTACAATGAAAACAAATCTTTATAAGCTACAACACCCATAGAAAAATATTTTGCTACCAAAATAAATAGTGACGGTAAGCCATTACAAATCTTGACAGAATGACAGCAAACAACATCAGTACAACAATTATCGCAAGGCTCGACAGCATAACTGCAATTACTGTGACAGCATCTTGTTAAAACAAAACACTGTGAGTCTGTGACACCAGCCCTTAATGATTATTTAATTGGATAAACCGATCCATTTTTATGCTTAAAGAAGAGATATTATTATTATTATTATTATTATGCATAGAGTTTAACAAGGTTGATCCAAGCGGTAATTAGATTTAGATCCAAATCTAAAGTCTCAAGTTAGAGTTTTGTTTGTGGCAACTCTATTGGAAGAGAGATATGAACGGTGTTGTCTTAGGCTGCTGCTACGTGTGTGCTCGAGCTAGAAGTAATAGACAACTTCTGAATAGCCAACTTCTAAATAGGAGATGAAAGATGTCAAATGTATATGCCTAACGGTTAGAAATTAGAGGAAATATGGTCCAATTAATATGTATCTTTTCTCATTTTTTAATCCATGTGTCGGCTGGATTCTAGAAGGAATAGAAGACCTTGTAGTTATGTAAATTATGTCTTTTGTCTGGTCTCATTGAATGCAATCAAATCTTGTCATGCATTTAGTCAAGTAGGCCTAATTGTTTCTACACACATAGTTTTGGTATATTATTATATTCGCAAGATTTGTTCTATCACGCGTTATGTTTATTTGTTTCTCCAAGTGTATTATTAATTGAATAAAAACTAGTATGGTTCACCCTTGCCTGCACGAGTATACAGTTTTTCTTACATTCAATTATTATATGTTTTTTTGAAATAGAGATAATGTCTGGGGCACCAAAAATAGCTGGACATGTGGATATTTTTTGGACTATATAACTTGTTTATTCGGGTGTTTTGATTGGAGACGGTAAAAGAGACATGTTCCTTCTTTGGGGTACACAGTTCAACGAAATTCTGGGATTATTTTGGTCCAGTTCTTATTTAATCGATTAATATTAAGTTATTTTGTCAAAATTGAAATTACCGATGTCGCACAGGAATTTACTTCTTTTTTTTACATTATAATGTAAAAGGTTAGATGAAAACCTGCATGAATAAACAATACTTTTACGACGATAAAGGATCAAAATAGTTAGACTTACAAATCAGATATGAAAATGAATTACATAGGTAACCCAATATTTTAGTTCGGTTTTGTTAAATTTAATGTAAAATATTTCACATTGCATTGAGAAAAAATAATATTTATTTATGGAACACAATACTTATCTTTACATTTTAATCAACTTATAAAACGTTTCCACTATTTAAAAGATGTGGTTTTTTTGCACCTTATATAATATTAAACAGGCATTGATGGAAAGAAACCACATCACTCCAAACAGGGATATATACGGGATTACGTTGGAAGTATAGGGTTATTATAGGAATTTCACTGTGACTTGAAGTTCACTTACCTTACTGAAACCCTGGATCCACGCTTAAATCGAATTCACTTTCCCAATTTCCTTTCCGTCGTGACTTAGTGGCCACGCGTGCATCTCATCTTCCATCCTCAGAACCTGATCGCTCGTATCTGTTGGTGCAACGCATAATCAATGGCGAATGGATATCTATCATCTTCGTCGCGTCAAGCTCCGTTGGAAATCGAAGGTTCTCATCCACTATTGTTTCAACAGAATTCCCAAATTGAGGTATGTTCAGTTTGTAGAATTTGTTTATATTGATTATGATGATTAACGATTTGTAATTGTTGATTGTATATTATATATTAATCTATCAAGAATCATTCTAATTATCTTGTAATTTATGATAACCTAAGTTTTGGATTTCAATAATGTGATGGTATTTCTCTGTGTGCCATGTGAATTCAATAGCGTTATATCATTGTATTGGTACTTTGTCCAAATGATTATTATGTTCCTTTTGCTGTACAATAACTTAAAAAATATACCTGGTATCAGCAAAAAATGGTGGCTTAATTATAATGTTCAGATCTGTTCTATTGTGTCCACAATCGTTTACATTTTGAAAGTTTTGATTTATAGTTCTACCCAAAGTGAAATTGTTTTGCTGAGCTTAATTAGAACTATCCTTTTTTATAGTTCTACTGTTACTTAGAATGTTCTGTCGTGCTTTGCAATATTCTGCTACCAAGATCACCTTGTAGAACTTTGGTTGGTGTCTAGTCCTAACAACATATGGCAAGCTCATAAGAAAATCTTATATAATGCCAATATAACAATAAAATTTCAATTCCAGTTCAGTGATGAAAACGGCAAACCAAAAGAGTTATTGTGGTTGACGAACTAAGAAGAATTAACATTTTAACTCAGCAGTCAACACATGTAGCATATGTGTGTAGCATTTGTTCTATTTCCCCCCTTTAGTCTGTTTCTTTCACCTTCACGCTCTTAATGTGTTTTGGTTTTGTCTTCTCTTTTTGTTGATGCCCAAATTTTCTTTTCCTGACAAAAATTCACTTCAAATGTAAACTTGTATTCTCAATGGCACCAATATAAATCCAATTGATGAGAAAAAGAGTCGATCAAATAATGCAATTCACTCTAAATTTGCAATAACACAGCTTCATAAAAGAACACTCATCCAATGTGGCAGAACAATACATAAGCATGAAAAATGGAACTTTGGATAAGATCTACAAAATCATGATTAATAAAGATATGCAATCTAATAAGAACACAAATTAATAATGAGTAAAAGAACTAATCACAAAAAAATGTGCAATTGGTTTGCTGATATGAAAATAAGGATGCAAGTATGGAGTTTTTCCAACAATTTCAATCAAATGAATAAGTATGGAGCATGAGATCGTAAGAAATCAATACCTCTTGATGTCTCAGACTCACAAATTTATTGTCCTAAATATCATATGCCCACAACTTCTTACGCCAAACTCCAACTAATTATGGCTGGTTAATAGTGCAACATTAACAATGTTAAAAAGCATGAGTATATCATCCCAAAGATGTGGGAAGGATGGATGCTTGGCAAAATGCTTTCATGTAAATGCTCAAATCTTCTTGCTCCTGAATAGAATAGAAAGGAAAATAGCCTTTAGTTATGGTATATTCTATGAAAGAATTTGTATACTGATTGAAAGACAATTGGAATAACAAAGAACTTCTTGAATCTCAGAAGTTAAAAACTAAATCCAGAAAAGTACTTTAACAACTTATTCAAAGGAATTGGAACATGCCTATATGATTAAATGAATATGTTGCAAATAACTACAGTTTGAAAACAAAACTAAGCAGGTCGGTAGAAGCCGGCAGAAACTAAGAAAAAAACGGTTCACCCCACAACATAACAAACCCAATTATAATAAAGTCAGTTATCACATTCCCTTTAAGATTGAGTTTTTCTTTTATAATAATAATAATAATAATAATAATTAAACAACCGCAAACAAAGTTTTGATTCAATAATAAGGATTGATTCAAATGTCAACTAAAATCATTCAAATGGCAAGTAATATCCTCACCCCTTCAACTAAATCAGCAACTCCAGCTCCAAACATCCCAAATATATAATCATAAGTGAGAAATGCATCATCAAGAGTATCATGCAAAAGCCCAGCAACAACTACAGTTGAATTTGCAACAATCAAAAATCACTTGCAACAATCAAAAATCACTGAAAAGTAGCCACAATTCATGAGAAAATAATTTGGCAATGTAATAACTCAACCTTTCACAACTGCACATATGCTTTAGCACATTGGAGGTCTATCCAGTCTTGGATTTTTGCTTGGTATCCATGACACCTTCAACAATTCAAATCATTAGTTCTTAACATTGAACCATGAAACTAAAATAACCTGTTAAGGTTTATTTGAGAACCTGACAATTTAAATGTTGTTTGCAAGCCTTTAAATTGTCTAATATCATTAATGAGAAAAATAATCAGCGATGGGAAATAATCTGTTCTATCATTAAACCTGTCTAGAATGCCATGACTTAAAAGAGCAATTTCATCTTATATCAAGATTCAACAGGATAAAATGAAACTGTAGAAAAATCAAATTCCGCATTCAAACCACCAGAATCTACATTTTCTAGAGTCCTTACAAAGATTTAGAGTAAGAACCTGAAAATCTGACACCATCACAATCCTTCAATTATTACTACTGGACATTTCAATGAAGTCATATTGTTTTCTCTTTTGCTGCAGCACTGAAAATAAGAACATGACATAGCTTTAGAAACCAAGTATGAGAAAAAACTTACCAAAACATACAAAAGCATTACAAAAACAACACAACCCCCATTACACCTTATTTTGGTCATCATATATAAAGGAAATGTAATAACACATTGATTTTGTGTGTGTATTATGAGAAGAAACTGCATTGGCAAATTAGTAGTATAATTTAGAAACCTCACAAACTACAGTCTTCATTACCATAACAAAATAGATGTAAGAAAAAATCAACATATAACTATTGGCAAAATGATTTTCAAAGACAAATTGTTTGATCATAGTACTACTACACACACTCGTGTGATTGCATGGACCTCATTCTCCAAAGAAAGCCATAATAATCTTCGTAACGGTAAGATTTATTTACCTTTCTAGAAGCCCCTATCTCAAGTGTCAACTAAGATCTACTTAACTAAAACTACTTCAAATAAATTTGATGGAAATATAAAAAGTTGATCTAATAAATTCAAAATTGATTAAATGAAAAATTTAGAAGCTTTCATGTTTCATCACTGTGGGAACAGAGCAAATAAGCGCTTTCAAGTTGTATTTATAAAAATTAATCTCTTTAATAAGAAAAAAGCATTTATCTGTTGTTTTATGAGAATCTAATGAAATACCTAACATTTCCAATCCCTGGCAAATCAACATCAGAAATCAGAAACACTGCAAATATTATAAGCAACCCATCAAAATTCTGAATGTTGGATATAAACAGAAGATAAAATTTCAAAGTGTAAGACAAAGAAAAATAGAAGAATGACGTTCAAAATCTAGGATTGATAGCATACCCCATCCTGAAATATTTGTTTTGGGATTATGTTCTCCCCAACACGCCACCGTCGTCTTCCCAAACACGTTCACCGTCAGCACCGCACCCTCTTTCATCTCCACCGCGCGGCGTCGTTGAAAATGGCGTTAGCTCCCTCCATCGCGTTGTTCTTCAACCATCGTCGCACTCTCTCTCCATCTCCACCTCCTCGTTCCTCTTTCTCTTTCCTAGAACTCTCTCTCTCCTCGTTCCTGATCACTTTTCAATTTGTATGTGCCAATCTTCATGGACATGTTGATAGCGCATCAGGAAATCTAAAAAAAAGTGATTAGGCAAATTCATTCTGAAATTAATTCTATGAGGTAAGGATCCTTGTGTATTGAATAAAGATGGAACTGTTATGTATGTGTATCAGGTAATGGATGTTGTTTACTGGTTTGATTTGTGCAGGTTTCATTTTGATTAACGATGGTTAAGAGGATTCAGGTGTTGGATCCACTATTTTAGGTTGGTCTTAATTACGTTTGGCTGTTATGTTTGGGGAAAACATGCAATTAAAAGCTTTAATTACAGATCCTTCAAATGCGCGGGTAATGGGAGAGGTCAGGCTTGGTAGAATACCTGATCTAGGCAGTCTGATTGTTGTAGAATTGCCACGATTGAATGTGAACCGTCTGTTTGTAGTCTTCATTATTATGAGTCTGTACGCGTGTCATGCCACCTATTTTCTTGAGGATCTGCGTGTAATTTTCCGATTGGGCTGAGTTGGACGCATAGGTGGACAATTTCTTGATTGTAATTACTTATGATTAAATATAGAGCTTGTTTGTTACAGATTAAAAATAAGTGATTTTGTTGTTAAATAATTTAGAGATTAGTTTTTTTTGAGATTTTTAAGAAAATGAGAAGTTGTTTTGTGTTTGTATAACATATTGAAAATTTTTTATTTTAAAAAAATCATTCTTAAAAAACTGATTTTATGAGGAGTTACTCAAAATAGCTTCTCATATAAAACAATTTTTAGATTATTTTCAGTTTTTCATTTTTTTAAGAATATGTAACAAACGGATAACATGTCGTTATAAGTGATTATTTTTTTAAAAAAATGATTTTTAAAAAAAATATGTTGTAACAAACTGGCTCATAATTGCATGAGAGACGTATACAAGTGAATAATTTCAAAAGATCATAGCCATTTACACAATTTGTTATATTTTATATAAAAAAATCTGACCACAACAACATAAGTCGCATGGGCCATAGGAGAACAACTGCATCAAAATGATACACGTTACTACTTTCTTCTTTCTCCATAATGACGAATTTTTCAGAAATTGTTGGGGAATCAAATATCCGTATCTATGAGGAATTTCTCAATCCAAATACGAATTTCTATTTTTGGGTTTTTATCTTTTCCATCAAATATTTCGTTGTAAATATTGAATTTCTCAATCCAAATTGTCAAATTAAAAGTTCTTGTTGAACAGATTTAGATTACAACTAGTACTTTACTCGTGCATCTGCACGGGTGACACTGTAATTGTTTTAATTTGCTATGAATTTATAAATATTTAGAAAAATGAAAAACTCGATAAAGAGACTATATTTCGAGTTGTTTAAAATTATTGTGTTGCCAAAAGTAAAAAGAAAGTCAGTATCTTCTTCTAATCTTAATAATGGAGTAAAAATTAGGAAAAAAAGAAAATGAGATCTGATATAAAATATCCCCCCGGTTGCTGCTCTCGTTGTCGCTCATGTTGCAGGGGGGTAACCGTACATGGTTTATACCCATTATACACTACATAATCTAACAGAGGGGGGTGACCGAAAACTGTTTATATTTGCAGGGGGTAACCGTAAACTTTTTTTTTACAGGGGAGTAAATGGAAAATTGGGATATTTTCAAGCGCAACCCACCACCCACTCACTCACTTGTGTTCATCCAACCAGCTCCGCCCTCCTACCCTCGCTGGCGGAGCGACCTCCACCGGAACCCCCACCTCTCTCAACGGATTTACTCCTGTGTTCTTGCACCTCCAAAACCATCAAGGGGAGCTCTCGATTCCTTTATCTCGTCTCTGGTTTGGGCGAGGCCCCTATTGTTGCTCGAGCCTCCTCACGACCTCCCCCAAAGCCTAATTGCAACGAAGTATGTCATGTAGTGGTTGTTTGTTTAGTTCTTACTGATCCAATTACACTTTGTTGTGTTCGTTTAAATGGCCAGGAACGAGTTGTCTAAACTATCAAGTAGTGTTTTTTTTTTTCAACTTTTTTTGGATCCAAGTGGTATCCAAGGTACTCAGTGTAATGGCTCATGATCTGATTGTTGAGAAGTGCAAGACTGGCATAGGAAACTTCATTAACCCCATTTGCTTCTCTGACGGGCAAGCGATGACCAAACGTGCATTTGAACCAGGCCATCTCGAAACCTTTGAAATTCGATTCGAGCTCGCAACCGTCAATACGACCCGTAACTAGATAGATTCAAAGACTGTGGTTTCTCTCCCTTATTTGGCCGCAAATCATAGGTGGAAGTCGCTGGCTTGGTTGGTAGGATTAGATGGTTGGCTTGTTGTAGTCTTAATCAGGCCCAAACCTCACTTATGTAATATTGCCTTTCACTTGGATACTAGGTATCTTGGGATCAATTCTAAAATTCTAAAACATGGACGAGGAATGCCCCGACACTTGTTATTCAATCTGATTGTAATGTTTTGGGTTTCATTTTATGAATGAATATTTTCCCTTTTCAAAAATAAGATATTTGAATGTTTAAACGATGAATCGATGAAATTCAATATTTGCAAAGAGATATTAGGCATAGTAACTCTTACAAAGTTACTCCTGCCTTACGAATTTACGTGTTTTTAAACGATGTTATTTGAAGCAAAAAGGTGATGAGTACATGAAAGAGATGCAATGCCTGTTAAATCGGACATTCCACACTAGTTATACAACGATGTAGTTTTAACAGGTGTTGGAAGTTCAACTTTTAACATCAGAATTATTTTAACAAACGGCGTAAACGGCCCTTTTAAATGCTTAAAAAACTCACAATACAGTGATTTTTAAGTCGATTATTAGTGAAAAAATCAGAGTCAACATTTTTTTGATAAATAATACTACTTTTCAGTTTTGGAATTAAAAGTACAATACATAATTACAATGGAGGGGAGTAATAAACAAGTTGATTGCCAGAGATTCTCATAATCTAACTTATATCGGTCTATATACAATATAAAAGTACCCAATACAGAATTACAATGAGAAAACTATATATGAACCTAGGTGAGATAAGAAATTGAGCACCTTGATCGCTAGATGCCGTTGAGTCTATAGTGGAATATACATATGGATTCTAACAGTGTCATCGATAGAGTTTAATTCCTTAAATCTCCTCCTTCTGTTAATCAGTAATAAAATTCATGCCAAAATATAACAGTATACAAACTCATGTCTTAAAACTTCTCAAAATGCCAATATACTTGTTGGGTTTGTTTTGGAATAAAACATGAGGAAGAATCAATTAGGTTGTATAAGAAACCACACTAATTTGATTGAGTTTATTGGGTGGTACTAAGCTTATTGGATTTATTATTCCTACTTATTAGTAGGGATGGAAGATTGTGCCTTCCTTAGAAATGACACTAGCAACTTAAGCAAACCAGGCTCGCAAGTAGCCTTAGTCTCGGTCCCAAATTCGACATTCTTCTATGACTGTTCTAATTTTTCATCCTAACATTTTATTATCTTCTTGTAATTTTATGTTACCATAATGTTTTAACACATATAAATGACATGGATCATACCTATTCAAAAATAGCATTTCTAAGATTTGCAAACAGATAATTGAATCAATGTTAAAATAATATATATAGTTTTTATAGTTTTATTTATTGAAAAAAGTTGTGGTGTATTCCTCACTGGAATAGGAATGGCTTGAGAATGATTTGGCATGATGTGCTACGAGCTATCAGGAAACTAAAAAATGAGATTGTTTTTTTTCAAATAAAGCCATTGACCCCTCTGATACATTATTTGTGACAAAGTTTACTCATGGCCTATAGATTCAATTATTAACTCATCATTCAAATGGCTAACCACTAAAGCTCTATTGCACTAATGCACAAATGCACTAATGCAGCACCATCATCTAAAAAGGTAACAACTGATTGTGACTGGGAAAACCACGACCTTCGTACTTTTCATCACATGATAGTAATAACACATTAACACGTACAGTGTCGTTTTGAACAGTTCACACGTCTAGAAGAAGCTCATATTATTATCATATATTTTATATCAATATATTAACATCTAGAAGGAACTCGTTTTATCTTTGTATATTAGTATAACTTCTAGAAAGAGCACGTTACATAGAACAAGAGAATCTTCAAACAATATACATGCAGGTACAAAGTAGAATAATTGACTACCAACCATGAATGGTGGAGAGTCAATTAGATACACTACTACAAAAGAAGGCTTTAGCGGCAATAAAAATGCTTTTACCGACATTAAAAAATGTCACTATAACGTTTATCGGCATTCACATGATGGTTGGTGTTTCCGGTGTCGCTAAAAGTTTTTCTGGCCATTAACAAGAATGCTGGTAACGACTTGTTTAATTGCCGCTAAAAATAATATTTTAAGGGGCAATTTTTATATTTTTAGTGGCAATTTTTATAGCCCCTAAATGGGATATTTGAAATGCCAATCTCTCCATTATTAGTGGCAATTGCTATTGCCGTTAAAAATTTAATTTTCCTAGCCATGTTTATCATCCGTTTTTCTTATTATTTATCATCAGATTTTTGGACTAAAGATTTGATTAACAATTTAATTAAAATTTGTCTTATGTCATAAGCAGATTGGATTTCATTTCATCATTAGATTGATAAAACATTTGATGATAAAATGAATACTATACTAAAATCTGTTGGAGAAAAATGAAGTATATTCCTTAGATTCACTATAATATAACAATTAGTCAAGCATCTATTAATAATTACTGTCACTGCTAAGTCAAAATAACAATTGCCAACTAAGTATAAAAATTACATCACTCAAATTTAATAACTACTGTCACTGCTAAGTCAAACAACTAGCCAACTGGTAAACTTTTATTCTCTCCATCATTTACTAAAACTTTAGTTCATCCTACTCTGCAATCAATGAGAAACTAAAGGTTATATTGAATTATAGACATCCAAAACCAAGACAAAAAATCTACATAAACTAAGGGACAAACAATAATAGCTGCAAATGTTAAAATTACTCAACCAAGTAAATTTCTGATTTAAAATCTAGCAATATGCAAGTTAGGAGCAATAAGCCCTAAATTATTAACAATGTCTATATCAGATAGGTTTGCATACATTAAAAAAGGGAAAAACATTTGACATTTAATAACTACAAACACATTAGCTCAAGTAGCACAAGTATTCACCTAAATAGGAAATATTTGCATTTAAAAGGTACTTACCAACTTGAGTTTATGCAGATTTCTAGTTTGTTGTTTGGTGCAACTGCCATAACTTTGCCTCTCCATGCACATTGTGTTGTAATTAAAATGAAGTTGTACCATGTATTTCCCCAGGGGCTCTGTAGGACACAACCTCATAAAATTTCAAAGAGAAAACTATTTGAAAATAAAACAAATAATGCCAAGTTCAGCAACAATGAATTTTGTAACGGATTACAAACAACAATGAGAGTACCAATGTTTAAAATATGTTATAATGACAACTCCTCAAAATATTTCCTACCTGAATGATAATTGTTGCACTATTCCCCCTTCTAAAGTGAATGTCAAAACAAGCATCCATCACCGACATACAAGATTCACATCTCCATCTTCAGATTGCTAGATTCAACCAGATCTGCGAAGATATAAAAAAACACATTCAGAAGCAGCCTACTTAAATTGCTTTCAAGCCCTGAAGAAAAATGAGTTTGTTTTATACTGAATTTGTGTATGGTGTATTAAAATTAGAAAAACTTTTACACATTATATACAAGTTAGTGAGAAGCTTCTTCAAAGCCACCTTGTAAAACTCCCCCAATTACATCCTTACAAGAATATATTTGCCAATTCAAGCAAACAATACATGGTGATAAACTCCCCAACCATAAGAACACTGCTAAAAGGGAGTAACAGGAAAAACAAAATATCAAAATCAAAACCAAAATATGATACAACACTAAAGAGATCGAGTTCATTTACCAGGATGAAGATGATCTACATCTTAGGTGCTTGCAACCTACTCATACATGGTAAAAGCTGAAATCACCAAATAAAAATACAATTAGGTCAGATTGAATTTAGGATCAAGTAAGGAAATCAAAGTTGCACAAATCCGATGCACTAATTAGAAACCTAATAAAATACATACGTGGTTGAATCGATCATAGATAATAAGTGAAGTACAAAAAATCAAAATCAAAATCCGATCTAAAATTCAAAATCAAAATCCGATTATAGATAAATTATACCGAAGGAAAGAGAACTTCTAATTGAGAGATCTCGAAGTAGAAGATTGAAGAATCACATGAGAAAATAAGTGAAGTACATTTACCAGGATGAAGATGTCTGCATCTTAGGTGCTTGCAACCTACTCACACAATCGAAATCCGATCAAAAATTCAAAATCGAAATCTGATCGAATATAATTTTACCTAAGGAAAGAGAACTTTCAACTGAGAGATGTCTCTCTAAGTAGAAGATCAAAGAAGCACATGAGAAAAGAAGTGAAGAAAAGAGTTGCTTTGTTTTACAGAAGAAGCAAAGATGGCTTTGATCAGAGTGGCAGGTGATGGATTTCTTTTTTTACAACAATCAGAACGGTCATGCAAACATATAAAACGTCTTGTAGGCATACTAGGTATTTGACTGTAAGAAGAAATATTGAATCTTGGATAGATAGATAATACCCATAATCTAAAAATGAAGGTAGCAAATCCTAAAAAAAATATAAATGAAGAGAAAAAGAAACAAGTGAGATATGGAGAGAGGATAGGAAGTTACCTGAAAGAGCAGAGAAAGAGAAAGAGGAAGCACAGAGACAAGAATTGGAGCAAGAATCATCTTCTTGTTTATTCAAAGCAAGTGATCTAATCAGTAAGTTTTATTCAAAGCAAGTGATCAAAGCAGAAACATAATCTTTTCAACAACCTCAAATAATAACAATAGCACATAACAAGGAGTAGAAAGGAAAAACCGATTGTGAAATAATAAGAAGGAATTCTAAAACTATTAGAAAAGTACATAGCAATCTTATTTAATAATGTGAAACAGATCCCGTTCTTGAAAACTACAACTTTGATTATCAACATATAATGTGATATCAATGTAGTAGCATTCAGTCATATACTTCAAAATGAAATTAAGCTTACAATGGTAGTGAAGAAATGCTTTAGGGAATAGCAGGGAAATGACAGTGGAGAGAGCAGGAAATAATTGTGTAACTGAAGGAATGGTTCAATTTAAATTACTTGTAGGATGACATTGGTAGACCACCAGCAGAGGAGCTATATAACATTTCCACTTTTAACAAAGGACTTGTGTTGTGCAGGCTGGCTAGGCTTTTAGTAGAAGTTGCATATATCAATGAATGCAATTCAAAAAAAAAATTCATTCCAATTCTGTTTGCAAAGTTTATGTGATTCTAAGCATAGTCTAATCATATAAGCGGTGATTGATTGGCATATAGCATATAAGCATATAAGAATCTATTTACACAGTCCACAACAACTTTCAATGAGGAGAGATCAATCTCATCAACACCAAAAGGCCCTTTGGAAAGCCGAAGCATAGTTTCAACTACTAGTGTGGGCCTATAAAACATATATACTGTATGTACATTACTGTAAAGGTGGGAGAACAAACTAATTGGTCTCATCATTTTAAAAAAAATCAAAACTAAAAATAGTATATAACAGTAGAGGAAGTAGCAATAAGAAGAACCATATTAAGAGCAAATAAACGATAGAATCTACAAACTACTATGGTGACATTCGATACATCTTTAATTGACAACTTGCAAGAATCAGAACTGCGTGGTTCTGCCTCAATCAGAAGTTGAACAGGTGAACCATGCTATCACCAAAAAAAGTATAGTTTCAACACATGGATTTTGCTAAAAGGAACAGAAGCATAAAAGCATCATGTATCAAGAAATAGAACAAGCAATTTCATGAACAAAAAAACAAAACGAAAGACGAAGGTGGATCTAACAGCGAAACTCACAATCCTTCAGCTAATCGAAATTGAATCAAAGCATCCGTGAGATTGTCAGAATCCTGCAACCAAACGGAATTGAATCGAAGCGTCCCTAAGATTGTTACAATCCTGCAACCAAACAAAATTGGATCCAAGTTAAGGGGAAATTTCAAAGGCAAATCTGAAATTAACGTGATAGAACGTGGAATAGAAGCGGAGAGAGAAGAGATTGGGGTTTAACAGAGAAGTTAAAATGTACGGTGCATGTAGAAGCTCTTGATCTGTGGATGCCTTCGACCTGTGATTGAAAGAGTTTTGGATACAGAGAGCGAGAGTGAGATCGAGAGAGATGCTGGTCTGTGTGAGAGAAAGAAAACGCATCATACAGATAGTGAGATGAGATAAAAAAAAACGTAAACTGAAAGAAAATGATACGGTCTTCACCAAAAAAACTTCTTTTTAAAAAATTATTAGTTTCACTGGCAGTTATTATTAAATGTCGGTGTATGATATGTGAGTAGATAATTTACCGGCTATTATCTTATGGTTGACAATTAATGGCCGGCAAAACATCTTTTTTGTTGTAGTGATACAGTGACATGTGTTGATGTGCCAATTAGTTCGTGGGCGTTTTTATAAACAAGAAGATAAAGAAGTTTGAAGAGAGAGTTTTCTGTTTTTTGGATAGGGTTTCGTGAGGAAGATGAAGAGTAAAAAAATAAAACGGAGAAGGAAGTACACCTTTTATAGTTGCTGAATAAAAATTAAAAAAAGGGGGTATAAACCTTTCGTTTTTTGCACTTTCAGAGAGTGGCCCACTAATAATCATGACTTGACAGTTATGGAAAAGTGGTTTTTTTGAGAGTTCCAAGGTAAAATGTGGCCCATTAACTCTGAATAGTTGGCGCAATAAAGTTGTTTCCTTTAAAAAAAAAACGTCCTTTCAATTCTGAAAGAAGATTTAATGACGTCAACAGACTTGACACGAAACTGTTAAGTGAAGTTTCAAAAATGTCATTTTCTTTCTTCATTCTAAATTCAGTCGAAAAAGACATTTTTGGGGGGCAATTTGTTAGCTTGCATTTTCGACAAGCTCAGTTAAATGTAGTCAACGAAGTTTGACTTATTGTTTCAAGAGAGAAATGTCAATTTCGACATTGAGAAGAGTTAAGTTATTTAGTTATGTTAAAATGATTTCGACACGAGGCTTGCTGAAATCGAAGTGTTGAAGACAGTGATTTCGACAAGAAGAGGTTTTGAAGACTGGAATCAAGCAACCGCTGTCGAAGGGATGTGGCAGTTATATTTTTAAAATGTCCTGTACGGTTATTTTCTATTTGTATAAATAGTAGTTTTTCATAGGAAAAATGGGTCACAATACGCACATACAGAATTCTCATACTCCAACTTTCGAATAAGAGAGAAAAGCGAGTTACAGAACAATGTATGCACTTGTGCACCAGTTTCGTTCCATTCAATGCAATTTTAATCTGCTTTCTTAAATTCCTTGCATTTTACTTGCTTTTTTACACATTCTGTTCAGAATTGTATCATTTTGAAGTAAATTCGACAGTTTCAACACCTTTGAAATTGGCGGTTATCTTCATCAATTTCTTAAAAATCATAAGGACATTAATGAAACTCAATAATTTCTGGGAAATCAGTGCACCATATGTCTTAAGATTTACTAGTTGATCTTGCAAGCAAATAATTTTAAACTAGCGGTTGTTTATCAAAAACCACAGTAAACACTCACAAAGGAGCATCTCAATAACCCACAAGGGGACGAATCAGCCCTACAGACTCCTAAATATGATTACAATAAGCATAAGGAGCACCTGAACAGATTAACTTAAACAGTTAACTAAAAGACAGATTAAATCCATAACAAAGCCCATTGACCAGCAACTTAGGGTTTCCAACTTGTTGCGGAAAAGACCAGAATACCCCTCTAGACCCTGGGAAGCCCAGCCGAAACCTAGGGTTGTTGAGTGAGGATATGTATTGAGAAATAGGGGTGTTGTTAGTAGTATTGGGAGGTGTGAGTATTAATATTGTGATGGAAAATGAAGGGTGGTGAGTTAAAATGAGCTTACCGTAGCTTCTTCTCTCTCTCTCTCTCTCTCTCTCTCTCTCTCTCTCTCTCTCTCGCACTTCCTTCCTTCTCTCTCACTGATTTCTCTCTCTAAGTAGCTCACAATGGTTTGAACCGAACACAAAACAATATATTGGAATTACAAAGTTCTTGAATACTAAAAGATTTTCTATACCTTTTTAAAAGTTTTGATTGAACACCCCTAAGTTTTGACACTTTTAAACTACCGGTATTTTAGAATAACAAATTGTAATGGTCCCGACAATTACATGTGTACCCGAACTCTTCAACCGAGCTCCTTCGTAGAGCTCCACCAATATCGAGCTAACCTTCGTATCGGTGGCCAACAGTCTGAGCTCCTCCTCTCGTATACCAAGTCAGGTTAAAAGATAACATAACTACCAATAAATGTTGAGTCCAGAGCTCAGACAGATAGAGCTCCCTACATGGAGCAGCTCGGAACCGAGCTCCTAGGCTTTCGAGAACGGTTGACACAGTCTTAGTCCACTCATCGCTTTCATAGTGAGCAACAGACACTTCAATACGAAGCACCAACATACTGCTAGCTCCCAAGAAAATATGAGCTACTGTTTTCAAGGAGAGGACTTAGCTCAGCTCAATCGCAATGCTATCACTATAAATATGGGGTTTGACCACTCAAGTTTGGTTACCTCACTTTTACCCTACTTTTACACTTGGTTTCCTCTCTGAAACCATTAAGTCCTAACTGACTTAGGTGTTTGAGAGTCTTTGGGACACTTCCTTTCATTTTTTCCACCGCGTACGAGATCCAATGTTGTAATAAGTGAAGCATTAACACAAATAATTAACTTAAAGTGAACTAGTATTCCAAATAAGAATAACAAACTTTTAATACAAACAAAAGGAAAGGAGTGAGTAACGAATACAGATTTCGCTTCTAATAAAAAAGAAAAAAGAATACATTATTTGGATTTTGTAGTATCATAGCATCGTAGCATGTCTTTTTCTTGTTTATTCTGGAGCCAACTTTTTGTCACGTGAAACGAAAGAACTGCATTAAACATCTAGAAACAAGGCGACGTGGACACTTAAACTAATCAGTGAAAGAAATTGGACAATTTCTAGAAGTAAGGGCAAATCATAGAGGAGCTTGCAAAATGATGGGAGAAAGAAATTGCTCAGATCCTCAGAATTTCTAGAAGTGAGGACCAATCATAGAGAATGGAGTATAGTACTTCCCATTAAAAAAATATAAGCATAAATTTTTTACCTAAGTAATATAGCAACCGGTCCTATTTCATTGTCGTTTATGGCTTATTCAGTTGAGGAGAAATAGAAAAGAGAAAAGTAGATTTTTTAAGCTAGAACACTATATTTTGTTAGTTCAATGTTATTATATTTTTTATATTTATTTCAGTTTATATATTGTTAGTTATTTAATTTAATCCAGTTAGATTTTATATTTTGTTATAACTTAATTTAGAGTATTTAATGTTGTTAGGTTTTAGGCAAGACCGACCCAACCTATTTGGAGGCCTAAAGCAAACTTTTTAGTGAGACCCTTTAAAGGAGAAAATAACATAAATGTGAGAAATATTAAAAAAATTAAAACCTTTTAAAGTGAGGCAATACAATAAAAATTATAGGCTTTATAAAAATTCAAAAATGAAATAAAATTTTATATGGACAATATTTATAATTTTTAAAATTTAAACTATAAAATAGCATATTATTTTAATAATCAAATATACATATTGCTAGTTTATATATTTTATTTCTATCATAATGTTTGTATTTGTAAGTTGATGCAGTGGTAAAGTTTTGACTAATTATTACTATTGGACTTGTGTTCAAATCCCTTCAAAGATAAATATGTTAATGTTTTTTTAATTTTAATAATATGCAAAACAAAAATTTCAAGAAAATAAAGCCAGTAGGATTCGAACTTGCAACAAAATTGACTAGAGATCAATACTTCCACCAGCTACGCTATACTGATTTTAGGGAGCTTGAGGATCATGGTGCTGCTCACGATCCCAGTAATGCTCCTCGTGTTGATGAGTCAAAAAGACTAGCCTTTCCACTACCAAAAAATTGGATATTAGCGAGGGAAATTTCCCTCGCAAAATGACCAAAATCCCTCGCTAATGGTCATTTGCGAGGGAATTAGCGAGGGACCAGTTCCCTCGCTAAATCCCTCCTCGCTAATGGGATTAGCAAGGGATTTTGAATTCCTCGCTAATTAGCGAGGGAAATTTCCCTCGCTAATGTCTGTGCAAATTTTTAAATTTTAAAATTTGATTGGCTTGTTTTTTTTATATTTATTATATTTTTTTTGAAGCTATTTATTATTATACTATTAATGAAAATTATATTATATTATATTATTAATTTTGTGGTTGTGTTGGTGGTGTTGGTGGTGGTGGAAGGTGGAGAGAAAGAGGAAAGAAATTCGTAGGTGGTGGTGGTGGTTGTGTCGTGGGTGGTGGTGGTGGTTGTGTGGTGGTTGTGTGGTGGAAGAAGGTGGAGAGAAGAAGAAGGAAGGGGAAATCGTGAGAGAGAGAGAGAGAGGAGAGGAAGAGGAAAGAAGGTGGTGGTGGTGGTTGTGTGGTGGTGGTCGTGGGTGGTGGTTGTTGTGTGGTGGTGGTTGTTGTGTGGTAGTGGGTTAGTGTTTGTAGGTGAGAGAGAGAGAGAGAGTAGATGAAGAGGAAGGGAAGGGTGAAGAGGAGAGAAGAAGAGTGAGGGTGGTTGGTTGGTTGTATGGTGGTGATGGTGGTGGTGGTGGTGGTGGTGGAGAGTAGAGGAAGAGGAAGGGAAGAGGAATGGTGAAGAGGAGAGAAGAAGAGTGAGGGTGTGTTGAGTGAGAAAGAAGAGTGGTTGTGTGTTTGTGTGGTTGAAACAGATTTAAGGAAAAAAAAGTAAAAAAATTTGCGAGGGATTTTAATTCCCTCGCTAATAGTCACTTTAATTTGCGAGGGATTTAAAATTCCGTCGCTAAACTCCTTGATTTGCGTGAATTTGACTGAATTAGCGAGGGACCAATTCCCTCGCTAATTCCCTCGCTAACGGTCAGATTCACGTTAGCGAGGGACCAATTCCCTCGCTAACCACCTTGTTTTTCGTGCTAAAATTTTCAAATTCCCGCCTCCACTTAGCGAGGGACCAGTCCCTCGCTAATGTTGAAAATTCCGTCGCTAACCATTAGCGAGGGACTGGTCCCTCGCTATTTCCCTCGCTAATGTGAGTTTTAGCGAGGGAATCACATTCCCTCACTAATTCCCTTGCTAAAGTCAGTTTTAGCGAGGGAATGTTATTCCCTCGCTAATGTTCCTCGCAAATAAGCGTTTTTTTTGTAGTGTTCGTAGGAGGCTTGCTGCTGCCAGTGAGGTTCCCCAAGCTTCGATTACACTCTGTCAACTCCTTTGGAAGAACCTATAGCTTGATTTTGTCTCGCTGATCCCTCTAGTACCAACTAACTATAGCGAGGTATCATATGAACGTTCGCTCTTAAAACATTCCGCAAAACATCTATCTTATATGCTTCAACATACTTGATAATACTTTTATATGCTGAAATTCTGAGTTCAACTTTCATCCATTTGCTTCATGACTCATGTGCAAGTTTAAAAAGGAGACTATAACGAGATTATGAGGAAGGATTTAGAATGAGAGACAAACTTTGAAGGAAAGACAAAAGAGTATAGGAGAATTATGAAATGTTAATTTTTGGAATTAAGGTAGTTGAAGTAAAAAGGGGTAAATGATAGGAAATATGAAGAATTTCATGAACATGTGTGTTTGATAAGCGTATATGTTTCATCTAATACCCATGTCAACTAATTCTTCGCATCTCTTATAATTTTCTAAGTTTAGATTCAACTACCACAATTCAAAATATTTACATTTCATAATTCTCTTGTACTCTTTTTCCTTTCTCATCAAAGTTTTGTCTCTTTTACTTCCTTATCATAGTACCTCGTTATACCCTCCTTTTAAACTTGACACGGGTCTGGAAGAAAAATGATAAATGTTGGATTTGGAAATTCAGCATCTAAAAGTATTACTAACACCCAAAACCTACTGAGTTGTTGGTCGAGGGAGAATCTAATCGAGGCAAGGGCCCAACCGAGTCCAGGTGAGCCGATTTGCTTAAATTATGGACAAAAGGGGGAGTAGATTACGAATAGCCTATGAATACTTCATTCTTTCTCTATTCCTCTCTCTATTATTTTTTTTGAGAAGAGAAACCACATGGGAAATGTTGGTAGCCTCTGCCAAGGAATAAGCTTTCTGAGGAAAGAAAGGAGCATGAGTGACCGAAAGGTTGAAGGAATATAGGTTTTTCTTAGCTGAAGTGCATCAGTTCTGAGGAGTTTCAATTAGTGGTGAGGCCAATCAAGGGCTTCAATGAGGAAATACTTGCCAAGGGTAGCATATAAGAAAGTCATTCTAAAGGGAGTTGGGTAAAGAAGCATTGATAATGTGCTTAGGATTGAAACTCATGGGCCAAAATGCTAAGAGAATGGTTTCGCTTATTGGTATAAGCAGCTCGGCTAAGACGTGACTCAACTGAGGAGATAAATAATTCAGGGTTCAAGGGCAAAGGGTTTTGCAGCTGAATATGCTTTGGCCAAGGAAAGGAGCATGATTTGGGAGCAGCTAATCTAAGCACGTGGTAAATTAGAACGTGTAGTCGTTGAAGAAAGTGTGGAAAAGTACCATGGAAATAGGAGCGAAGGATATTTACCCACTTTCCGTGTTAGTGGACATTGTAGAGTGTGTCTCCTAGATTCTAGGGCGTGTGAGCATTATTGAACGTTGATCTTATCTGATCCAACGATGGTTAACACAGACCTGTGTGTGTGTGTGTACGCGCGTGCGCGTGTGTGTGTCTATATTTTTTCAAGTCTTTTACTTTCTTTTACTTGCACTTTGCCTTTATGTTAGCATTTCCTTCCTCGATGTAATTGCTTTAAGAAAAATGAATCAAGAGTTCAAGCATTTAGCTAATCCTCCGTTGAACCAAAGTGACAACAAGTATTATTGAGTATGTTGAAGCATAGAAAATATATGTTTTACAGATGGATTATATAAGAACGAAGGTTCATATGCTTCATATTATACTTATTGCATGTTTTGAGAATTTCTTGAAATGTATAAAGCAGTAGATATGTATATTTAAGATTAAGATATATCTAAAATATAACGAGTAACATAGTATAACCCTGTAAGATCTATTTATTTGTGTGCATATTTAATGCCACAATTCTTCGTATTAGACTTATATATATTGTGTTAGTTTTTTGGTTTCACGTTTCCTATTTTTATGGAGTGGAAAAGTGCTCTGCATTTGCTCCTATTTTGGTGGAAATAAACTAATTCAGTATCTGGTCCATTTTTCACTCCCACTAAACCCATGATCCCAATTCCTAAAATTAAGCCCTTTTAACGTGTAGTTGGAAGTTACTGAGCTCTGTGATGGACAGAGCTCTATAAATACCGCTTCCACTCTCTGTTTTGGTCACTGAACCTGCTTCTCTATTCAGAAAAATTGCACCATCGAATTAAGAGTGAGTGAGGGTTTGGAACAGTAATAGAGTTCTTGGAAACAGTAACAGAGTTCTTCGTTGGCGGCGACTGCGAATCCGAGTTCTCCGTGGTGTGAAGTACGAAACTGAATTGCAATGGCTGGAGGTTAGTATGTTATTTAATATTGCTTCCGCTATAGCGATTTAAACATTGTTAATGTATATGTTTAAGTCGAATTCAGTTAAAATTTCTTACATTTGGTATCAGAGCCATTGTTACCTCTGCCTTGCTTATAGGTTTCAGAATTTTAAGTTTAGGGTATTTTAATTTACACCCTTTTAAGGCAAATTAAAATCATAAACCAATAGGGAATAATTCGTATAGTGATTCTAGGAAATTATTTTGTGGTTTGATGTTGAAATTCGCTTAAAATAAGTCGGGTCGCGTAAGCCTTTTCGCGGGTTTTAACTGGGTCAAATTAATCCGGCTGTAGGTAGAAGATGATGCTGTTTCTGTCAGCGCTAAATTATGTAGTTATATATTAGACGTCTTCGTAAAGTAGCACATCTTATACGGTTGGTTTAGTTGTAGTGCGGCGTAAGTATAACTTTTAGCATAGGAATAGTCTCAAGTTCGATTCCTGAACAGCCCCCTTTACGTTTTATTTTTGTTTAAGTTTCCAGTTGATAAAATAAAATGAATTGGAGGAACAGGCGTAAATATATAGCTTCATTAGGACTTGAACCCACGACCTAGAGGATACAATAAGCTGCCTTACCATTCTGCTATAGTATTGATGTTGCTGATTGGTCTTAATTTATCTTGGTGTTGTGCAGTATTTATCTATGATGTCTTAGTTCTTATTAAGTTATATTAATGTGCTCATTTATTTATTTGAGTAACAATATTGAATGTTTAATTGGGTATTTATTTAAAGGCAAAATTACACTAGAGGACCTTTAAGTTATTTATTTGTAACAAGTTGGACCTTTAAGTTTTTTTTGTAACAAATAGGCCCTTTTAATGATTTCTCTAGCTTATATATTTTGATGTAATGCTACTTTATATATTGTGACTACTCTAGCTTATGTATTTTGATACAAACAAACATATTTTGGTGTATTTTGATGTAATGAACGATATTACATTTTACTAAAAGGGCCAACGGTGTCAACGTCGGGTAACTTAAAGGGCCTATTTGTTACAAAAGAAACTTAAAGGGCCAACTTGTTACAAATAAACAAGTTAAAGGTCCCCTGGTGTAATTTTGCCTTATTTAAACATGCAATGTTATGTTAAAATTGTTTATGCACATTAAGATTTAGGGAGCTTTATTTATTTAATTTGCATTATTTGGAATACCATGCAATTATTTAGCTCCTTATAGATAATTGACAATGTTTGTGATCAGTATAATTCTAGCTAATTAAGGAATAGCCACAGCATCTTTGATTGATTAGGATTATATATTAATTTTAAGATCACGTTAGAAACATTAGTTGTAATTTATCATACGTGATATAATAGAATCTACCCACAGGAATTCTGTTTTATTTGTATGGTTAATTAGGATAAAATATCAGATTGTATTTCTTAATCTACCCACAGGAATTAAGAATTGGAACATAATTTGATAGTTTTGTCATTAAGTTATATGATGAGTCTAATTGAGTAAGACTTTAGACCACAGGCAAGTGTTATGTCACTAGATTCACAAATTAAGACATGTTTGCATTGGTAAAACATGAAAATTATTTTTGTCTCAATTATGAATAATGAGCATGTATGTTTGAATTTTGCAGTCATTAATTCTGCGAATTTCTCTGATATTAAGTGTGACATTCCCGAACTAAGTGGTGACAACTATAAGGTTTGGAAGGAGAGAATTCTTCTTCATTTGGGTTGGATGGACATTGACTATGCTATAAGGAAAGATGAGCCAGCGGGTATTACTGAAATCAGCCCTCCAGATGCCATTGATCTTTATGAGAAGTGGGAGAGATCCAACCGTCTCTCCATGATGCTCATAAAGACCAAAATATCTGCTGGTATCCGCGCCTCTATCGATCAGCATACCAATGTCAAGGAGCTTCTGAAGGCTATTGATGAGCAATTTGCTACATCTGACAAAGCCCTTGCCAGCACTCTGATCATTAAGTTCTCCACAACAAAGCTAACAGGGGTGAAAGGCGTGCGTGATCACATAATGCGCATGCGGGATATAGCGGTTCAGCTGAAAACCTTGGAGGTGACCATGTCTGATTCTTTCCTGGTTCACTACATTTTGTGCACTCTGCCTCATCAATACGGCCCTTTCAAAATCTCTTACAACACACATAAGGATAAGTGGTCAATCAATGAATTGCTGACCATGTGTGTTCAGGAAGAGGAAAGGTTGTTGATGGAGGAGGGCGAAAAGGTGAACTTGACCTTTCATGGAAAGAAGAAGAAGGAAACTGCCAAGAACAAAGGCAACATTCCTCCTGAGCAAGTCATAAAGAAAGAGTCAAAGTGTTTTTTATGTAAGAAGAAAGGGCACATGAAGAAAGACTGCTTGAAGTTTAAGAACTGGCTTGACAGGAAAGGTATTCCATTTGCTTTTGTTTGTTATGAGTCTAATATGGTTAATGTTAATCATAACACATGGTGGATTGACTCTGGTTCTACAATCCATGTTTCTAATACCTTGCAGGGTATGCAAGACCTAAGGAAACCAGTGGGAAGTGAACAATACATCTATTCAGGAAGTCAGATGCGTTCACGTGTTGAAGCCATTGGGACATGCAGTTTGACTTTAAGTAGCGGTTTTACTTTGATTTTAGAAAAAACTTTTTATGTTCCTAGTTTTTCTAAGAATTTGATTTCTGTTTCAAGACTAGCGCCTTTGGGTTTTTCATTCAAATTTATGGATTCTGGTTTTACTTTAGCTGATAAATCTAGAATTGTTGGTTTTGGTGAAATACGCGATGGTCTTTATTCAATTAATTTACAAAACGACGCTACTTACGATTCTATGCATGTCACTGCTGGTTTGAAACTATGTGTTGTGAATGAAAAATCCTCAATGTTATGGCACCGAAGATTGGGACACATCTCAATCGAAAGAATTAAGAGATTAGTAAATGAAGGAGTACTTAGTACCTTGGATTTTGCTGATTTTGAGACTTGTATAAATTGCATTAAGGGTAAGCAAACTAACAAGTCTAAAAAGGGTGCACAGAGGAGCTCAAACCTATTGGAAATCATACATACAGATACATGTTGTCCTGATATGGACGCAAGTAGTCCGAAATACTTCATCACCTTTATCGATGATTATTCACGGTATATGTATCTCTACTTACTTCGTTCAAAAGATGAAGCTTTGGAAGCCTTTAAAATTTTTAAGGCTGAAGTAGAGAAACAATGTGGAAAACAAATTAAGATCGTGAGGTCTGATAGAGGTGGAGAGTACTATGGTAGGTACATAGAGAATGGGCAAGCTGCCGGTCCATTTGCGAAGTTTCTTCAAGAGAATGGGATTGTTGCCCAATACACTATGCCTGGTTCTCCGGATCAGAATGGTGTATCAGAGAGAAGAAACCGAACTTTAATGAACATGGTAAGAAGTATGAGGAGTAACACAAATCTTCCTCAATTCTTGTGGACTGAAGCACTAAAGACGGCTGCGTATATTTTGAACCGAGTGCCAACCAAGGCTGTCTCAAAGACGCCTTTTGAGTTATTCAAAGGTTGGAAACCAAGTTTGCAACATATACGTGTTTGGGGATGTCCGTCTGAAGTGAGAATTTATAACCCACAAGAAAAGAAGCTAGACTCAAGGACTATTAGTGGGTATTTCATTGGATATGCTGAAAAGTCCAAAGGGTATAGATTCTATTGTCCATCACATAGCACTAGGATTGTGGAATCAAGAAATGCCAAATTTCTTGAAAGTGACTTGATTAGTGGGAGTGATCAGTTTCAAGACACCGTTCATGAAATGGATCACTATGAAGCTCAACCCTCTGAATCAAGTGATAGGTTGATTGTCATTCACACCCCTCAAGTACAAACGGGTGTTAGACCACCAACTGCTGAAGTTCCACAAGTTGCTGAAAATGATCATGTGGATCAAGTTGTTAATGAAGAACGTCAAGATAATGTTGAACAACCTGTTGATGAACCGGTTGGACAACAAGTTCCTCAAGAAGGTATTGAAGCAACATTAAGAAGGTCTACAAGAGCTAGAAGGCCAGCAATTACTAGTGATTTTCAAGTGTATCTACAAGAATCAGATTATAACATAGGAGCTGCAAATGATCCTGAAACATTTTCACAGGCCATGAATTCTGAAGAATCAAATTTGTGGCACAATGCTATGAAAGAAGAAATGAATTCTATGGCATCAAACCAAGTCTGGGATCTTGTCAAGCTGCCAAATGGTGTAAAAGCCATTGGATGTAAATGGGTCTTCAAAACAAAGAGAGACTCAGAAGGCAACATTGAGAGACATAAGGCAAGACTTGTTGCCAAAGGATTCACTCAAAGAGAGGGAATTGACTACACCGAGACATTTTCTCCTGTATCTAAGAAAGATTCTCTTCGTGTAATTATGGCATTAGTAGCTCAATTTGACTTTGAGTTACATCAAATGGATGTGAAAACGGCCTTCCTTAATGGCAATCTAGAGGAAGAGGTTTATATGAAACAACCTGAAGGATTCTCCTCTAGTGATGGTGAGAACTTAGTGTGCAAGCTTAATAAATCCATCTATGGATTAAAACAAGCCTCCCGCCAATGGTATTTAAAGTTTCATGAAGTTATCACTTCATTTGGTTTTCAAGAGAACGCCATGGATCATTGTATATACCAGAAGGTCAGTGGGAGTCATATTTGTTTCCTTGTGCTATACGTGGATGATATTTTGCTTGCAACAAATGATAAGGGTATGTTATATGAAGTGAAACAATTTCTCTCAAAGAACTTTGATATGAAGGATATGGGAGAGGCATCTTATGTCATTGGCATTAAGATCCATAGAGATAGAAATAGAGGCATTTTGGGTTTGTCTCAGGAAGCCTATATCAACAAAGTTCTAGAGAGATTTAACATGAAAGATTGTTCACCAAGTATAGCTCCTATTGTGAAGGGTGATAAACTCGATTTGAGTCAATGCCCGAAAAATGATTTTGAAAGGGAACACATGAAGAATATTCCTTATGCTTCAGCTGTTGGAAGTCTTATGTATGCTCAGGTTTGCACCAGGCCTGACATTGCATATGCTGTTGGAGTTTTAGGAAGATATCAGAGTAATCCAGGTATTGACCACTGGAAAGCTGCAAAGAAAGTGATGAGATATCTTCAAGGTACAAAAGACTTCATGCTCATGTACAAACAGACTGACAACTTGGAAGTAATTGGCTACTCTGACTCAGACTATGCCGGTTGCATTGACACCCGCAAATCAACATCGGGTTATGTTTTTATGCTAGCCGGTGGAGCTGTTTCTTGGAGGAGTGCAAAGCAGTCACTAACTGCTACTTCCACTATGGAGGCTGAGTTTGTTTCTTGTTTTGAGGCTACCTCGCATGGTGTGTGGTTGAAGAGTTTTATATCTGGACTTAGAGTTGTTGACTATATTTCTAGGCCACTAAAGATGTACTGTGATAACTCTGCTGCGGTATTTATGGCTAAGAATAACAAAAGTGGAAGTCGAAGCAAGCATGTCGACATTAAATACTTAGCCATAAGGGAACGTGTTAAGGAAAATAAAGTGGTTATTGAACACATTAGCACAGAGTTGATGATTGCTGATCCTTTGACTAAAGGCATGCCACCAAAGAATTTTAAGGATCATGTAGTGCGCATGGGACTTGGTTCCATGATGTGATTTTCATTTTACGTACATTTATCGCTTTTGATGAAACTCTTATGTTTAGTTTGATTTTTCTCATATGTTTGTGTACACATTTGTTTAAATTTGAGGAAATTCATTTAAGTTTGACCTTGAATAAACATGTGGTTTATTCATTAAGTTAGGGACTTATTTTGAGATGCTTGACATATCGTAATACAGGGAAGATAATACTCGTATTTAGAGGACCTATTGTAACACCCCCCTTTTACTATTACAACTAAATAGACAATTATCAGAGTCACCTCGAAGGGCGCTACATTTTTCACCATTTTAAAAAAAACACCATTTATTCCAAAAAAAAGTCTCCAAAATAATTTATATAAAAGAAATCACCAAGCAGCGTTGCCGCATGAGAGCAACATTCCAAGCAGAAGGGGTGAGTCTAACAGAGGTAATAAGCAGATGATAAAAATATGCTAGCATCAGGTAACTACAGCAACACAATACAATTACACCATATCACAGCACCAGATACCAAAAGAAAAGTCCATTTGACAGTGAACCACCAAAGTTATAACATTCATAGACAATGGGATGATATGCAACCCCTCCAGTGGGCATATGCATGCGGTACTGATCACCAAAATGAGCCACGACGGGCATATCACCAATAAACACCAGAGGCAGAGCCTATATCACCAAAACATGCATATGACAATGCGACACCATGATTATGCACCAACTCACCATAACAAGTATTTAAAATAAATACTATATCACCAGAATCAAAACAAATGATTTCACCAAAAATAGCACTAAGTTGTAGCATCACAGCTACCACTAAACTCTCCTGAGCATACCAGCACCGCACCTGAAATATTAACACCAGACGGCTCCACAACGCGGACATAACGCACGCACACCACGCACAAGACTGGCGCACAGCGCCTAGGCACATCGCACCTACTTCAGCGAATTAATTAAAATAGCAAACGACATCGGATTTCAACAAATAAATACTTGTTGGAAAGCCCTATGGGTCTGGTTATCATCCCTAAGTTCAGTTTTTGAAGGAGAGTGTCCAATAGGTACAGTTTTCGAAAAGCACACAGGCTAGTTGCAAAAGAGGACAGTTTCTGTCCTACAAATTCAAGCAATTCCAAAGTGACCAAAACTCAATCAAATTGCATGAAACTTGTGCATAAACTGGGGCAAATTTTGTCTAGTTTTCAAAGAAATTGGATTCGTTCGAAAAGGAGTTCTTTTGAAAACGTGGTAACCAAAACACTGACCCTGTGTCCAGATTGTTTCCAGAATCTTACTCTAACTTGTGGAATTCATATCTCGAGCTACACAACTCTAAACGCAACCAAACCAGTGCCAAATTAACAAGCATTAAGTCTATTTTCCAGAAAAATAAACCACATAATTTTTCGGTCAATACAACGTTCCCAGTCACCGAAATACCGAATCTATACCCAAATCGTTTCCAGAATTTTAACCTAACTTGTATCGCCTATAACTCGAGCTATACAACTCCGAATTTGACGAAACCAGTGCCAAAACGACCGGCGTTAAGTCTATTTTCAAAAACAATCAACCTCATAATTTTTGGATCAACCAAACAGCGCCAGTTTTAGAAAAACCGAACCTGTGTCCAGAATCGCTAAATTGCCAAACACCAAACCCTAACGGCAACGACACCGCAACCACCACAACAAAAACGACAATTGGACAACGCGACAACAACAATCAACCACGCACAGCAACAACAAAAACACGAACAATAACAACACCATCATCGTGATACAACAATCACGCAACAACAAATAACGAAACAAATCACAATAACGTGCAACAATCATCAAAGCACCAATCTCAACGAAAACACGATATGCAACAACACGAACAATTCAACAAAACCCTAGACTACCCACACATAATTATCATCAACCCATTATCAAGGTTAAGCCCACCCTTACCTCGAATAACGTAAGCTCCGGAACACGACGAACGAGACACGAACAAAACCACAGCAACACGAACGATCTCCTTTTGAAATTCTTCGCGAAACCCTCCTCTTCTCTCCCTCTTTGCGCCGCGTGCTCTCTCTCTCACTCTCACTTTCGTTTTTCTTTTGCTTGCTGCGAATGAGGGTTTGGCTTAAACCCCCAGGGTTTAAGTTGAGGGCTCAGTAAACACTGGGCTCTCTACGTCACCACCTCCTTTACTCGTTTCACCTCCTACGCATATAAAATATTAACCTTTTAATTTATCTATATCCCGCCTCCAAATTGTTTTAATAATTCAATCAACTATTTTAATTAAATTATTTCCGGGGTGTTACAACCCTCCCCCACTTAGAATCTTTCGTCCTCGAAAACATACCTGATTCAAACAGCTCTGGATAGGACTCTCGCATCTTGCTCTCCAACTCCCATGTCATGCTTTCACCAGCAGCTCCTAACCAGACCACTTTCACCAGGTTTATCTCTTTGCCACGTAAAGTTTTCACTTCACGATCTTCAATTCGCACAGGCATTGTCTCCACAGTGAGATTATCCCGCACATGCACATCATCCATCGGAATCACATGGGACGGATCCGAAATATACTTCCGAAGTTGCGACACATGAAATACATCGTGCAAATTCGAAAGATTAGGCGGCAAGGCCACCCTATAAGCAACATTACCAATTCTCTCAGTGATCTGATACGGTCCAATGAAACGAGGAGTCAACTTCTTTGTCTTCAATGCACGCCCAACACCAGCCATAGGCGTGACTCTCAAAAACACATGATCACCAGCTTGGAATTCTAAATCCTTCCTTCTCTTATCATGATAGCTCTTCTGTCTACTCTGCGACGCTTTCATTTTCTCACGGATCAATTTCACCTTTTCAGTAGTCTCTCGAACAACCTCGGGTCCAAGAACAATACTCTCCCCAGATTCATGCCAACACAACGGAGTCCTACATCTCCGACCATACAATGCCTCGAACGTTGCCATCCCGATGCTAGAATGGTAACCATTGTTGTAAGTAAACTCGATCAACGGAAGGTGAGTATCCCACGCACCTCCCTGCTCAAGAACACAAGATCTCAACAAGTCTTCCAACGACTGAATGGTCCTCTCTGTCTGCCCATCAGTTTGAGGATGATAAGCTGAACTCAACCTCAATTTAGAACCCAACGCTTCTTGCAAACTCTTCCAGAAATCAGAAGTGAACCTAGGATCTCTGTCAGACACAATGCACAAAGGAACACCATGCAACTTCACAATCACCTGAATATAAATCTCTGCCAATCTCGACACCGGATACGTGATATTGATAGGAATAAAATGAGCAGACTTCGTCAATCTATCCACAATCACCCAAATCGAATCGTGCCCCCTCACAGTATTAGGTAACCCTATCACGAAATCCATAGAAATACTATCCCACTTCCATTCCGGAATCTCCAACGGTTGCATCAACCCAGCAGGCTTCTGATGCTCAACCTTCGATTTCTGACAAGTCAAGCAGGAATACACAAACTGCGCCACATCACGCTTCATACCAGGCCACCAAAACATCTTCTTCAGATCCTGATACATCTTTGTAGCTCCCGGATGGATACTCAACTTACTCCTATGACCTTTTTCTAAAATTGCTCTTTTCATCTCCTCATTATCAGGAATGCAGATTCTCCCACGGTACTTCAATACATTCTGCGCATCCAACTCAAAGTCTTTATTCTCGGATTGATCAATCCCAACCATCAGGTCAACTAATTTAACATCTAACTTCTGAGCTTCTCGAATGCTAGCCATGAATTCATTATCAATCTTCAACATCCCCAATCTGACACTCTGCGGCGTCACTTCACAAACCAAACTCATATCCCTGAACTGCTCAATTAATTCGAGTTCTCTAACCATCATTGCTGACATATGCAACGTCTTTCGACTTAAAGCGTCAGCTACCACATTAGCCTTTCCCGGATGATAGTTCAAGCTAAAGTCATAGTCTTTCAGCAACTCCAACCATCTGCGCTGTCTCATATTCAACTCTTTTTGATCAAACAGATACTGCAAACCCTTATGATCACTGAACACCTCAAACCTCGAACCATACAGATAATGTCTCCAAATTTTCAACGCGAACACAACTGCAGCAAGTTCTAAATCATGGGTAGGGTAGTTCTTCTCATGAGTCCTCAACTGTCTCGACGCATAGGCAACTACCTTACCATTCTGCATAAGCACACCTCCCAACCCCATCTTGGAAGCATCACAATACACCACAAACGACTCTTCCGGATTAGGCAACGTCAGAACAGGAGACGTCGTCAACCTCTTCTTCAATTCTTTGAAGCTCTCTTCACAACAGTCATCCCAGATGAAAGCTTTACCCTTGCAAGTCAACTGAGTCAACGGAAGTGCCAACTTCGAAAATCCTTCTATAAACCTCCTATAGTAACCTGCCAGACCCAGAAAACTTCTAATCTCAGTAACTGACTTCGGAGACTCCCATTGTAACACGGCATCAACCTTAGACGGATCCACGGCAATTCCATTCCCCGAAATAACATGACCCAGAAAGCTAACCTCCTTCAACCAAAACTCACACTTAGACAGCTTCGCATATAATTTCCTGTCCCTCAGAATTTCTAATACCAATCTCAGATGTTCTGCATGCTCCTCTTCTGACTTAGAATAAATTAGGATGTCGTCAATGAATACCACCACAAACCGATCCAGATACTCACGAAAGATACGATTCATGTACTCCATGAACACTCCCGGCGCATTAGTCACACCGAAAGGCATCACGGAATACTCATAATGCCCATAACGGGTTCTGAAAGCTGTCTTCTGAATGTCTTCGTCTTTCACCTTGATCTGATGATAACCCGATCTCAAATCTATTTTACTGAACACCTGAGCACCCACCAACTGATCCATTAAGTCATCAATCCTCGGAAGCGGATACTTGTTCTTAATAGTCACCTTATTCAGCTGCCGATAGTCTACGCACAACCTCATACTACCATCTTTCTTTTTCACTAACAACACTGGAGCTCCCCACGGCGACACACTTGGCCTCACAAATTTCTTTTCAAGCAGATCCTCGAGTTGCTTCTTCAGTTCTGACAATTCAGATGCAGACATTCTATACGGTGCCATAGACACAGGTTTAGTATCAGGTACCAGATCAATAGCAAACTCAACCTCTCTCTCTGGTGGTACATCCAGAATCTCGTCGGGAAAAACCTCAGAAAACTCTCGCACCACCTGCAACTCATCAACCTTCGCTTGGCTCTCAGCAGACAATGACACCATTAATGAAAACAACTGGACGTCTTCCCTCATTACCCTATGCAACTGACCAGCAGACAACAAACCAGACTCTTCCTCTTCAGGAGAAAAGAAACTCACAGACCTTTCATGACAGTTGATATGAACATGGTTATCAACTAACCAGTCCATACCTAGAATAACATCCATTCCGCTCAGCGGCAAACAAATCAAGTCAACGAGAAAATCATTACCGAATATCGATAAAGGGCATTTAGCACAAACAACCGAGGTAGTCACCAAACCCTTAGCCGGAGTATCGATAACCATCTCCCTCAACATAGAAGATAAAACAAGATCTAATTTCTCAACACATGCAGTAGCAATAAAACAATGGGTAGCACCAGTATCAATAATAGCAATAAGAGGAGAATTATTAATATAGCATGTACCTCTGATCTCATTCACTGCATCTGACCCCGCCAGAGCGAACACCTTCCCAACGGACCTTTCTTTCTTCGGTTTAGGACACTGAGTGCTGATATGACCACCCTCACCACAGTTGTAGCATAACACATCCTTTCGATCACAGCTAGACGCCATATGACCCTCTTTACCACACTTGTAGCACTTCTTCACATCACCTGGACAGTCAGGACGCTTATGACCGGGTTTACCACACTTGTAACATACCACACTAGCAGCAGCATCTCCCCCACTAGGTCTCTTACCCACAGCAGTTCTCTGATTGCCCTTACCAGCTGGAACCTCATACGGCTTCCCACGACTCGAGAAATTCTTCTGCCTATCCCTCATGACTCTAGAATGAGCATTACTGTCTTCCTCGAAGATTCTGCAGCTGTCAATCAACTTCGAGAACACCCGAATTTTCTGATACCCTATCGCCTTCTTGATATCAGCCCGCAACCCATTTTCAAACTTGATGCATTTGGAGAATTCAGCACCAGCCTCACCATAATGTGGATAGACTTCGCCAATTCAATGAACTTGGCAGCATACTCAGTCACCGACATATTACCCTGCTTCAGCTCCAGAAACTCAATCTCTTTCTTCCCACGGACATCTTCAGGATAATACTTTCTCAGAAATTCTCTGCTGAACACAGCCCAAGTGACCTCTTCATTCACAGTCGCCAACCTCTGCCTCACCTCCAACCACCAGTCATCAGCCTCCTCTGCCAGCATATGAGTACCATACCTGACTTTCTGCGCCTCAGAGCAATCCATAACACGAAAGATTCTCTCCATCTCTTTCAGCCACGCCAAAGCACCATCAGGGTTATACTTGCCCTTAAAGGTAGGAGGATTCTCCCTCTGAAACGTAGCCAAACTGCGCGACCCAGCATCACCAGCAGCACCTGGGTTATTCTCCACAGCTTGAGCCACAGCCTGCAAAGCAGCAGCGAGTGCAGCATCGTTCCGTCCTGCCATCTCAACCTAACACTGCAACAGAAACTATAATCAGAAACGAGTAACAATTACTCAAGTGTTACTCGACTCGACGACTCGACAACTTGGCCGGACAGACCGAACTGCTCTGATACCACTAATGTAACACCCCCCTTTTACTATTACAACTAAATAGACAATTATCAGAGTCACCTCGAAGGGCGCTACATTTTTCACCATTTTAAAAAAAAAACACCATTTATTCCAAAAAAAAAATCTCCAAAATAATTTATATAAAAGAAATCACCAAGCAGCGTTGCCGCATGAGAGCAACATTCCAAGCAGAAGGGGTGAGTCTAACAGAGGTAATAAGCAGATGATAAAAATATGCTAGCATCAGGTAACTACAGCAACACAATACAATTACACCATATCACAGCACCAGATACCAAAAGAAAAGTCCATTTGACAGTGAACCACCAAAGTTATAACATTCATAGACAATGGGATGATATGCAACCCCTCCAGTGGGCATATGCATGCGGTACCGATCACCAAAATGAGCCACGACGGGCATATCACCAATAAACACCAGAGGCAGAGCCTATATCACCAAAATATGCATATGACAATGCGACACCATGATTATGCACCAACTCACCATAACAAGTATTTAAAATAAATACTATATCACCAGAATCAAAACAAATGATTTCACCAAAAATAGCACTAAGTTGTAGCATCACAGCTACCACTAAACTCTCCTGAGCATACCAGCACCGCACTTGAAATATTAACACCAGACGGCTCCACAACGCGGACATAACGCACGCACACCACGCACAAGACTGGCGCACAGCGCCTAGGCACATCGCACCTACTTCAGCGAATTAATTAAAATAGCAAACGACATCGGATTTCAACAAATAAATACTTGTTGGAAAGCCCTATGGGTCTGGTTATCATCCCTAAGTTCAGTTTTTGAAGGAGAGTGTCCAATAGGTACAGTTTTCGAAAAGCACACAGGCTAGTTGCAAAAGAGGACAGTTTCTGTCCTACAAATTCAAGCAATTCCAAAGTGACCAAAACTCAATCAAATTGCATGAAACTTGTGCATAAACTGGGGCAAATTTTGTCTAGTTTTCAAAGAAATTGGATTCGTTCGAAAAGGAGTTCTTTTGAAAACGTGGTAACCAAAACACTGACCCTGTGTCCAGATTGTTTCCAGAATCTTACTCTAACTTGTGGAATTCATATCTCGAGCTACACAACTCTAAACGCAACCAAACCAGTGCCAAATTAACAAGCATTAAGTCTATTTTCCAGAAAAATAAACCACATAATTTTTCGGTCAATACAACGTTCCCAGTCACCGAAATACCGAATCTATACCCAAATCGTTTCCAGAATTTTAACCTAACTTGTATCGCCTATAACTCGAGCTATACAACTCCGAATTTGACGAAACCAGTGCCAAAACGACCGGCGTTAAGTCTATTTTCAAAAACAATCAACCTCATAATTTTTGGATCAACCAAACAGCGCCAGTTTTATAAAAACCGAACCTGTGTCCAGAATCGCTAAATTGCCAAACACCAAACCCTAACGGCAACGACACCGCAACCACCACAACAAAAACGACAATTGGACAACGCGACAACAACAATCAACCACGCACAGCAACAACAAAAACACGAACAATAACAACACCATCATCGTGATACAACAATCACGCAACAACAAATAACGAAACAAATCACAATAACGTGCAACAATCATCAAAGCACCAATCTCAACGAAAACACGATATGCAACAACACGAACAATTCAACAAAACCCTAGACTACCCACACATAATTATCATCAACCCATTATCAAGGTTAAGCCCACCCTTACCTCGAATAACGTAAGCTCCGGAACACGACGAACGAGACACGAACAAAACCACAGCAACACGAACGATCTCCTTTTGAAATTCTTCGCGAAACCCTCCTCTTCTCTCCCTCTTTGCGCCGCGTGCTCTCTCTCTCACTCTCACTTTCGTTTTTCTTTTGCTTGCTGCGAATGAGGGTTTGGCTTAAACCCCTAGGGTTTAAGTTGAGGGCTCAGTAAACACTGGGCTCTCTACGTCACCACCTCCTTTACTCGTTTCACCTCCTACGCATATAAAATATTAACCTTTTAATTTATCTATATCCCGCCTCCAAATTGTTTTAATAATTCAATCAACTATTTTAATTAAATTATTTTTGGGGTGTTACACCTATCGCCATGATTCATTTATTAAGTTTCTCGTTATGATTGAGATGGGTTAAATGGACCGAGTGGGAGAATGTTAGTTTTTTGGTTTCACGTTTCCTATTTTTATGGAGTGGAAAAGTGCTCTGCATTTGCTCCTATTTTGGTGGAAATAAACTAACTCAGTATCTGGTCCATTTTTCACTCCCACTAAACCCATGATCCCAATTCCTAAAATTAAGCCCTTTTAACGTGTAGTTGGAAGTTACTGAGCTCTGTGATGGACAGAGCTCTATAAATACCGCTTCCACTCTCTGTTTTGGTCACTGAACCTGCTTCTCTATTCAGAAAAATTGCACCATCGAATTAAGAGTGAGTGAGGGTTTGGAACAGTAATAGAGTTCTTGGAAACAGTAACAGAGTTCTTCATTGGCGGCGACTGCGAATCCGAGTTCTCCGTGGTGTGAAGTACGAAACTGAATTGCAATGGCTGGAGGTTAGTATGTTATTTAATATTGCTTCCGTTATAGCGATTTAAACATTGTTAATGTATATGTTTAAGTCGAATTCAGTTAAAATTTCTTACATATTGCGCATGTTTTGAGAATTTGTTGCAATATAAAAAGCAGTAGTACTATATAATATTTTTTTATCTTTGTCAAAAAAAAAAAACATTTATTTACATATCTTCAGTAGTGCCATAACCCTGTAAATTCTACTTTTTTTTTTAGATAGGCAAAGTGGCTAGTAATTAGTGTGTTAATTGTTAGAGGGGAGGGGGGAGCGGGGTTCGAACCCCGTACGCCTACATTTTTCCACCAACGATGTCCCTTTCACTCAACCATGTGAGCTACACTTCTGGGACCCTGTAAATTCTACTTATTTGTGTGCATATATATTTGATGCCGCAATTATTGTAAATTGTTGAGTATAATTGAAAATGAATAAAATTTAAAAGTCCATTAATCACACCATTTTTTGCTTATAACTGATATTAAAAGCCTTCAATGCTAAGATGATTGAAAGTGTTAAAAGTACAGTTTAACAACGGTTTTCAAAACAGGTGTTAAATAATAAGTATTGACAAAAAACCTACATTAACGCTTCAAGGGAAAAATATTATGCTTCATTGCTATTGTTTCGACTAGATAAATAGGCGTTTTTTAGTTATATTTTGTTTGAAGGGAGTACGACTAACTCTTACTCCCTTCGTCGCATGAGGATTCGTAAGCCGCTTAGCTTTGACAGGAGCGTCGACATGGCAAACGTTTACCGAGAAGTCGACAAGGTAGTGCTAACTATTTTAGCGACATGTTTTGAGACGGATTTTGAATTTTAGCAATTATAGAGCGACCGATTTAGCGACCATTTTTTTGTCTCAAATAGGTCGCTATTTAGAGATTTTTTTTAGTAGTGTATAGTTTGGCTACTATGGGTTGTGAGTTTCATAATATTAAACATTTGTTAGAGGTCATGCTGGCCTATATTTAAGTAAAATATAAATAATTATTTAGCTAAAAAGGTCATGCTGACCTATATTTAAGTAAAATATAAATAATTTTTTATCACCACTATGACTATTATATTAAATTTTGTACACTACTAAATTTTGTATATTTAAAGATATTTTTGTAAAATAGAATCTAAATTGGATGTCATATAAAATAGAACTTAATTTTGTTGACCTATTAGCTTCTCAGTCAATCTACAAAACATACATCACTAAAAGGTTGCAGAGTAAAGTAAAGAAAATACATAGTAAAATAGGTTTTTAAACAGGTTTGCATGCCTTATCATATTTTCAGAAATGTCAGACCAAGCCAAAAAATTGAGCCTACAACAGGCTACAAGGCCAGACTCAACCTAACACATTAAACACAGGCTAGGCCCAGACCCTACAAAGCCTAGGTCGGCCCAGCCTATTTCCACTCAGGACACAACTAATTAATATGAACCTTAACTCAATCCTAGAAACTTTTTTTGGTATTTTATGCAATTCTACTATAGTGTTTTCTCTCTTTACATTTTCATATGAGAATAAAACTCAAAAAAAACGAAAGATTTTTTTTTAGGCAAAATGAAGGGAAGAAGCCTTGTGGAACAGAGACTCCCCCTTGTTTTATTAAAATAACGAAAAAAGCAAAAGAGAGGCCAATGGGGGACTAGACCAATACCCTAGGCAATAAAAGAGACTCAAACAAATGAATAATAAGGGGTCCTAAGGTAGAGACCCCCTAAAACAAGTCATCCTAGAGAAAAGGAAAAGACAATTTAACAACTAATGAACAAAGCAAACCCAAATCAAAAGGAGACAGATGTAGAGTTTGCCTTTGAACGAGTGTTATACTCAATGACTAATTTCTTTTTCCTCAATTTCTTCTTTTAAGTCATGGTCACAACCGGTTGAAAATCGTGTTGAGCCACTATACCCTGGGTACTAGTAGCCACCGGGTCGCCAACATCGTCTGTCATCGCACCCCATAACGTAACTAAAATTCTCATGTCAGAAGCGACTGTTGGATTAGTATTAGCAACAGGATCTGAGGGAGTAAACAGATTTTGGCTCTTTGACCCTGCCGCAAAAGCTTGAGAATCAGCTACAACATCATCATCTGAGACATCCCCCCAAGGCTTCCATGATATTCTCATGTCGTGAGCAACCGTTGGGTCAGAAGTAGCATCTGACGTTGAGCCATTGACTGAGTCAAGCCTTGTCGTGGGAGCTTGTGTGGAGGATAAATCCACCTCCTGAGTCGAAGCTTTATCCGATGAAGAAGGAACCACCACCACCCCTAAAGTTTTGGTATTCATTAGAGACCGTCGAGCCGTTGTAGATTTCTCAGAAGAAGGAGCCGGCAAAGGCGAAGAATCCTTTTGCATATCGATACATTCAGTGGAAATATTTTTTGGCTACGGCAAGATTCGGGCTTTCAGCCACTTTTGACAGGGTCAGTACCTTCCTCATCCTCATCCGACATTACCAAACTAGTACATTCCCCAACGTTCTTTTCCAATTCAATTAGAAGAAATATTCGGAGATTTTGTCCTTCAATTCACAGGCGCTGAAGTAACAGGTACATGTGCAGGCGCTGACGTGAGAATTTCCATAGGACGCGCCAGCAGAGAGAGAAGGAGACGGGTCCACCTGCTGTCATGGGCTGTGTTTGCAGCGGCAACCCTAGCAGAGGCAATAATCAAAAAAAAACGAAAGATTACTAATATAGAGGAGAACAATATAACAGTTTTACTGTTGACGTTTTTCATCTTCCACATTTTTATTCAATTAGAATTAAAATATGTCTATATTATAAAAAAATATCAAACTTCATTATTGTTACTTAATACATTTCGAGCCTATGAAACCAATATACAACTCTCTCCGTCTCAAATTAATTCTCATTTAAATGTAAGCACAGTTTTTAAAAAAATGATTGAAGATATTATTTTTTATGTTTAAAAAATATGGAATGACTAAAGTACCCCTATATTATTATGAGGAGAGAGAAATGGAAAAGTTGGAAATACAAATAAAAGTAAGGGTATTATTTGAAAAAAGTAATAAATCTTACATTGAATTCTGAAGTGACAAATAATTTGAGACAATGAAAAGTAGTAAATAAGACACTTAAATTGAGACGGAGGAAGTATATAACAAGACAACAATATTATCACGTGACCTTAAGTGAAAACTTGGACTTATCATTGTTTCCATAATTTAACTAACCTATCCAAAGCCATAAGTGAAGTTCCACCATCTTCTCTTGCCTCTTTAGCACTAATATTCATTTTGAAAATTCTTTGTCTAATTTCTTTCCCTTTGGCCGAGTCCATTAGCTCTTTAACTCGGTCACCCAACTCAGTTGCACTCACAAACCCATCTTTCAACTCGTTCAACCCTAAAGCTATCTTCATTTCATTCACCATAAGCACTTTATTCATCCTTTGTTCTGCATACAAAGGCCATGCAACCATTGGCACTCCTTCACAAATAGCCTCCAACACCGAGTTCCACCCACAATGAGTCACAAACCCACTCACTGAGTCGTGACTCAGTATCGCAGCTTGTGGGGCCCAATTCTTCACCACTAACCCATTTTCTTTATTCCTCTCCAAAAACCGTTCGGGCAATAACTCGTCCAAACTCTGTTCCTCCGAGTCAACTCGTTCATCTGACTCGTTCTTCCACCTAACAACCCATAAGAATCTTTGCTCACTTTTCTCTAACCCAATAGCAATTTCTTTCAATTGGGTCTTTGAAAACGTTCCCAAACTTCCAAAACTCAGTAACACGACGCTTCGACTCGGTTGCGAGTCGAGCCAACTCAGACACCCATTATCATCTCCTCCATAAAAACCCGAAATCACGGGTCCTACGCAAAAAACCGGCGGGTTGGGTCCATCAGGAACACACAAACCTTCACTCAATGCTTTAACAACGCTTCCTTCAAGTGCATCAAAAGTATTCACAATTACACCAAAACTATCCCTAACCGTGTTCGCCGAGTCAAGCAAAACTCGGTAATATGGACTCGTTTGATCCTTAGCATCATCAGGATAATCATCAGTAGTAATAGAACTCAGTAACCCCGGAATATTAAGAGGCATATGAAGATCTTTGATAGGTTTTGTGGCGCTTTTGTGAACCGCTGGCAAGTGAATAAACACTGAAAGAATAGAAGCTCCTGAAGTGTAGTAAAAATAAGTGGGAATTTGAAGGGTTTTAGTGACTTGTGAAGCACTATAAGTGAGAAAATCTAAGACAACAGTTTTGATATTTGAAATTTTTGCAACGGTTTGAAGGAGATTGTGGACATGGTGGTTGCTTTTGTTGGAGAGTTCAAGAGAGAGTAAGTGAGGTGGGAATGTTGTGGGGAGGTTTATTGGAGGGATGTGGAGGAAGGTAAAGGAAGGAAATGTTGTAGAGAGTGAAGATATGTATTGAGAAATAGGGGTGTTGTTAGTAGTATTGGGAGGTGTGAGTATTAATATTGTGATGGAAAATGAAGGGTGGTGGGTTAAAATGAGCTTGCCTAGTTCAACCATGGACATGAAATGTCCATTGCCTAGAGCAGGGTAGAGAACTATTGTGTCCTTCTTAATCATGTTTTTGAGAAGATGAGAATGAGAGTATTTTTGTGATGAAGTTATGTGAATTTATGAATAAGAATCTAGGTGTATTTAAAGATGGTGGCCTATACAGTGCATAATGAAAAAATGTGGCTAGAATTTTAATTCCCTAAAATGGCCATCTTCGTATAAAAACAAGAAACCCTCAAAATGTGATCAAGTTTTGTTTCCACATAAATTAATATTGTACTATATATTTAATAGCGAAAGTGACGAAAGAAATTAGATGGGGACAATAAATACTCTTATTTTGAATAGATAATATTTAAAAAGAAAATACGTGAAATGCCACATAAAAGATATTTTAGACTTTAATAATGGTTATCGGTTAGGACATGCTATTTATACAGTTAGTATGATAGTTAGTTAATAACTAACTCATATTGTATTAGAGCAATATAAAAGTGGTTGCTTGTGTGTAAATGAAGTATTAGTGAGTAAGATTTGAAATTCATTTATTTCTTTATCTTCTCTTTCAATTATAGCTAAGTGTGTGAAATTCATCTAATCCCTTTTTTGAACAAGAAAATTGCTTTGACATTGAGATGTGTTTGAGAAATGAGTGTCGAGAACTCTACTGTGGCAACCAAGTCATGCTCGATCAGATTAGGGAGTACGGCCAAGTCACCCGGGTTCAGGGTCCTATGTGGTGTTTGCAACTGTGGACTACCCTCTACTTCCCCAATCCTCTTACGGAGGGGTTGGAAGTTCCCAAACCAGTCTCCAACTTGTGCTTGCGTCCTCAGCTCTAGGCTACCCCCAGCCATCGGCTGCTCGCCGCTCAATTCATGAAGGAGCTTCTGCAGGCGAACGCAGCCATTATGACCTGGTGTCCAGTGCTGGACAGGGGATTTGGCCCCTTATGGATTTTTGCTCCCTTGAGGTCTCAAGCTGGCCTCTCTGTTAAAGTTCGCAATTCTGTTCGGGATAATTGGAGATCCTCTCTGGTGGCCCGGGACTTACTGATTGGGTATATCACCCCCTCTTGCCGCAGCAACGCTCTAGCGGAGTATTATTTTCCTAATTTCGTTTGCAAGCAGTTCGGGCTACTACAACATATTCCCCTGTCGTTCCGTTTCTGAAGGACCCTCGTCGTCGTGAGGGGCTGATCGATGCTCAGGTGTGCAAGATGGTCACTAATCTGCACCGGCTTGCCGGCGCTGTGTGGGCGCACTACACCATGTGTCCGGTGAAAACAATGCCTACATCAATTGGTGGTTTGGTGTTAGGGACTTAGTTTTTCCTCGGCCACGTGGACATTTTAACTGATGTGGCGTCCACGTGGTATGCTAACTCACATTTTTTATTACTTTTATTTAATATTTAATTCAATTTAAAATAAAATAATTTAAAATTTAAAATTTTAAAAAACACCTAGAAGCGCTGATTCAACCTCATTAGTGTTATACCCAGAACAAATTGGAAGAGGCCTTCTTCGAATTTGACAGCAACCCAAACTCAACATGGTTCGAGTCGTTTGACCTATGCTCTGCTAAAACACAATACTCTCTGTACCAATTTGTCGCGCCGTCGTCACTCTGTTCTTGTTCGTTCATGCATCGGTGAGTGAGATTAACTTTCGCAGTGGAGCGATTGCTGGATTTCTAGCGCTAGGGCTCGCGCACTTTGCACCAATTCCATCTCCGGCAAGAAGTGGTATCCAACGTTTCTGTTCGTTGGGTCTTCGTTGTTCGCCGCGTCTCTGTTCTCTATGCTCTGCAATTTCTTTCTCTCTTCCTCTCTCACGACCCCCTTCCCCTTTTTCTCAAATTTAGCGGTTCCCTCCTCTGATATTCACAGATCTCACCCTTCCTTTCACTTCCCTATCGTCTTTGTTTGCTCTGATCTTCCTTATTTTTCGGCTACCATGCACCTTCAATCAAAAAACGAGTTTGATATTCAGAATCCCCGTGTTATCCTCTCGCAAAGCCTCAAAAAAATTTGTCATCGGAGTACCCTCCACCGGCAATCATCATGCCAGAGGTCATCTCCGTCGCGCCTTAGCTGCCAGAGGAGAGGAAGAAGAAGATTGGTTTTTTTAAAAAGACAATTTTATTTTTAACTTAAACTGAAATATAATTAATAAAAAAAGTGAGTTGGCATGCCATGTCGACCCCACATCAATTAAAATGTCCATGTGGCGTGCCTAAGTCATGATTCCATTAGCCCAATAAGCGTGATTTAACACCAAAGACTAATAATGAAAACGGAAAAATAAGATGGGGACCAAAACGCCTACTTTGTTATTGTACGCACTAAACTTAGAATGACCCAATTTTTTAAAGACCAAAAAGATATTTTACCCAAATATAAATTAACAACTAGTGCGTGAATGATTAGTGATTCTTACAATTCGTTACGTACTGAATAGCATAACTTTTTCTTGAAAGCACGGTCCTTATGGTTTCATGGTACTACACAAGCTAGTGCAAGAGATAGTAACATTGGGACTTTGGACAGCTCTAAAATGGGTGAAGAAGATGGGAATTGCAAAATGTAGACATGAAAAGTTCGATTGAAAGCCAATAATCGATACTACCAAGGGAGGAAAACTTGTCATACAGAACTTGGGGATATTATTCTAAGATGTTGGAAATTGCTCATTGTCTTCTAATTTTAAAGTGGACAAGTAAATCGTGTTGCTCATAACATAGCTAGAGTATCACGTGGCGGAGCTAGCAAGTTTTTTAAGGGGGGGCAAATTATAGAGTAACTTGTAACAATAGTTAAAACAAGTACACAAATAAAGCGAAATGGCAAGTAATGTTCTAATGATATCAGCAAATCAATTACAATACAAATGAAGAAGAAGCAAAGTTCAGATAGAAGAGAAGAAAGGTGACAGCTAGAGGAGAGAGAAATTCAATACATCAATCATCAGATACCCTCTCACTCACTTACACATGCGCACGCGCCCTGCTACTGGTCCATGCCTTCTCAGCAATTGGCGCATTGCAACTAGCAAGGCTCCAAAGTGTTACTCTCTTGCATTGTTTCCTTGCCACGTGCCTCTTCCTTCATTACATAACTTTTTAGGCAAAATGAACTTCAAAAGAGAACACAAAATGTTAATCCCTAAATAACAAAATGTTAGAAAAAAGTATGTATTTGATTTAAATTTAGATCAAATACATAGTCTTTTTTGCATAAATTTTATCACAGAGTGAGTTAGAGTTTAGATGCAGACAACAATTAAGAAAATTTTTCTCGAACATTAGTTTTATACGCTACAACATGCCAAAATAAAAATGGAAAAACAAATAAGAATAACAGTAAAACATAACCACATTATTATATGCAAAAAAAACACAACCAAATTATTATAAAGTTAAATTTATGCGATTAAAGACTCTTTTAATAAATAATTATGATAAAAAAGAGATGAAAAATTAACTAGATAGTAGAAAATAACAAGACATCATCAAATTATAGGGTAACAATGACTTTTTTTTTGGTATAAGTAACAATGACTTTTTATTAGACCTAGTTTTAACTTATTATTTTATTTTTTGGGGTAGCAATGAGTACCCCATTAATACACAAGAAATTCCCTGTCCATAACCAAACCATAACCAAGCAAAGACCATTTAAAATAATGGATTCGTAAACCAAATAACACACGATTTTACTATCGTAAAACCGGTTGTATCCATAACCAATTTGTAGAACCAATTTTAGGTTTTTGTAATCGGTTTTAGATATATAATCTTAAATTTTAAAACTGGTTTTATGTCTTTTTTTATTGAACCAGATTTATGTCTTCTGAAACCGGTCTTATGTCTTTCAAAACCGTTTTTGGCTTACAAAATCCAACTTTCAGTGATCTTATTTCAGTTATATTTTATTTAGATATATTTTAGTTATGTTTTATTTTTAAATCATTTCATTGAATTATGATAACCTCTTTGGTGGGTGATCTGTAAGTACCTGTGTAAGCGCTCAAAGAACCTTTGAGGCCTGCTCTGACCCTGATAAACCCCCGGAGCCCAACTCACTTAAACTTTTAGTAACAAAAAAATGATATTTTACAAAAATAAAAACATCCACAAGCTTTATAGTTTTTTAGGTATAAAAAATTAAGGTGGTGATGACGGTAATAATGTTCGATGGTGACTTTGGAAAGCAATGGTAGTAGTATCAGTAACAACGGTGATATTAGTGGTGAGGTGGTCACAATAACAGTAAAAGTAGGAAGAAAAAGTATTAGGTAAGAGTTTTTTTTTGACAAAAGTATTAGGTTGAAGAGTTACAAACCAACATTGGTTGGTTTAAGTGGTAACTGGACTTAGATCCCACCCAAGGTCTCGGGTTCGAATCTCGGGTGTGACAAAAACTCTGTTGGGAGGGAAGAACCACACGGGCCGACACAGGTTCCCCGGCGTAGATTAGTCATCGGGTTGGGAATCAAACATATTATATATGTAAAATATATTCTCCATGTCTAACTCAAAAAACAAATTACACAATAAACTTTTTGAAGATACTACTTGAGAAACTGGTGCTTCTACGGTGAGCAACCAAATTAAATTCCTCATCGATGAACCATTAAAATTGACTATAGGATATTGCGTAAAATACTATTAGTGGTTAAATTCTCCATGTCTAACTCAAAAAACAAATTACACAATAAACTTTTTGAAGATAATACTTGAGAAACTGGTGCTTCTACGGTGAGCAACCAAATTAAATTCCTCATCGGTGAACCATTAAAATTGACTATAGGATATTGCGTAAAATACTATTAGTGGTTAAGATTGAATCAACTAGTACTAAATCTCAACTGTTGATGAATTTGCGTACTACATCCTACGGTCATATTTAATAGTTTACCGGTGAGAGATTTGATTTGCTCCCTCATCCTAGAAGCACCCTATGAAACTTGCTAGCTTTGTAGCATTTTTTTTGTCAAGCTTTGTAGCATATATTCTGTAACTCCAGGTGAAAATTTTTCAAACAATCAAACCAAGTCACTTATGTAAAAAAAATTACTATATGGCAATTACTTGAGTGTTAAATACTTTTCTTTTGAGTGTTAAATCCATCTCAGAAAATAATATATTGGAAATCAACACCAATGGCCCAGTTGCATTGGTTATCTTGAGATACAGGGGCCAACCTTTTGCTCTTAGGTTCGATTTTCGCAGTGAAAAGCTCGATATTGGCCAGTGCAAAATTTGCTCTTACGCACGAACGAAGATTAGTCTTTGGTTGAAAGCATTGAGAAACTCTCTAAGTAGCTCACAATGGTCTGAACTGAAAACAAAACAATATATTGGAATTACAAAGTTTTTGAATACTAAAAGATTTTCTATACCTTTTTAAAAGTTTTGATTGAACACCCCTAAATTTTGACATTTTTAATTAAATAATCTATCGGTATTTTAGAATAACAAATTGTAATGGTCCCGACAATTACAAGCGTACCCGAACTCTTCAAACGAGCTCCTTCGAAGAGCTCCACCAATATCGAGCTAACCTTCATATTGGTGGCCAACAGTCTGAGCTCCTCCTCTCGTATACCAAGTCAGGTTAAAAGATAACATAACTACCAATAAATGTTGAGTCCATAGCTTGGACACATAGAGCAGCTCGGAACTGAGCTCCTAGGCTTTCTAGAATGGTTGACACAGTCTTAGTCCACTCATCGTTTTTGTAGTGAGCAGCAGACACTTCAATACGAAGCACCAACATATTGCTAGCTCCGAGGAAAATATGAGCTACTGTTTTCAAGGAGAGGACTTAGCTCAGCTTAATCGCAATGTTATCACTATAAATATGGGGTTTGACCACTAAAGTTTGTTTACTTCACTTTTACCCTATTTTTACACTTATTTTCCTCTCTAAAACCATTAAGTCCTAATTGACTTAGGTGTTTGAGCGTGTTTGGCACACTTCCTTGCATTAGAGCTTAAAGGCGTTTTCCACCGCATAGAAGATCCATTGTTGTAATAAATGAAGCATTAACACAAATAATTAACTTAAAGTGAACTAGTATTCCAAATAAGTATAAGAAACTTTTAGGCTTAAATACAGTTTCGGTCCCCAAGTTTCACCAACTCATGATTTTGATCCCCAAGTTTTAATTTCACGAATTTGATCCCCCAAGTTTACTAATTTGTAAATCAGGGTCCCCCACTAATCTGGTCAAAATTGATGCTAACCTGTCCGCCACTTAAACTACATGGCAGCCATGCTGGCATGCGAAAGTGACTTTTTTATATTAAAAATTGTTATTTTTATTTTAACATATTGTTTATATATATTTATATTATATTTAAGAAATTAGAAATTAAAAAAAAGCATATAAACAAAAATGTTAAAATAAATATAACAATTTCTAATATTAAAAAGCCACTTTGGCATGCCAGCGTGGCTGCCACGTAGTTTAAGTGGCGGACAGGTCAGCATCAATTTTGACCAGATTAGTGGGGGACTCTGATTTTACAAATTTGGAAACTTGGAGATCAAATTCGTGAAATTAAAACTTAAAAGATCAAAATTGTGAGTTGGTGAAACTTGGGAGAACCAAAATGCATTTAAGCCGAACTTTTAATACAAAGGGAAAGGAGTAGTAGTAACGAATACAGATTTCGCTTCTAATAAAAAAGACAAAAGAAAAAAGAATACAATATTTGGAGCCAACTTTTTATCACGTGAAACGAACGAACTGCATTAAACTTCTAGAAACAAGGCGACGTGGACACTCAAACTAATCAGTGAAAGAATTGGAGAGATCCATGAAAATTTCTAGAAGTAAGGGCCAATCATAGAGGAGCTTGCAAAATGATGGGTGGGTGAAAGAAATTGCTCAGATCCTCTGAATCTTCTATTGTGGCTCGTGACCCTCCCGCCAATTGCTTTTTTTTTCCTTCCTTTTTTTGTTTTCCTTTTTGTTTTTTAATTTATTTTTTTCTTTTTTTATATTACCTCATTTTTTTTATTTTCTTTCTTTTTTCATTTACTTTTTTTCCTTTTTCGTTTTTAAGTGCTTTTAGAGTGTTTTTCGGTTGAGATTTAATACAAATTGATTCAATCTTAACCGCTCATAGCATTTTACACAATATCCTACGATCAATTTTAGTGGTTATCGATGATAGATTTAATTTGCTCCCTCAACCTAAAAGCACCATTTGGTTTTTACTTTGGATTTTACTTCAGTTTTTTCTTCCTCTTTTCTTTTTTTATATTTTAAGAGCTGCTTTACGGTCTCAAAAATTTTAAATGTTTAAATATGCAAATATCTACGTAAATATTTATTTACGTAAATATTTACGTAAATATTTAAGTCTCAAAAATATTTATTTACATAAACTTTAGTCACATTTACAATAGGTCCCTCAATCGTACTCTTTCAACTTTCTATAGGTGCTTCTATTTTACTTGTAATTTCCATCCAACACTACACGATACCACATAATTCACTTTCTATTTGTGTTTTCTTCTATGTTTTGGTCATTTCGTACCAACGGGTATTTAAACCATTCGTTAGTTTGTGTTTATATTTTTATCTTTATTTAAAATTCGAGTACAACATTGCTGCATTGACTCCTGTGGGAACTTCAGCCACATTTACAATACAAAATCTTCATGATCTTCTTTCAACGGGAACTTCAGTCGCATTTACAATAAAATCTCCAAAATCTTTTTCAATTTTGTATAACTACACCTATTTTATCATGAGTTTCCTTCAACCATGCTTGATATCCAGCGTGTTTCACTTTTTAATTGTATTGTCTTTTTTTCTTTCTAATTATGGGTTAATTTTTTTTATTTACATTTGATGAATGTGGATTATGTTATTAAATTTTTTTAGACTTTTTCTTCTTATTTTATCAAAGGTTAATGTTCTTTTTAAAATTTATAATCTTTTGATTAAAATTTATATTTATAATTTAATTTTTATTCACAGTTATTAGTTTTATATTTTGCAGACTAACACCATCTGCCCAATAGCACAGGTTACCCTGGGGCCTGGTAGTCGATCCCGTGCTCCAGATTTTGATTCTCACAGTTGACAAACTCAGTGTTGACCAGTGCAAAATTTGTATTCAAGCACAATCAGATATTAGTATGATAGAATTTAGCCAACCCCGTGCGGGAATTGCTGCACTTTTTTTTTTAAGTTTAGTTTTTTTTTTCTTTTTTTGTTTTGTCCTCTTTTTTATTTTAATGTTTTCCATCTTTTCCTTTTTAATATTTTAACGAGTACTCTAGGGTCTCGAAAAAATTTAGATGTTTAAATATGCGAATTTTGTTTTTCAATTATCGATTTGGTGAAAAAAGATTTAATTTCATGACAAAATACATAAAATGATATGCTAAACAGTGTGCTTTGGTATACTCGATGGTTAAAAAAATATTTTTTTAACAAAATACGTAAAGTACGATGTTAACCCGTGTGTGTTGAGGCACTTTAGGATTCAGAAAAAAATTAGCTGTTCAAACATCCGAAGTTTTTTCCTCAATAACTGGTTTGGTAAAAAAAAAAGCTTTGTGACAAAATAGGTAAAGTGTGATGCCAACATTGAATTTTGGGGTACTTTAGGGTCCAGAACAAATTTTATATGTTCAGATACGTGAAGTTTGTTCCTCAACAACCTGTTTGACGAAAAATAAAAAAAATACTTGACAAAATACGTAAAATGTGATGCCAAACAATTTGTTGAGGTACTTTTGGATTCAAAATTTTTTACATGTTCGGATACACAAAGCTCATTCCTCAAAAACCCGTTTGGTTGAAAAAATTTGTGACAAAATATGTAATGCGATACTAAATAGTGTTTCTATGTGCTTCTATTTTATTCAAATATGCGAACTTCTTTCTTCAAAAATAGTTTCAACTTTGTATATGTGCTTCTATTTTATTGGTGGTTTTAAATCAAACTTTGCACGATACCTATACGTACGTGTTTCACTTTCTAATTATGTTATCTTATTTTCTCTTTAATTATATGTTAAGTTTTTATATTTACGTTTGATAAATATAGATAACGTTATTAAACTTTTTAAAACTTTTTCTTCTAATTGTCAATGAATGTTCAATTGGCAAAAAAACCATGTGGGGGCAAAAAAAAAAACACATTTACCAAAATAATGCACATTGTGGCTTATTTACCAAAGTGGGCAATTTTTTTTATAGTTCAGAAGTCGCCCCCCCCCCCCAGGGTGACTTCTGAACTGTTTTTTGCAATTTTTTTTTAAAATGCAGTTCAGAAGTCGCCCCCCATCCCCCCAGGGTGACTTCTGAACTGTGTTTTTTTATTTTATCAATAATTATATATTAAAATGATAAAAATTAATTTAATTTAATTTAAATAAAACAATAGTATTTAGATAATTAATAATTGTAATCCAAAATTCCTAATTTAATTGAAGGGTCAGAAAGAAATATTACAACACAATAATTTATTTAAAAGACCAATCGAAAATTACAATAGTTATTTAAAAGAGTAATCCGAAATATTACAACACATTAATTGCGGTTAGGACAGTTGTTTCTGTTGTGACCCTCATTTCTACAAATTCCGCATCTTCTGGTGCGTGTACCCCTTTCTCTTTGATCCATCTCTGTACGAATACGGGTAGACTGTGGACGACCCTTTTTATCTCTCCATTTAGTGGGATCATGCTGTAGTTCTAAAGTATTGAAATAAGGCCATGACGTCTCAGTTGGCAAGGGTGGGAACTCGACAATGTAAGTATTGAAAACATTCTCCATTGTGTACGGTGGATCCACGAACTGCATGTGGTCGTAATTGCATTTTGAGCATGCTACGATGACATGTGAACAAGGGTAGTGAAGTGCCTGGAATTCCCCACACTCACACGTTTTTGCTCTGAAGTTCACCACGAATGTTCGCGCAAGTCTACCACTTTGTGGTCGTACAAGTTCTTCAACTCGGAACAATTGTTGGGCACGATCGTGAACCGCGACGTTATGCGTTTTTGAGACATTTATGTTCCTGGCAATATTTTCCAACAATTTTTCAGAGTACATAGTTTCGGATGTCAACATTGCCTGTGCCTGTGTTCCCCTTTTGATGAAAACCTCGTTTATCCTGAAATATGTTGCATCTATCAATGAACGAATAGGGAGATTCTGCACCCACTTAAGGACATTGTTGATGCACTCTGCAAGGTTTGTTGTCATGTGCCCCCAACGGGAACCTCCATCGCACCACTGCAACAATTGTTCTACGGTTATGTCTTCAACCCAAGCCACCCCCTCAGGACCTACTTCTTGACCAATTTTTTGTTTGTAGTGTTCGGCCGATTCTTCTGTCATTGAATATGCTGAAGAAAAAAAAGAAGATGTTGGTAAGTATGGAATGGAAATTTGAAACTAATTAATTAAAAAAATTGTTAAAAATACTCACCCATATTGATGACATGTTTCCTGGCAGGAGTGTTTTTGAAGTGTCTCATGAAGTTTTGTGCTATGTGGCGAACACAGAAGACGTGTTTCCAATTGGTGTTTAGTTGCGTAACAGCACTTTTGATAGACTCGTGTCTATCTGATATCAAACAAATACCCTCCTGTGGGGTCACATAGTCTCTTAAATGAGATAGGAAGAAAAACCAAGCCTCCTTTGTCTCACCCTCGACCACTGCATATGCAATTGAGAATGTGTTGTTTCTTCCATCTTGTGCGATTGCCAAAAGAAGACACCCTTTGTACCTACCGTACAACCATGTTCCATCAACAGAGACAACTAGTTTGCAAAATTAAAAGCCTTTAATGCACGGGCCGAAACTCCAAAAGATGCTGTGGAATACACCTTTGTCGGCAACTAATTGTCCATTCTCATAGAATGGTTTGTACTGCCAGTCGTGAACTGTGTCTGGAATATAGTAAGAGAAAGCATGTAGCCACCTGGTTACTTCATTGTAAGAGTCCTCCCAATTACCGAAGATAAGCTCGATTGCTTTTTGTTTAGCAATCCAAGCCTTTCTGTAGGAACTCTGGTACGTGAACCGCTCCTTGATGTGTGCAATCAACACAGCCACTGATATTGTCGGGTCCTTCCTTACAAGTGGAAGTATATGAGTACACATGAGGGAGGAGGTCAGCTGGCGGTGATCTTGGGAAATAGTAGATGTTGTACATGTGTGTGGGTGAGTCAACTGTGTAATCCCCCAATATCCAGTTTTTGCTCCTACTCTCACTACACACCTCCACAAACAGGTTTCATGAACACAACAAACGGTCCATGTGTGTGGTTTAGACTCACAGACTTTGTATGCAACTGAATGGTTTAGGTGATATGTTTGGATGAATTGTTGGGCTATTTCTTTTGTGGGGAATTTCATTTTGAGTTTGAGTTCGTTTGGGTCTTCGTTGGATAAGAGTTGGTTCCTGTCCATGGAATGGGCAAACTCTACATCATAAGGTTCTGGGTTATCAGCTGTGACGTTTTGAAAGTGTGGTACAGGCTCGCGGAATGCAACACCTATGTTGGGGTTAGCTTCAATTGGTTCCTCATCGACGTCACGTTGAAGAATTTCATCTTCATCTTCGCTATAGTCCCCAACGTCTTCATTATGGACACCAACAAACATACTAAACGGTGGGGTATTAGTTTGAGTATGTAGAGGGTGGCTTGTGTTAAGGTCAATGGGTGTGTTTGAGGATGATGGTGCAGAGTGATGGTGAGGTGTTGAAAGACTGTAATGCATGTCAGTTTGGGATGATGAAGGATTGAATTGAGGGTAAACAGGTGGAATGAAGTCAGTGTATGGTATTTCTGTTTGTTGAGAAAAACGTAAGTTTTGTTGTGATGAAGATGGAATAGAGTGGTCGTGACTTACCTGGGTGTAGTTAGAAGGAGCCTCAACCAAATCTGCTTATATTTCTGGTGTACATATACTAAGGTGTCTATCTTCTTTGAAATGCTCTATCATAAGTTCAACATCATCGTCGGAATTTATTTCGAATCCCCCATAAAAGGTATGGCCAGTACTGAGAGTTGTGGGGTACCGATATGTAAGACTAGCAACCATTTTTGAATGGTCAGGAGATTTTTTTTTCTCAATGGCTTGTTTAACTTGAGCTAGTTTGGAATTAGAGTTTACTTTGACAAGGGTGTTGTTATCACACCTAAAAAATATACCCTCAGTATTTGTTTTTTCAACATAACCATTGTAAAAGACCGTGATGAAAACATTCGTTGGAGCCATTGACGAAGTTGGGAGTAGGAGGGTGTGTTTGAGTTTCAGTTGGTAGTAGGAGAAACTATGGCAGTTGGGTGTTTAGTGGTGAGAGATTTAGGGCCTATTTATTGAAATTTGAATGGTCTAGATTTCACCGTTGGTTTTGAAGGCCAGGATTGCACCGACACTTTTAAAGGCCAGGATTGCACCGACACTTTTAAAGGCCAGGATTGCACACGTGACTTTTAAAGGCCAGGATTGCACCGACACTTTTAAAGGCCAGGATTGCACCGACACTTTTAAAGGCCAGGATTGCACACGTGACTTTTAAAGGCCAGGATTGCACCGACACTTTTAAAGGCCAGGATTGCACTGACACTTTTAAAGGCCAGGATTGCACACGTGACTTTTAAAGGCCAGGTTTGCACCGACACTTTTGAATTGTTCAATGTGCATTGTTCACTGCTTAGTGCAGAGTGCAGTGTCCAGTGCTTAGGAAAACTCATTTTTTAGACTTAGGAAAAAACCGGTTTTAGTCATTGTTTCGAATCTTGTACACGTGGGTTATAAGTCCGTTAGTAGTAATTCAAAAGATGAAACCGTAGTTCTATAACTCTACTATAATGTCATATCATTTTTTTTAATTTAGTAATTTAACAAAATTGCTTCAAATTTATCTAAACATGGTAAAAAAACTCATTTTAAAGGCCAGGATTGCACCGACACTTTTAAAGGCCAGGATTGCACACGTGACTTTTAAAGGCCAGGATTGCACCGACACTTTTAAAGGTCAAGATTGCACCGACACTTTTAAAGGACAGGATTGCACCGACACTTTTAAAGGCCAGGATTGCACCGACACTTTTAAAGGCCACGATTGCACACGTGACTTTTAAAGGCCAGGATTGCACCGACACTTTTGAATTGTTCAATGTGCATTGTGCCTCACTGCTTAAAGGCCAGGACACTAATGCTTAGACTAGAATATATACAACAAAAGGCAGCAACACAACCACATAACTCAAACATTCAAGTCACCATAACTCTTCAACAACACTTCCTCTAAGAATGTCTTCCTTACTAAACGAAGAACCTCACATTTCCATGCTTCTCAACGATGACCCAATGGAAGTTCACCACGCTTTCAAACTTCCAGAACCAGATGCCTCTATATTACCTTTGATAGAAAGAGCTGGGTTTCGTAACATTGCTTCAATTGGCGCATTCAAGATAAATCCAGCTTTGGTGGCAGCAATGGTCGAACGCTGGAGACCAGAAACACACACTTTTCATCTTCCAGTAGGGGAGTGCACAATAACTCTCGAAGACGTGGCGTTGCAGTTGGGACTTCCCATTGATGGAAATGCCGTTACTGGAAGTTGTGAAAAAAATTGGGATCGAGTATGCGAACAACTTTTGGGTAAGCCTATCCCAGCAAATGGCATGGTAGGCAACCAAATTAAGTTCACTTGGCTACAATGTGAATTTAATAATGTTCCAGAGGGCGCTTCCAATCAAGTGCGAAGACAATATTGTAGAGCGTACCTATTGCAGTTGATCGGGGGATACATACTCCCAGACAAATCATCAAACAGAGTCAACATAAAATACCTACCCCTATTGAAAAACTTCGATGAAATTTCAAGTTACAGCTGGGGGTCAGCATGCCTAACGAACTTATACAGAATGTTGTGTAAGACAGCTACATGCTCCTCACGCACCATGGGTGGATGTACTCTTTTGTTATAGTCTTGGGTCTGGTACCGCATGCCGTTCCTAGCACCAGACTGCAACCGTCCTTATGAATGGCCACTAGCAAAGAGGTAAAAAATTGACACAACTTATGAATACTAACAATTATATTTCTTCTTTACGTTAACAATTTTTTTTTTACCAGATGGGTTCGCACGCCACTTAGCCACACTAAGTGTCCAAAAAGCCTTGTTTTGTACAGATCAACAATAGACCGCATGACACATGAAGAGTTTGAGTGGTTGGCATATCGGGAATTCAATTTGCCAGAAATAGCATATCGGCACCAAGGCATATGGACTACAAACACGGCTATGGTATGTTTCCATATTGTAGAATGGCACCATGCGGATAGAGTGACCTTGCAATTTGGCCTCGTCCAAGACATACCATCAGCACCAATAGATATCAGCCACATGCACAACATCACCATGCAGGGACAGACTGATGTTAATTGGGCTGTATATCACAGCCAGTTAATTGATTTATGGAATGATAGAGAAAATCGATGTGTTGTGGGTCGACCGTGCTTTGCTAAACCAACGCAGTCAGATAAATACATGCGCTGGTTTCTAAAAAAATCAAGGCCATACATTTTAGTCGACCAACATCTAAGGGATCCACGTGGTCTTGCAAATGTTGGTGATGTGGATGAAGATGATGAACAAGACGTGTCAGCTCCCCCAACTACTCAAACCGAACGTCGAGAACGTAACCGTAATCGACAGCGACGTGCACCACCAACTCAACAGAGGACCCAAGAAGATGTGCCTCACCGCCACTCTATCTCCCACACACCAACATTCCAATATTACGAACAATACAACCAATCAGTAGAACATACTCCTTTTCAAGATACATATCGACATTCTACCACCGAAAGGGACCCCGATATGTTCTATGAGTGCTTTGGGGTCCAACCCGGCTCTGCGCAATCTGTGGTGTTGCTTCATCAAATTCAAGAGCAGGCCGGCGGTCCTAGTTCTTCATCAGTTCCCCAATATTTTCCAGAGCCACCGCCGCCTGCCCCGACTGAGGAAGAACATCAACCACCACATCGACATCAACGTCCACGGCGTGTCCCCCAACCTCGAAAGTGTGGAACTGGGTCTCATATTTGTTAATTTTTTTTCTGTACTGTCTTTTTAGTTTAATTTATCAAGTATTGTAATTTTATATTAACTAAGTTATTAATTTTAAGGGTTTAATCTTATGGACATTTATTACATTTGGATCAATAATTTACTTTTATCTTTAATAGTGCTCTATTAAAGTGTGCATTGTGCAGAGTGCATAGTGCATAGTGCAGAGTGCACTATTACAGTGTGCATTGTGCAGAGTGCACTGTTAAAGTGTGGATTGTGCAGACTGCATAGGTCTTAATTTCTTTAATGACCTAGATTTTGCCGACACTATTTAACGGCCTAGATTTTGCCGACACTCTTTAACGGCCTAGATTTTGCCGACACTCTTTAACGGCCAGGATTTTGCCGACACTAAACCCTAAAATCAATGGTTAAGATCATCCAAAATCAACGGCTTACATACGATCACCCCTATTATAAATACGTTCTCACATTACACTCAAATTCACACCAACAGTTTACCCTCAACCTATATTTCTGATTAATCTTCTCTTCTCTGGTTCTTCCCAAACACTGTCGCCCAACCCGCTGAAATGGAATGGCAGTTGTGCCCAACCCAGTACTCAAATGACAAATTCCTAACCGCACTTTATCACAGTGGAACTGTAACCACCGATGAACATGGTGTTGTCTTTCGTTGTCCTAATCATATCTTTTGTAGGATGAATAAGGACATCACATTCGCCCAACTCAAGGAGAAGGCTGAGAGAAAAATACGGCCAGAGGGAGGGTGGCGTAAAGACGTGGAGCGTATCCGTTACAGAAAGTACAATTGTGGAGATGACGGGACATTCCGTTATTCTGTCATGGAGATCCAAAGCGACGACGACGTTCGCGCAATGATGGAAGGTCATGCTAACATTCCAATGGGACGTAGTCTCTTGGAGCTGTACGTAGACACAATACGCACTCTGGAAGAAATCATTCATCTTCTGCGACTACCCCCACCACAACAAGTCATACCGGAAACAGTCATCAACCACTACTGTACACTTCACTGTCAGGCCCATGTTATGTACAGGGAAGAAGATGGTGTGTATTTTAGTGGTCCAAACACCATTTATTCCAGCCTTAAGAACAACATCACCTTCGCTGAACTGAACGAAAAGCTAACGGAAAAGGCGCAGCTTGAGGGTGAGGAGCAAACGATCACTCGTATCGTTTATCGTTGCCCTCGGACCAGCGAAGGTAATCGTATTCGGTGGTGCGTAATGACTATCAAGACTGACAATCACGTTCGACAGATGTTTCAGCAGCATGAGATGTTTCAACCTCATACTCGGAGTCCTATCGAATTGTGCGTCGAAACAACTATTTCCACCCATGAAATCATCCGTCGGGTTATCCCTCCAGCGGTCCAATGGCCACTACCAGAAAATGTTTCGTGGAAGTAGTTTTGATCATGTTTTCCTCTCGTTTGGTTTTTAATTTTCTATTCTTGTATTTCTGAAAATGTTGTTGTTTATTTCAGTCTTTTTTCTATATTATATTATGTTCCAATTTTTAATCTCTTAATTTTTTTCCTAAATATTAACGTAATTAAATTATAAATAGGTATAATCATTTTTATAAATTTATTTAGGTATTTATATATTAATATATAATTTAATAAAAAAATTGCAAAACACAGTTCAGAAGTCACCGGGGGGGGGGGGGGGGGGGGGGGGGGGGGGGTGGGGGACTTTTGAACTGCATTTTTAAAAAAAATTGAAAAAAACAGTTCAGAAGTCACCGCAATGTGCATTATTTTGGTAAATGTGTTTTTTTGCCCCCACGTGTTTTAGTTTTTAATTGTGTTGTCTTCTTTTCTTTCTTATTATGGGCTAAGTTTTTATATTTACATTTGATCAATATGGATTATGTTATTAAAAGTTTTAGACATTTTCTTCCCATTATCTATGGATATTTAATTTCAACATTTTTTGTCAATATTCTTTTTAAATTTTATAATCTTCTTATTTAATTTATAGCTATAATTTAATTTCAATCCACAATTATTTGACTATATATTTTACAAACCAACATCATTGGTCCACTGGCATAAGCTACCCTGGGACACGGGGTCGACTTAGTGCTCCCGAGTTTGATTTCTGCAGTGGACAGAAAACTGTTGTCTTGAATGATTGGTTTATTAAAGAGGTTTTCCCCTTTCGGTTTTACTTTAATTTTGCTAACTAAAAATTAGTCAACCCCCGTGCGTAGCACGGGTCAGGCGGCTAGTTTCTAGAAGTGAGGGCCAATCATAGAGAATGGAGTATAGTACTTCCTCATTAAAAAAAAATATAAGCATAAATTTTTTACCTAAGTAATATAACATCCGGTCCTACTTGATTGTCGTTTATGGATTATTTAGTTTTTTTTTAAACAAAAAAAAAGAAATGGAGCCTCGTTAAAACCTTCTGATGCAACACTCTCCTTAGGAAAAAAGCACCAGGAAACAAAGAGTACTCCCTCTAAATTTTATTGATAAAACAGAGAAAATGTACAGAAAACATGGGGGGACTAGACCAAAACCTATGAACATAAACATCATTATAAACGGAAAAAAATAACAGCAAACCTACGAAGGACTGCAAAAGCATCACTATAACGACTCTAATCCCAACCAGGTCGGCACCAGAGTCCCTAACAATCATCTGCAGCACACCAAAAATAGGAGGCAAAAGGAGAATCCAACTCATCGAGGGACGACACAAATCAACAAAACTTGTAGTTAGGAAAACCTAACCTATTCCTGAAAAAGTTCTCCGCAATGTGTGGATATCTTGTGTTGCAGGTTAAGTTTTGATGATGAAGTAATATAAGACAAAGTGACAAATGGAACTCCAAGGCAAAACCAACTCAAGAAGTAAGTCTGTGTCAAAAGTAGTCGCTAGGAAGTTGGGTCGTGTCTTAGGAATGAATTGTAAACCGCTTTTGAGGATCCGCTCAAATCACTCAACACACTAGCACTCACATAATTAATCTAATATATGCCTTCAATTGATAAAAACATGTTAAATAGGTTAGGCACAAATAATAACTTGTTGTTTTTTAAAGAAAATAGATTCATGACTTAGTGTTTAAAAGAAATTGTTTTTGAAGTCAAGAATCGATTCTTGATTTGGTATTTTAAAGCAAAGAATCGATTTTAGTCTTGTTTTTAAGCTAGAAATCGATTCATGGCTTCTTGGTTTAAAGCCAAGAATCGATTGTTATCTTGATTAGTTTTCAAAAGAACTTGTTATTTTGAAAGAAAACAATCGATTCATGACTTTGGGTATTTGAAGCAAACAATCGATTTTAATTATGTATTTTAGAGTGCAAAATCGATTCATGGTCCTTTTTCAAAGAAAGAAATCGATTTACATCTTGATTGTTTTGAAATAACTTGTTTTGGAAAGAAAACAATCGATTGATGACTTGGTTTTAAGAATAAAAGAATCGATTCATGGCTCTCTATTGTAAAGAGAAGAAAATCGATTAGTAGCTTGTAGGTTTAAGAGGAAAATCGATTTCCTTCCTTATTTATATGATCTTGTTTTTATAAAGCTAACAATCGATTGTCTACTTGCTTCCTTAAGTACAAAATCGATTGCCTTCCTATTTTACTCAAGTTGAAAATCGATTTGTCACCTACTTGTCTTTAAGCACATAATCGATTTCTTACTTGTATTTTTGAAGCATACAATCGATTTCTACATTATGTTTTTCAAGCAACTAATCGATTTGTCACTTATTACATTAGTGTTAAAAATTGTTTCAACGGTCATATTTTTACAAAGTCTATAAATAGGACTTAGGTTTCACAAATCAATAACAACCTACGCATAACAAAGAACAAATCAAACCCTATTACACAAACACACTTGCTCTTCACTGTTTCTATCAATTTGAGCTGATCTCTCTCAAGGGTTAGGTTGGGATTCTTCAAGTTGTCATATTCACCTTCTCAGAGGTATTTGTTATTTCATTGTAATTTCTTTTAAAACTGTTATTGGTTTGTACTAGAGAGTGGGGAATCTCTCTAGGGTTTTGATTGTAACAAGGGTGTGGTATCTCTTGTTCTCAATTGGTTGTACTAGGGAGTGGGGTATCTCTCTAGGGTTTTTGATTGTAACAAGGGTGGGGTATCTCTTGTTGTAATTGTTGTTTAGGGCTCATGCACAAGGTGGGGTATCCTAGGTGAAGAGTGCCTATGTCTGTAAGGGTTTTAAAGCACCCGGTTGAAAGCTTTGTTTTGATAGTGAAAATCTCACAAAGGGTTGTGAGGACTGGACGTAGGTCACTGGGAGGTGACCGAACCAGTATAAATCTTGTGTGTGCTTTACTGTTCTTTATTCTAATTCGTTCATTTCATAAACCTGCGCGAAAATTAATCTAAGTCGTTAAAAAGGGGAAAAGTTTTTAAAATCTCAATTCACCCCCCCTCTTGAGACTGAAGCCACTTGGTAACACAATGAAGCTCGAGATAAGATTCCACCAAGTAAAACCACTACAATTAGTTCCATGACCTGCAAGCTTATCAGCACAACCATTACTTTCTCTATAAATGTGAGTGCAAACAAAATTCATCTGTCTAATCAAGTGTAAACAATTGTTCCATCTGTTGCGGAGTTTCCAAGGAACAACATTACAGTTCTTAAAGGCCGAGACAACTAATTGAGAATCACATTCTAGCCACAAAAATATCCAACCTTTATCAAAAGCAATCTCGATAGCCAACATAGCTCTAATAAGCTCAGCATGAAGAGCATAACTGTTACCTATCGGGGCAGAAAAACACCCAAGGACAACAGCACTTCTGTCTCTAAAAATACAACCACAAGCAGCCGGACTAGGGCACCCTTTAGCAGCACCATCGGTATTGCACTTAATCATGTATGGAGCAGGTGGGGTCCAAAGTTGGTCATTTGTTGGCATTTTATTATGAATAGCCCTTCAAAGAATAAATGATTTTGAGGGTGGAATAAAATCCTTCCAAACTGTCTTAGTCAAGGGAACAACCTGCCCAGCGAGAGAGTGAAAAAGAACAGAGTCCCTGAAAGTCAGATCTCCTGAGTCAGAGCAATCCCACATCAATTGATAATCCACCGGGATTTTTGGGATAACAATTTTTTGAATTTCAAAGTAAATTTGGGGGAAGTGATTAATGAAATCGGTAGGGATAGACCATCTACCGGTTACTATAATATCACTGAGAGAAGCTTTGAGGTCCATGTGTAAGTTAGGAGGTATACCAATGATATCCATAATAGGCCTAGAGAGCCAAGAGTCCGTCCAAAAATTTATTCTAACACCATTTCCAAGTTGACTGCTCGAGAATCACAGAAATACAAGATTTAAATCCAAGCCAAATAGAAGAAGAGACGTTATAGTTCACCAGCTTATTGTTTTTATAGACCCTGGCTTTTAAAAGCAGAGCCCAATGTAAGTTGGTAGAGATGAAATTCCAGCCTAGCTTTAACATCCTAGCCCTATTAATTGTTTTGATAGATCTAAGACCTAGACCACCTTCTTGAAAAGTTTTGCACACCTTTTTCCATGCAACAGTAACAATTTTTCTAGTAGTAACATCGCCGGACCACACAAAATTTCTAATCCATGCGTCAACAGTATTAAGGGGATTAGCAGGCCAAGCATAAATGCGAAAGCTATAGACCAACATGCTCAGAATGACAGAATTTACCAGTTGAACTCTACCCATAACAGATAATAACGAGCCTTTCGAGGAGGAAAGTTTAGCCTTAATTCTATCCGCAATAGGCAACAAATGGATTCTCCGAGGCTTTCCTTCGAATAAAGGAACACCAAGATAAATAAAAGGGAGAGATCCTTTAGAGAATCCGAGTAAAGCTGAGATGGCGTTGACACGAGAGGAGGATATGCTGCCAGAGAAAAATTTAGACTTCTCTTTACTGATAACTTGGCCTGAGACTTGTTCATAAGAGGAAAAAAGTTCCATCAAACTAGAAATACTCTTCTTAGTAGCTCTACAGAAGATCATTATATCATCAGCATATAACACATGACTTGGCATACGGAAATCTCGCGGTCCAACCATGAGTTGAAGCCTACCATCTGCCACAAGTATGGAAATGCCTCGACTAAGAACATCTTCAGCCAAGCAGAAAAGAAGAGGGGACATTGGGTCTCCTTGTCTAACTCCCCTTTTGCAACCAAAGAAACCAACAGCAATGCCATTAACAGAAAAAAAAGAGCTTAGCAGAGTGAAGAATAGTATTAATCCAAGAGCAAAACTTTTCATTAAAACCAAAAGCAGCCAGAACTTGAAGTAAGAAAGTCCAGTCAACAGTATCAAAAGCTTTTTTGATGTCAATTTTCAAGGCTAATTGGCCTCCAAAAGAATTTTTCTTAAGTAGATTGATAGATTCGGAGGCTGTGCAGATGCAGTCAGAGATGTTTCTACCTTTCACAAATCCCCTTTGATTATCAGAAATAATGGCAGGAGCGACTAGAGCAAGTATAAGAAGACAAAACAAAACAAAACTAGTATAAGAAGACAAAACAAAACTAGTATTAAGTAGACTAAAACAGTTATTAAGTTATAGACTAAAACAATTTGGTATCTGTGACCACTAACCACAAACTAGTAACACAATGGTTAGTGGCTACTAACCATTGGGTTACTAGTTTGTGGTTAGTGAGTTTTAATGCTCAAATGTGGTTAGTAACAATTTGCATTTTATCAAACAAAAATTTCTTCAAATCAACATTTTATCAAACACCTAGTTTGCAACATTAACATAAAAGTCTCTATAATAGATGCTCATTAACATAAATATGAAGAGGAAACTTCACCTACACAGCATTAATCGCAAGATTGAGTAACATGCATATCAAAAATACAGAAAATCACAAAACGGCTGTGACGGTTTGGAATTTAAAAATGGAAGAAGAGCAGCGAGAGTACCTGATGCTGGGAAGAAGAACGGCGACGGAGAAGCAGTGGCGAAAAACGGCAACGGCGTCGCGAAGCCTTCAATAACTAACGAGTAGGGGATTGCGAAGTGGTTAGATGCAGTAGCAAAACAAACGGCGAGACGGCGAGAAAATGTAGCAATAAATGAAGGCGCGAGACACTGTAGCAGTTCGTGACGACGACAATCTACACGTCGTGACGGATAGAGCTTCGATTCTTCCACTTACGGCGAGATTGAAGGGGATCCACGGTGAAATGCACTCCCAAGTAGGGGCCGGCGACGGCGGGTTGTGCGTTTGGAACGGTTTTCAGCAATGGAACTGTGCAGCGATTGAAGGTTTCAGCAATGCAAGGGTTCAGCGTTTTCTCGCGGGGAAGAAGATCATTTTTTGATTCTCTGTTTTTTTGAAACTGCTGAATTTTTGAGCGTCTAGTTTATTTGCTGAAGGGTTTTTTATTCCTTAGGGAAATTACCCCCATACACTTAGTTTTTTTATTTAGTAATAGTTACTAAATAAATCTTTAGTAACCTAAATCACTCTCAAGCAATAGATATGTATATTTAAGATATATCTAAAATATAACGAGTAACGTATTATAACCCTGTAAAATCTGTTTATTTGTGTGCATATTTGATGCCACAATTGTTCATATTAGACTTATATATAATGCACATGCATGTTTTGAGAATTTGTTGCAATATAAAAAGCAGTATATATGCACATCTAACATTTATTTTATATATCTTCAGTAGTACTTTAACACTGTAAATTCTACTTATTTGAGTTCATATTTGATGCCACAATTATTGTAAATTGTGGAGTATGATTTTTTTTTATAAGTCAATTGTGGAGTATGATTGAAAATGAATAAAATTTAAAAAAGAAAGAGATCATGTCACTGATTTTAACGACAACCAGTGTAAAAAGTCCATTAATCACGCCATTTTTAGCTTATAACTGATATTAAAAGTCCCCAATGCTAAGATGATTGAAAGTGTTTAAACTTAGAAGTACAGTTTAACAACGGTTTTCAAAATAGGTGTTAAATAATAAGTATTGACAAAAAACTACGTTAACGCTTCAAGGAAAAAATATTATATATGCTTCATTGCTATTGTTTAGACTAGATAGATAGGCATTTTTAGTTATATTTTGTTTGAAGGGAGTACTACTAACTCTTACTCCCGTCGTCCCATGAGGATTTGTAAGCCGCTTAGCTTTGACCGGAGCAATGGATTTTGGGACGGATTTTGAATTTCGGTCACTAAATCGATTGCTAACTTGTTTAGCGATTGATTGAGCGGCCGATTTAGCGACTATTTCTTGTCTCAAAATTTAGAGATTTTTTAGTAGTGTATAGTTTGGCTACTATGGGTTGTGAGTCTCATAGTATTAAACATTTGTTAGAGGTTAATTTGATGGGAGTTTCTACTCTCCATTTCATTAGGTTAAGGCTTTTTCAAAAGCCTATGTAATTAAAAAGGTTAGGCCGGGCTATTTAAGTAAAATATAAATAATTTTTTATCACCACTATGACTATTATATTAAATTTTGCACACCATTAAATTTTGTATATTTAACGATATTATTGTAAAATAGAATCTAAATTGGATGTCATATAAAATCGAATTTAATTTCACTGACCTATTAGCTTCTTAGTCAATCTGTAAAACATACATCACTAAAAAGTTGCAGACTAGAGTAAAGAAAATATAGTAAAATAAGTTTTTAAACAGGTTTGCAGACCTTGTCATACTTTCATAAATGTCAGACCAAGCCTAAAAATTGAGTCTACAATAGGCCATAGGCCAGACTCAGCCTAACACATTCAACATAGGCCAGATCCAGGCCCAACGAAGCTCAGCTCCGCCCAGGCTATTCTCACCCCTAGACACAACTAATTAATATGAACCTAAACTCAATCATATAGAAATTTTTTTTTGTTTTTTGTGCAATTCTACAAAAGTGTTTTGTTTCTTTACATTTTCATATGAGAATAAAATTATAAAAACTAAAGATCTAGGGCGCGGTTGGATCGGCTTATTTGGGCTTATCTACTGCTATAAGCACTTATGAAATTGTTCGGGAGATCTTATGCAAACAACTTATGACTTGTTCATAAGCTGTTTTTAGTTAATTTCTATAAGCTCCTCGAGATAGCTAATGAAAACAGCTTATGGCTTATAGAAAACTAGTTTTAATATTATTTTATTATTTATTATATAAACAACTTATGCATAAGCACTTATACTGTAAGCACTTATGTCATAAGCTGTTAATTAAGCTGTTTATCCAAACGGCCCCCTAATCTAATCTATCTAATATCTATTTATCCAAACAAACCTCCTATGAAATTACCAATTTGGATCTCTTATTAATAAGACACATATCTAATTTAATGGTAAAAGTGTCATTAATTACCTTTCTTTCTTTTTCTTCTTACACTCTCTTTCTTACTTCTCTTTCTTCTTGCACTCTCTTTCGTTCTATTCTTACGCTCCCTTTCTTGCTTTTTTCTTTTTACTTTTCCCATAAACAATTTTTCTTTCTCTTATCTATTTATCTATTGATACAAACAAACCTCCTATGAAATTAACAATTTGGATCTCTTATTAATAAGACACATATCTAATTTAAGGGTAAAAGTGTCATTACTCTCTCTTTCTTTCTTTTTCTTCTTACACTCTCTTTCTTACTTTTATTCTCTTTCTTCTTACACTCTCTTTCCTTCTTTTCACTTTTCTCTTACGCTCTCTTTCTTCCTTTTTTCTTTTTACTTTTCTCATAAACAATTTTTCTCTTTCTCTTATAAAAATGTAAATGAGTCACACTAAAAAAACAATAAAAAAAATATCACCTTTACACACTTATTGAAAATCTACTATCACATATTATTGATAATCTACAATCTATCTTTTACTATCTACTGTAATCTACTAATCAACTAAAATAATCAATTGAATCTACGAGATAACTGCAATGATATATGAAAAAACATGGGATAACTAAACTAATATATAAAAAAACAATGGATTAATATTTATCATTGATAATTAAAAAATTTGAAGACTATTATAAACCCACTATCTAAAAAACAAGAAGATTTAATTACTATATAAACTACTGATTAATATTTAAAACAAATATTTCTTATTGACAATCTACTATCTCTCTTTTTCTATCTACTATAATCTACCAGATGACTAAAAAAACAAGAAGGCTTAATGACTATTTAAACTTATTAATATTTAAAAACACGTGACAAATATTTTTCACTAATACCTAAAATAAACAAATAATTGCCATTGATACTTAAGAAAACACGGGATAGATAATTCTTATTGATAATCTACTATCTATCTTTTACAATCTATTATAATCTACTAATCAACTCAAATAATCAATTGAAACTATGAGATAACTACATTGATACATAAAAAACACGGGATAACTGCACTGATACATAAAAAAACTCGGGATAACACTGATATATAAAATGACACTGCACTGATATATAAAAAATGCGGGATAAATGCATAGAGTGTTTTTAAAAGATACTTTAACATTTCTAGTTTTTAATATTTATCTATTTTTTATTTGAAACTCCTTTTTTATCTACTTTAAATACTGTCTAAGTTCATTCATAAAAAGAACACGACAACATCCGTTACATGTCATATATATAACAGATTTTACTGTTGACGTTTTTCATCTTGCACGTTTTATTCAATTAGAATAAAAATATATCGATATTATTAAAAAAAGAATTAAAATATATCTAACTTTTTTCATTTAAAATTGTATATATATATTTTTTGTTTCATGTCCTCTTCATTCTCTCCATTTGCGCGTCCAAATAATTTAAAATTTTTCCTATTACATTCACTTTTTCTGAGAAGGAAATTTTCCTATCACATGTCATATATAATATGCTAGTGTTTCAATTATGGATACATGCATTAACACATTATATTTTATGAAAAGAGAATTCGTATGATTAATTCATTATGCGGTTGTGATAAAGCCTCTAGAAGGAGGGAAGCAGACAAGCTGCAAATATTGGCGCACTCACTACTAGATGGTGATAATTTTAGAGGCTAATTTAGTGTGGTCCTTGGAAAAGGTAAATAGTCAAATGTGTCATTTTTAATTTGTTTGCTTTCATGTGCATATTTCTCATCTAGCTAGTGGTGTGTTGTAATTTTTCATATATATGGTTTTATTATCAGTTTGTACTCCCCAAATGAGTTGTTCTCTGGGTATGGGGTTTGGATTGTCTCCGTTGTTTGTTTCTACCTCTTTTTATCTTTCTCTTTATCGTTCTCATCATTTTTTGGTTACATAAATTTTAGGGTGAGGGGGTGGTGCCCCAATCCAAGGTAGGGAAGACCTTCGGGCTTTTTGAGTACTTACGAAGGTGATTACATTTACGTTACCCCAAGGGAAGTAGTGGGAAGTTGAATCTGGGACCTTTCGAATACAACTCCTGTCATGCTCTATTAGACAAACCCTTTAGAGTTATCATTCTCATCATTTGCTTTCTCTCGCGTCTTTTTCTTTTTATTTTAAATTACCATATTAATTATCCCCATATTGCATTACATTTTGCCTAATGTTCGTAAAAGATAAGTAAGATATTTGCAGCTTAATTTGCTCCCTTAGGAGGCAATTATTAAAGAAGGGCATATTGAGAAGAATTAATTTTTTATGAAAAGAGAATTCGTATGATTAATTCATTATGCGGTTGTGATAAAGCCTCTAGAAGGAGGGAAACAGACAAGCTGCAAATATTGGCGCACTCACTTAATTTGCTCCCTAAAGTTCGTAAAAGACAAGCTGCAAACCCATCCATACCTCTTAATTTGCTCCCTTAGGAGGCAATTATTAGTAGCGAATTTGTAATAAAAAATTCATTCTTCTCAATATGCCCTTCTTTAATTGAGGTTCGTACGTAAAGTTTTGAATGGAAATCTGTATTTATGTTTTAGGGTATAATAGGAAAAAATAATTTATGATTTATTGGTATTCTAAAAAGTCGTGTATTATGAGACAAATTTTTTTGACTAAAAAGTCATAGAATATGAGACGGAGGAAGTACTTAGCAACAAAATGAGATTCCAATAAGTTTGGACGTTGACATAAAGTGAGACAAACATATGTCGACATTATTAAGTAAGACAAATGTCTAAATCAAGTACTACCCATAAATTTCCACACATAAAATAGGGATATCTTAAAATATAAAAGGTAAAGAGTTGTTATTCCGCCAGATTTTTCATGAAAATTTCATCAAGTTTATCACTATATTTCATTCCTGCCAGTGTCATTTGAATGAGGTTGCTGAAATTTTGGAAGCATGGTATTTTGTAGAGTGTTGCCCTGAGAAAACAGTGGACCGATGGGGTGAATAGTCCCGATGGTAGTGTTTATGTACAGTGCACGTGTGAATAGTTTCTGGGTACTGTTTATGTACGGTGCCGATAAAATGTCAATTTTTATCCAGTTCTTTTTCAGCTTTACAAAAAGTTGTACCTATTGATGTCAAAAAATAATTTCATATAAGCTTTTTATATTCTTTTTTCAGCTTTACCTTTATATTTTAATTCATTATTTCTTTCTCTCTAGCTCCACGCCAACACTACAACAAATTTCAAGTCACCTCTTTCTCTTCCATCTTCTTCCTTCTTTTCTCTTCTTCCAACTTTCTCTCAAAAAGCATCATTTTGTACAAATTTGAGAGAGGTAGTGACTGAGGTGTGAGAGAGAAGGCGTGGTTAATTAGGAGAGAGATGACAGGGAGGTGAGAGGAATCGAGAGAGTGAGAGAAAGATGAAGTGTCACACTGAAAAGAAGACGAAGAGAGAGTAGCGGGAAAGATGAGGGATGAAGAGAGAGTGGGGGTGGTGGGAGGATGAGGGAGAGAAATATCAGAGAGTGAGGAACGACATATAAAATTCAAAAATTAATGAGAGCAGAAAGTAGAGATGAAAGGGAGCAATTTGTTTAAGAGATATCATATAAAGATGGGAGCTGTTGATAATGGGAAAAGGGAGTTGTTTGATGATGATGAAATGGGAGAAGGAAATATGACAAAAATGAATGTGAGGCGTGGAGTAGTGAGTGTGGAGTCTGGGAAATAATTTGACAATTGAGGGGATTTTGTAAGTGAGTGAGAGAAAATAATTAGTGTGTGTGGTGATACTTTGGAAACGGGAAAGAACATTCTAGATAGTGGTAGGATAAATCATAGAACTAATATTTTCTAAAAATTAAAATTTGAAGAAAAACTAATTTACATATTAGAATAGATGTAAATTATAAAACATTTAATTAAAATATTAGAGTAGATGTAATTAAAAAATTGATTTGAAATATAATAACACACTTTCAATAATTTAATTATTATCATTAAATTAATATTAAATGAGATACTGGAGCGGCAACCGGGAAGTCAACGAGAGAAGCAACGGGGAAGGCAACGAGATATTGGAATGGGATCAGTGGCGGGAGAGCTACCCAGGGAGAGCGGCAACGAGATACTGGCAATGGGATCGACAACATCAAGGCGGCAATGACAGCGGCAACAGAAGCGACGTTGGGAGTGGCATATCTTATATTAATGCTCATTCTCTTTTTTAAATAGTTTTTACTCCATTATTAAGATTAGAAGAAGATATCAACTTTTTTTTAACTTTTTTAACCAAGTTGAAATATTGCATTTTTATTGAGTTTTTCCTTTTTCTTTTATTTAATTTTGAAATTTTCAATCATGTTATAAGTTCATAGCAAATTATAACAAATACGGTGTCAATCCGTGCGAATGCACGGTGCAAGTTCTAGTTGGATTTGAATTCAGGTACCTACAAAAAACATTCAGACTAACAACTAGTTATGCTAGGCCGTATAGATTTTGATAATGAGTGAGGGCTTTATTTAGATTCTTGACAGCCACAGATTAATTATGTGAGCAAAAATAAAAATAAAACTAAAATAATCGAAAATTATTGTTGTATTTAAGTGATAAAATTGTGGTGGATAAAATTATTTTTGGAATGAGTAGAATCGATTCTGGTGGAAATATGAATATTCCGATTTTCACTTGAATGAAATTCCTTATATTTATACTTCAAAATTTATTATACTTTTATCATCCAAACAAAATCAATTATATTCAACTCAACTTTTTTTAAAAAATCAATCATTCAAAATCAATTTTGAAATCAAAATCAAGACAAAAATAATTGAAATTCAATATTGATGTGATCAATCTAACGCATATGCATGTGCAGTATCCTCAATAGTGTTGGGCTTAGTTGGGTGTCTCTCCCTTATCCAATGGTAGAACGTAGGGATAGCAGATTCACAAGTATCAACAATAATATTCCACTATCATCCCACCACGACCGTGTGACACACTTATCAATGTTTTTTTTTTTTTTTTTTTTAGTGCACTCTTTATAGTATTGCACTTGATGTTTTTGAATGTGTTCTGTAACTAATGTTTGAGTCTTAGCATATTTTCATATTTTTTGGGTCTTAATTGGGATTTAGTGAAATTCTTAATTTTCGGATTTTGTGACATTCTGATCTTTTCTCCTTTTGCCAACCATAACTTAGGTTTTACTTGTCTAATTCCAGTGATCTTTGAGGCGTCGGAAAGTTAAGAAGCAGAGCTATCATTACCATTATTATGTTGATCCTAGAGCCCATTTTTGAAGTCTTGATGGTTCAAACTTCTAATTACTGAAGCTGCGCAGATTAGTGTGATTTTGAGGACTTATATTCGTTTAATAACGTGTTGGTGGGCCTATTAATTATTGTTGGGATTTTGATTACTTTATCCTAGGATTATAAGTAGTTGTTATATGTTTTGAATCCTAGTTAGTCATCATGAGAGGAAAAACAACTTGTGTTATCTCATTGAGGCTTGGTTTTTTATGTTAATTTCGTTTTATTGATTCTATTTCTTTTTCTTTAAATCCTTCATCTCTTGATCACTATTTGCAAATTTAGTCTTGTGTTTTGTTTAATTACTCAACTTCATTTTTTTCTTTCTAATCAAATTTCTAAATCTAATTTGAGATTACTTCAGACAATTTGGAATGTTGTTTGAATTGTTGAACGTAGGGATTGATAGGATCTATGATGCTTACTATAGGTTTGATTGAATCCCGTCTTTAAATTGATTATGGTTTTGATAATGGTTGATCCTTAACTATAGTTGATCAAGTTCTGTTAAATTGATTATGGTTTTGATAATGGTTGATCCTTAACTATAGTTGATCAAGTTCTGTTAACAGTTTTGGTAATAGTTGTTCCTTAATTAAAGCAGTACTAATATGTACTCCCTCCGTTAAACAATATAAGCAAATTTTGGACCTGCTTTTAATTTGTAACAAAATATAAGCAAAAATTGACGCTTATCAAAAAAAATAAACAAAAATTGAATTTCTCAAACCTATTTAATGCTAGTATACTAAAAAAGTCCTTCATTTAATGTTGAAAATGAAAAGTTAGAGCGAGGGAGGCTTTTTAATTAAATGAGATGAAGGGTAATTTAGACAATGAAGTTAAATTTTAAATGAGTATTATAGAAACACGTGCAATTAACTACTCATCTTAAGAAGTGTGTAGGTAGTTAATTTTGCTTATATTGTGTAACGGAGGGAGTATAGGATTGCTTGACACACTAGTGGGAAAAGGACTTTAAACAGCACCATTTAACATCGGTTTTTTGAACAACCGATGTTAAATGTTGAACCGGTGGCAATTTTGCAATTAAGTAGAAGGTTTCAGTTTTCGCGTCTACATTTAGCATCGGTTGTTTAAACAACCGATACTAAAAGTAATCAGTCAAGCATTTAGCATCAGTTGTTAAGACACCCGATACTAAAATTCCAGTTTTATTTTTTCCCCACTATCCATTCCAATACATCACGCGTTCTCTCTCAGAACACTTTCACCCTAAACATCTCGCTCTCTCACTCTTCGTTTTCCATTCCAACTTTTCCTTCTGCCGTCGCCACCTTGCTCTCTCCGTCGCCATCCAACTCTCTCCGTCGCCTCGTCGTTGTCACCTTACTCTCTGTTCTAAGCTCTCCGTTTATTGGAGGCAACGTTGCCGTCGCCATTCTCAGCTCTCTCCGTTACCTTGGTTCTTAACTCTTTGCATTCTCAGCTCTCTCTGTCGCCTTGTTCGTCGTCACCTTGCTCGTCGTCGCCTTAAGTGCAAAGAACTTCGAAACCCTTAAGTTCTGAATGTAAGTTCCTTGTTCTATTTTGGTTCTCGTAGAATTTTAGGGTTTTGTTACTAGTCGTGAAATTGCTGTTTAATGGAATTTGAAGTATGTTTTTTCCTTCTTTAATTTTCCCTGCGAACGCTTTCATTTCATTCTTGCCTTTTGCTTCCGTGAAAATTTTCGCAAACCAGTTCTAATTTTTTTTAAAATTCTCCTTCACTTGTAACTGGATGTGTTTTGTTATTTTCGGTTTAGTTATGCTCTATGTTACAGATATTATTAATTTTCCATCTCTTTCATTTTTTACTGTTAATATATGGAGTATGGATTGAGCTAGCTGTTCTATAACAATGATGTAATTGTTTCTTCAGAAATGTATGAATCTTGTGAATTTTCACTTACAGAACAAATTCTTCTTCACGATTAAGGAGAAAATTCATTGCAATATGAAATGCGCTGAAAAACTTGGTTAACTAGAATCCATGTGTTATCTTATTATATGATGGTTTGTGTGTATTATAGATGGAGGAAAGCTTGCTGAAGAACTTTATGCTGTAAGTTTACAAATATCAAATTTAGAATTAGCACCTCCCTGTGGTAATATTCTATGAGTGAATTGATATGGAAATTCAATTACTAAATGCATTAAGTGATTTGGTTTGGTCTATAATATACAAAAGGGTATAATGTTGATTACAAGGTATTTCTGACTAGTCAAAAAAGCATTGAATAGATATATTGTTTCTGTTTATCTTCACAATCGTTTTTTCTTGATTGCCTTTTGGTGCCAATGTTTATCGACATTTTTCTTGTTTTATTTCATCGTCCATTGGAGTTGGAGTTGGAATCATTAGCTGCAGGGGTTTCATTTTTTCTTTCTTTGAATGGTTTTGTTTCTTGTGATTTCAATGCTTACCAGTCTTCAATGTGAGATGATATGGTGCTCTTTATTTTCTTTTATTGTTTGATCATTCATGAGGTGAGATGAGATGTGGTGTCTGGAGGTTTATTTGAACGTTTGATAATTTTAATTGATCTCAGGAAATTCGTCTTGGACATGTATCTGGATTCAACTCGAGTTTTTTTATCCGTTATCTAAGTTTTTCTATATCATCTTATATAATTGAATTCAGCAAAAGCTTACATTTTCACTCATCTACATGTTTGATTCTAGTTTCTCTTTTGGACTTTGATATTTGCTTGCATTTCTTTTCCTCTCAAAATTATTACGGATCAAAGGATCTTGCTTATTACTTCACATGATGAACTTGTGATGTAGGATTCGAAACTTCTCTCCTGTCTATTCATAGAATTGCCCATCTGTTCGGGTATTCGGGTATGTAATCCTTTTTTTGTTAACTATTTTCTTGCACTTTGTTTCTAGTTATTGTTTTTAATTTTGCGTTTATTGCTTGGGTGCATTGGGTTAGATTTAATCATCATTGTGCCTTTCAAGGTATAAGTTCAATTCAATAACTCTAATAGCAAAAAGCAATTAGAGTACAAAAAGATGATGCTGACTTGCTGCAGTTTAGACGTTTTAATCGAGCATTTTAACTCATATGTGACTTAAGATATTACAAGATATACTACTTTCTGCAGGACATGTATTGTATCTAACTTCTTGTGTAGGTGTGGGGCATTAGGAGATAGATGGATCTCCCCTGAAGATTTTGTGCTATGTAATAGCAAAAGCACTGTTCTTCCCATATGTTTATTTTGTTGAACTCTCACATTTTTATACTTGACCTGAAATTGCCGTTCTCATGGGGTCCTCTCCTCAAAGACCTTTGAAGACTTGATGATAATGAACTTGAAAAATCAAACAAGTAAATATCTTTTTCATTTTCTCAAACCCATTTTGGAAATTAGTATAGCTCAGAAAGATAAAGCAGCAACTTGAGCCGGTCATGGTGCTAGTTAAAAGTTGGTGGCTTACTCATTCATTGTTTTATTGTTTAAATTCACACTAAAACTGGTTCTAGTGAAATTGCAGTGTTGTTACTGTCTAGAAGAGAATCCTTATTAGCAGCATTAATAGTGATGTTGGGTTAAAGGACAGCAGAAGGTTTATTAATTGGTCTTGGAGAAGGTGCATCATATGGTAATAACTTTGTATTATTTGGATTAGGAGAGATCTGAATCATATTTGAGAATATATTTTTACAAGGCCTACTTGTCGAAGAAGTAGAAGATCTCATCTCATGTTGAAGAATAGTAGGATCTTCAAGGACCACCTTGTTGTGTCCAAAAACCGAAGAAGAACTAGTAGCTGCTGCAGGTAATTGTTGTTCCAAACCAGTAGAGATAATAGTATTAGTAGTACTAGTTGTGAAGTAAGAAGGTGTAGGTGTAGGTAAATCAAGTTCTTGTAAGAAAGGATCTCTTAAAGAAGAAAAGTGATTATCAGAAGAAGAAAAGTGATTATGATGATGATTATTTCATTGATTATGATGCTTTTCATGAAGATGTTGTTGTAAAGAAGCTGCTGCAGGTTGTTGATGATCAGATGCTGATGTTCCTCCACCACTATTAGCAGTAGAACTAGCACTGAGTATGTCAGTTAAATCACCTTGGTAATTGTCCATATTTGTTGTTGTTGAAACAAAGATACTACACATGCTTTATTATTCTTCCACAATAATATTAATTAGTACAAGAACAAGAAAAAGAAACAAGGGTTGTTGTTGCTGTTGTTTTTGTTCTTGTTGCTCTTAAATCTGTTTAATTCAATAAACCTATGCAGTGATTATTGTTTATTCTAAACTTTTCAGGTTCTATTATTAATTATTAATTAATATTGGTTGTCTTTCTTGCAGCTCCAAGGAGAAGCCCAATCTAAGGTGAATCTTCTTCTTCTTAGATTTTGTTTTCTTCATATTTCTTAGACTAATTAATATGCAAGACAGAGATTGATGTTTGATTCGTTGATTTGTATGTTTTTTCAGAGTTCTGGTAGAGGCAAGAGAGTAAAAAGGAATGGAATAGAAGATGATAAATCAAATGAAGTAGTTCATCTTAGGACCTTACCTTACCTTAGTTTGACGTTTGTGTTTTAGAAACATTTTGTTGAATTTTGGGTAAGAAACTTGTAGAAATCTTAAGTTTCATGAATTGTATTGGAAGATATTAATTCCAATGGAATTTGAAAGAATTTTTATGAATTTATTATGTGTTGTTGTTTTGAAATAATTTTGTATATCAGGATTTTATAAATTGGTCAATTGATATATATTAATAGTGCCAATTAATTTTTTTTAAAAAATTAGACATTTAGCATCGGTTGTTTACACAACAAACAACCGATGCTAAATGTCAATTTTAGAGACATTTAGCATCGGGTATTCTATAAAACCGATGCTAAATGTCCGATGCTAAATGTGCTTGTAAGAGACATTTAGCATCAGTTATTCTATACAACCGATGCTAAATGTACTTGTAAGAGACATTTAGCATCGGGTATTCTATAAAACCGATGCTAAATGTGCTTGCTTGTAAGAGACATTTAGCATCGGTTATTCTATACAACCGATGCTAAAGGTGACTTTTAGCATCGGTTAAATAACCGATGCTAAATGTCCCACTTTTCGCATCTGGGGATTTAGCATCGTCGGATAACCGATGCTAAATGTCCAAAACAACCGATGCTAAATGTCTTTTCTGCACTAGTTACAGTAATTGACCAATTCTATGGTCAAACAAGAATAGAACCCCAAAAAGAGATTAAATCCTATGAAATTTGTGATAGGTTGAAGTGAATTTACCTTGAACCAATGGATTAATCATCTTGGTATATTTATTTTTAGCCCCCTTCATAAAGATTTGTTGAATTAAGAACCCCCCTTTTCTCTCTTTATTTCGTTGGCGGTTCTTGTATTGGTTGGTTGAATTGGAGACCCTTGCGACAAGACCAAGGTTGTTACCTTGTACTACAATTTTGAATCGTTATTCGTTTGACGCGTGTACGACAACAAAACATACACTTAGAGCTATTGGAGAAATCCATTAAGTGCTCCCCCATGCATACATCTCCTTTAGGGATGTCACTAATCATGATTTACGAAATGTTGTGTGAAGCTGTAAATGTCCCTGAACTGCCGTAGGACCAAATCTTGTTCACACACAAAGCATAACTAGTTATTAAATAGTGTGTGTATTTAAACAATGTTTGTAGTTGTGCCAAAAATGATTACAAACTAAAACGTGTACATATCCAATTTCCTCCCTAATAAAAAATTTTGTACCTAATTTGGTCCCTGAGAATAATTAATACTACCTCTGATCCTCTTTATAAGAGAAAAATCACGTTTTAGATTCATTTAATAAATGATGTATCTAGTCTATATTATATAATAGGTACATCATTTATTCAATGAACCTAAAAAGTAATTTTTCTTTTATAAAGTGGACCGGAGGGAGTATCAAAATAAGCCTCCTAAATTTATTTACAAGGACACATTAGTCCCTTTGTTATGTTTAAGTTCAGCCATTTGATTACTGACATGTCACGTTAGTTTGGTTATATATGTGTCTGTTAGGGTCACCAACGTCGTCATATAAGTGAGTCAAATCTTAAGGGACCTAACTAGTTCCCTCACATTATTAATTTTGGGCCAATTTTGTTCCCACTTCAATGAGTTATATAATAACTCTATTTTCTTCCTCATTTGAACCTTAACCTCCATTTTTGAAGCTTTAAATCTGGTTATACCAAAGCAAACTATCAGCACCTAACCCCAAATTACAAATTAGATTGCTTATGTATACTTACACATTGGCATCCTTGTAGTGCTTGTCCATACGCCAAAAAAACTCATGGAAGTTACTAAAAAGATTGACAAATTTGGGCAAAGAATGAGGAAGGGTTCAGGGGATGCTATTTGGGTTGCAAATTTCACAGCTTTTGTTTCTTGTTTATGCAATTTTCAGATATGGGAAGTAATGTGGGGTTGTTGTGGTTGTATTTTGAACTGATATTTTGGTTACGTAGTTTTCGATCTTATGCGCTCCGGTTAAGTTTTATAAATGAAGTTGTGTTTATTTTGCATTCAAGCTTGATAAATTGTTTGTGGTAAATTTGTTGTAAAATGGGTGATGCCAAGGTGCACAAGTTGGACAATTTGCATAAATTGACCAATTTTCAACTTTTGACCAAATTTTTAAAAATGGACCTAGTTTACCAATTTTGTAAAATTTGTAAGGCTTAAATATGTTTTAGGCCCATACAAATATAGAGTGTTTTGGTTTAGCCTCCTGCAATTTTTTTTTATAACAAAAAAACTCATTGCAAAATACAAATTTTTGATTTAGGCCCTTCTGTTAGACTAACGTTACAAAAAATGCCTACATGGCTAACAAAGTTCTGATTTAGGCCTCTCTCTCTCTCTCCCCCCTACGAAGTGAACTGTTATCCCCAGAACCACCACCACATAGCTCTTCCCACCCTCATTCTCTCACTCTCTCACTCTCTTTCTTCCTTACTCTTCCCCTTCTCTCTCTAGCCGTCTCAACCTTTCACCACCACACCACCACCACAAAATTAATAATACAATATAATTTTCATTAATAATATAATAATAAATATATAAAAAATAGGTTTAAAAAAATTTAAAACAACACATAAAACAAACCATTCCAATTGGGACACATGTCAGTATGATTTGCGATAGATCTTGTCCCTCGAGGGAATGGCCCTCGCAAATTAGCGAGGGAATAGTCCATCGCTAATTAGCGAGAAATTCAAATTTCTCTCGCTAACGCATTAACGAGGAGCATTTTATCGAGGGAATCAGTCCCTCGCAAATGGTGATTAGCGACAAAAATAAGGCTTTTTGCAAGGGAAAAGTCCCTCGCTAATAAGCTTTTTTTGAAGTTTCTCTCTCTACCTCCATCTCTTTCTTCTCTCTCTCTCTCTCTCTCTCTCTCTCTCTCTCTCTCTCTCCTATCTCATTCTTCTTCCTCCTTTCTCCCTCCCTTTCTTTCTCTCTTCCTCTCTAATAGGTTAGGCACATATAATGAATTGTTGTTTTTTAAAAGAAAATAGATTCATGGCTTAGTGTTTTAAAAGAACTTGTTTTTGAAGAAAAGAATCGATTCTTGATTTGGTACTTTAAGCTAGAAATCGATTTCCCTCTTGCTTTTTAAGCTAGAAATCGATTTCCCCCTTGTTGTAAGGCTAGAAATCGATTTCCCCCTTGTAAGTTTAAAGACATAAATTGATTCATAGCTTAATTGGTTTTGAAAGAACTTGTTTTGAAAAGAAAACAATCGATTGATGACTTTGTGTTTTTAAAGCAAAGAATCGATTCTGGCTATGTGTTTTAGAGTAGAAAATCGATTCATGGCTTGTAAGTTACAAGCTAGAAATCGATTTCTAGCTTATATTTTTAAAGAGAACAATCGATTTCTCTCCTACTTCTTTTAAGCACAGAATCGATTTTCCACTTACACAAACAGTGTTAGAAATTGTTTCAAAGATCATATTTTTTACAATCCCTATAAATAGGATTAGGGTTTTCACGATTAGTTTTTTTAACAACCTACAAATCAAAAAAAGAAAAGAACGAGAACTCTCACCGTCACACCATTTTCTTCACGTTCTTCATCAAGGGTTAGGTTGAATCCAAATCTCTCATCTCTCTCAACTACATCATTGTTATATTGCTTGAGTGATTGGATCCTAGTTTTCATTTGTAATCATCTATATTTGATTGTTGTGAAATCCTGAGAGTTTTCTTGGGTAATTCAATCGGGGAGATTGAATTGTAGCGAAATCCTTAGCGGGGAGATTGGGTTCTCAATTTTGGGAAAATTGAGATTGGTGTGATAGCTATAAGAGAGTTGCTTGCTTGTAAGACATTGAAGAAGTTCTTCTCATATAGTGGTTATTATCAAGTCCAAAGGTTGGAAAGCCGAAGGCCGAGGACGTAGGGCTTTTTATCCCGAAACCTCGTAAAAATCACGGTGTACTTCTTTCCCTTATCTTTTACATTGCTTTTACTTTATATTTGTTATTTATCATTCCATTTGATATTATTGTACTTAGCTTTCAACATCACTGTAATTGCTTCTACCATCGTTATAGCTTGCATAGTTGTTGCATATAGTTTAAATCGTCTTTTCCGCATTTGATTTAAACTAGTATCGTTAATTTTCAAAAATTAAAAAGATTTCATTTGTAGCATGTAACCTTATTCCCCCCCCCCCCCCCCCCCCCCCTAGTCCAACAATTCTCACATTTTAGAGGGTGTGTGTCTATCATCACAAAGGCGGGCGACAGACATATTAGTTGTTTTTTAGGTTTTTATTTTGATATCTTTGTACGGATGATGCTAACATTACTTTTTTATGATTAATTAGTATATAAGTTTATGTCTATTTTAAGATTTATTTTATTCATAACATACATCACAAAACAAACCCAATTGATTACAACGAAAGTTATTTTAAGGATGTAGTTGCAAAAGGAAAATTATCTTGTCCGGAGTCCGTATGGTATTGACGTACAGCTCCTATGGACCAGTTCTTGGAAATTGGGCATGTGTTTCCATCATGGCACACACGTCCTTGTTGCTTCAAATATCCATCGCTGAATAGTGAATTCGGTCGTCATATCCAGAGGCTTGCGATAAACAATAGTAGTTATCTGTCTTAGAAAGTGCCCCTCTCAAACCTTAATTACTCTCTGCTTTTTCCTTGAACTCTGAGAATGTGTACTTCCACGATGATGAAGGACAGTTAGGTAGGAGTCGTTGTGAATTGGGTTAATGTGAACTCCATTTTAGGTAGAAATGTTGGTGAAAGTTGGTGTGAAAGAAATGAGGGTAACTGAGAGCCTATTTATAGTGGGTGTCCTTGAATGTGAGCCGTTGATTAAAATCTATGATGATAAATCTGGACTGGTGAAATTCTATTCGTTGAGGAACATTTACCATAACAAATATTACTCAATCTTTTTCTGACACAAAGGACAGAGATTCCAATGAGTATTATAGAAATTTGACTAATTATTATAGGCCGTTCATCAAAAGTGTTGGTGGAATCAGAGCCGTTGGAAAATAGAGAACACCTGTTAAAAATTCTGCATAATTTTTAACAGGTAAGATACTTCGATACCGAACTAGTACGGTATCAAAGTACGGTGGCTGTAAAGTTTCAGAATTAGTGGCCACAGTACTATGATACCGTACCTATTCGGTATCAAAGTACCGTGCTAGAGGTGTTTGACAAAACATGTGCGACGGTACTATGGTATTGTACCTAGTTCAGTATCAAAGTATCGTACTCGTTGAAACCTAGAAAAAAATTGGATGAATTTGAGACTATTTTGTTCATTAAGAGTATTTTGATCTTTTCGATGGGAGTGTAAAAAGAACGAGCCTCTTACTATTTTAAAGCTTATACCAAACCTTGCAACTATGTAGTTGGCCCATTCTTGACTAGTAAAGTGACATTACCTTACTCTGTTTCTTCTCTTATTGATTTTCCTTTTGCAACTAGTAACATACTCGTGCATCCGCACGGGTTGATCGCGTTACGTGGTCTGATTTATAGTTAGACGGATTTCTACGAAATAAAAAATGTAAACGAAAAGTATGTCTCAGAACAAAAACAGAATCATAACAAAGTAAATCAAATTGGTTACTGATTTTTACAACATGTCTATTGTAAGTTATAACCATAGCAATGTTCTTGCGGTACCAAAATAGGATTAGGCAAAAGAATGAATCAGCACAATCATGTATGAGGAGTAAATGGTTATGGATTTAATCCATATATTTGCAAATAATCATTATATTTTCTTCACGGACTTGCTTATGGATTTAATCTTTACCAGTATGGCAGGAGTAGCCGAGTAGAAAGGATATGAGCAGTTAATTAGGATCAGTGTCTTTGTTGTTACATATTTATTAGGACTTTATCACAGAAAATTATAATAATATCTGAATTCTTTTGCAAACATAAGCAACTAAAAATAAATGTTAGCAAAAACATAAGGACTTGAAATGATCTGGGACAGAGCCACGTTAACAGCTCCCACGGCTCCAGCCCCCTGATAATACGTTGCTAACCTCTATACTATTATTATTATTATTATTATTATTATTATTATTATTATTATTATTATTATTATTATTATTATTATTATGGTATATGTGCAAGGCCATTGATGATGGTGAGGGAGTGGGGATTAGTTGCCGAATGAAAATCTTGCCACGTTCAATGCCTAACTTCTATGTTAAGTGTTTTTGTCAACACCATGATAAATATAGTGATTTTATTAATACTATTAGAAACATATATTTTAAAAAAATAAGTACTTCTACTTTTACAAAAGTTTTTTGATAAAATAATTTAATAGTTCGCCCCCGCAACTTTGCGTTCCTGGCTCCGTCCCTGGAAATGATATTAAGCCAAAGGGGAATTCTTCAAATTGAAACCAAAAAGTGGGTTAAAGAAATCAAAGGAAACAAAATGCAAAACGAAATCCAATGAAACCCTAACGAAATGCAAAATTTCTAGAGGGAAACGAAATGATTCAAAATTAATGGTTCCCGAAAATGGGTAAAACGAAATACTGGAAATGAAAATGAAGGGATGTGAAAGACATGCTTATAAGCGAAGGGATAAGAAACAAAACGAAATAAGATATTTTACCGTGCGGTGAGTTGAAAGGTCTGAGAGAAAAGTGGGATAGTGACTATTGTTTGAAATATTTTTGCCAGGTGATGTAAAAGCAATCTTTGTCCAGTGAATTGCCTAATTTTTGTTCATAAAATAACATTAATAACCTTTATAAATGTATAAGGAAGTACATGTGTCAAACAAACTTGGAGGCTTATTGTGGAAGTTTAAGGATGATTTATTTGAATAAATAGATACTAGAGTGTTTAGAGTGTTTGACCCGTGCTATGCACGGGTATACTTAACCTATTAAAAGTTATATAAAAAAATTATATTTTGCTTGTTAATTTATAGTTAGATGTTAATGTTTTCATGCAATAAGTTTTATTTATGTCTGTTGTAGTTATACTTAGAGGTGTCAATTTCTACTTATACGTGGAAATCCTCGTGGAAGCTGTCTAGTTTAAAGACCTAAAAACGGATATTGACCTATGGGGATGAGGATAGATGATTAAATTTCCTTGAAGACATGGTAGAAAGGGGATAGGGTTTGTACCCATACCCTACGGGGTCTCAATTTCCAATAAAACTATTATTAAACTCTAACAAACATATATGATATTATTTTATCAAATTACTATATATTGCTAAGAAACCAAAAATATTAGATAATCCCTATTACCATAACTTTAAACTTTATGATATTTTTTAATTTTTTGGATATTTTCAAAATATGTTGAATTTAAGTTTATTATTTACTATTTTTGTATGAAAAATAGGGTCCCGCGGGGATGGGGATGGGGGGAGGAAAGCTCTCCAGTGTGGAGAGCAAGGATGAGGAGCAATATAAGATGTGAGGACAGGAAGTGAGAAAATATTCTCCGTTCTCATCCCACCCCGCTGATATTTCTATTTTTATATGTCTCTTAGAGTAAATGTCTCTGTAAAAATTAGAAACTAATATATATATATATATATATATATATATATATATATATATATATATATATATACTTACTCAATATTTGTTAATTTCATTTAATATCAAAAAATATCATACATATGATGCATACTTAAAAAAATATAAGAAAAGAATCGTTATGAGAAATTTGATAAGAAATGTACCAAAAATTCACATAAAATTTTTTAAAATATTTTCAAAAAGTGAAATCAAACATGAGGAATTACATGACTTGAAAGGGATCAAAAGAGTCTTGAACAAAAACTCAGAGGAGTTAGAGTCATTCACTGGTAGAACAATAATCTAGAGAGGCTAATGAAGGTTGGCTTAGTTGTTGGTAAGGAGTTGGCTCAGGCCCCACAAGGGCGTGAGTTCAACTCCCACTGCCGATGTGAGTACCTCTGTAAGCTTGAGCGCTGAGGCCTGTCTTGACCCTGTTGAGCCCCTGGAGCCCAACTCACCTAAACTTTTGTAATAAAAAAAAGAACAAATCTAGAGAAAAACGGATTGCTGAAAAAGTGCAAAAGCAAACCTGGAACGAAAGTTTCATTCGCTAAGCCAACCCACTCTAGTTTACCGTTTCTTTGCGCTTTCATTCTTGTTTCACAAATTGCAATCTGGTTCATCACCGATTGAAGGATAAAAGAAAAGAATAGTTCACTTACACAATGAGGACCTATATATACAAAGAAAAAAAATAGAGGATGCAATTAGTATATAGAAAATTGGCTTCCAAATGTAAATAATAGCGCAATAGCCAATAGCCAATAGCTAATATTAACGCGGAGACAAAAAAAAAACGTTCATAGCTTTTTTCTAAATATAATCACTTTTTTTTTGTAATTAGTATATATTGAGAAATTTTATATTTGATTTCTACCACTAACTCTTTCAGAGATAGATCCCGTTTGTCATAGCCTTTTTCTAAAGATAATCACTTTTTTTAATAAAATAATCACTTATAAAACTTTTCTATCTATTTTTTATTACTTTTTAAAAAAATGAAAATCTAAAAATAATCTAAAAATTGCTTTAAATAAGAATCTGTTTTGAGTAGCTTCCCATAAAATTATTTTATTTTAAGAACGATTTTTGAGTAGCTTCTCATAAAAATTACTTGTAATTTATCTTCGACCTCACCAAACAATGAAGACAAAATTACTAAGTGTTATGCTTTTCGCTAACAGCGTTTTCCTTAAAGTTCTCAAGGCTCTGAACCACTACAAGAAAAACTTGTTTTAGCCACCAACATTTGCGACGGAGCTTATTCCATCAGTAATTTGCCACGGATTTGCGACGGCATGTGTTCAAAGTAGTGGCGCGAAATTTCCCGCTGGCGTTTGCCACGGGTTTGCGACGGACTTGGAAAAGGCAGCAAATTTGCGACGGGAATCCCGTCGCAAGCCCGTGGCAAACGTTAAAATCCAGATTTAAGTGAAAGGAGTCTACTCGACTCTTTCTTTCACTCTCACTCTCCTAAATCCTCAGACTCTCCCTCTCCTCACCTCACCTCCGCGCCTCCCTCAACATCCACCTCACCTCCGCGCCTCCATCAACCACCTCCGCGCCGGAACCAGCGACTCCTTCTCTGTCATTTTCCTTCTTCTTCTCCCTGTCTCAGCGCAATCAAACATCAAACCAGCGACTCCTTCTCTGTGCTCTTCTTCTTCTCTCAGCTCCTCCTCTATTATTCTTCTTAAAGGTAAGTTTTTTTGCTTCTACTTTACTTCTATTAGATAGAAAACCCCCAATTTTTGGTAGAATCAAAAACCCCCAATTTTTGGTAGAATCAAAAACCCTAAGTTCCTCTTTTCATTGTTACCTTGACTTTGTAATTTTGGGTCTGCAAGAACCGTAGAAAGAGTTGTTGTTGTTGGTGTTGGGGTAAGGTAATACCAAGTTTTGCTGATTATTGAATTTATTTGTTGATAATTTAGTCAGATTGATAGTTTGGATAGTATGTTTGGTTTGGGTTGAATTAGAATTGATGTCATTGTTAGTGTGGAATGTTGTCCTTCAAGTGCTGAGAATTTTTTAAATATCAGACCTTGGTTACAAATGAGAATGACAAGGTTGAGAAACTCTTTTGAATTAATAGCTAGTTTTATGCAATTCTTTGTAGTGTTAGCTTGTTTACATCAATGTGCATGTGCTAGCTAGTAGTAGATGAACATGCATTATGTATGTCTGAAACAGCGCAAGGAAAGGCAGTGATTAAATATTTAAGAATTGGCCTTTCACACACATAGATGACTGTGAGATAGATACATTTTTTGGTTACCAGTTTCTTGTTAGCTATCCTTTGTGTTGGTCAATTTGTTGCATTTTTCATGTTTAATTAATTACAAGAAGAATCCGTGTGTGATGTGAATTGTTTGAAAATACACTATATCTATGTTTTTCTTTTTGGTTCGTTTTTGATCCTATATGTTAAGCTCTTGTACAAGTTTGGATGAATCATTCGTGTTCATCGTGCTGTTGAAGTAATTCCAAATGCTTGCTCTGGAAACATATGTAGAGATACCTGGCAACTAGTCCACACTTCAAGCATTTTATATTGAAAAGAAACCACTTTCAAAAAGGCTATATATAATAATTTCTGCAGGAATGCTATTCCTTCTAGCTTAGATATTCCAAAGCAAGATATATGATAATGTGGCTTAGCTTTGTTTGCCATATTGGTGCTTTATTTTACCTGCCATATTGGCCTAGCTTTGATGGAAATATAACTATTTTTTCTGACTTCTACTCTTCTTTGTTTCCATTCAGGATTTGGCTGTCGTGGTCTTGCTAATACTTCCAAAGGAGGGGTAATGTTTTTCTCAGCTCCATGTCATAAAATACTTATTACTGATAGGTAGAAAATTTTGTTGTCATGAGGTATAGCTGTTTAGGATATGATCAAGTTGCATGACTTCTGAGAAGACTCAGACAATTTATGACGGGAATCATTTAATGAAGTAGTTTGACAAACAGAAAAGGAACTTGAGATTTGAGAAAATGAAAATGTAGGCAAAATTTCAACATTTTCTTTTTGTTCCTAATGATTGGAGATTATTTTACTGATTCTTTTTTATGTGTTAACATTACTGTCATTACTGATTTGCTTTAGAGTTGTCTCTACAATTCCTTTGCTTTCCTTTAGTAATGGGACCAAGTTTCTAAGCCTTTGAAGATTGAAGAGAAGCTAGAATACAATGCAAAATATATTGACGAGATCTAGGTAATCTATGTTTTAATTAATGTGCAAAATATATTAGTTTTATGAATTAATTAGTAATCATTACCGTTTTTGATTTGTTAGGTACATTGTTCAGAGTTGGACTTGAAGATTTTGAGTTTACTGGACATTAGTGTAGTTTATGTAAAACATACATAAACTAGTGGTATGTTTTGATATATTTGGTATGTTTGACACTTTTAACTAACTTGGTGGATTGGGTTGACACTTTTAACTAACTTAGTGATATGTTTTGCTTTTGATATTTTGTATGTTTGTCACTTTTAACATTAGTGTAGTTTATGTATGTTTGAATTGGTGGATTGGAGTCTGAATTGAATTGGCAGGGAAGTATTGCAAATAGGAATGATAATGAAAATGTCAAATATTGTTAGAATTTGCGACGGAATTTTTTTTGGTAGTTACTGAATTTGCCACGGAATTTTTAACATTTGCGACGGAAATTTCAACATCTATTTATAAATTTTCAAATAATTTGCCACGGATTTGCTACGGAAATTTGCGACGGATTTGCCACCGAAAACTGTCAGAGTTTGTGACGACTTTGCCATGGAAATTTGCGACGGATTTGCGACAGAAAACTGTCAGAGTTTGCGACGACTTTGCCACGGAAATTTGCGACGAACTTGCGACGTGTTTGCGACGGAGGGATTTGCGACGGGGAATTTCGTCGCAAACGCTTTGCGACGAGCGCTTTTGCCACGACATTTTGGCCGTCGCAAATTCCGTGGCAAATGCAAATTTGCGACGGGAAAAGCTGCATTTGCGACGGAAATTGCCGTCGCAAATGAGCGATTTTCTTGTAGTGAACCATGTCAGTTAAGAACAAAAATGACTAATAAAATTCACTAAATATAAAGTGTACTATCACCAATTATACATGCCTTTAGACAGTCAAGATATAGCAACTTTAATTTGTTGATATAACCATCACTCTCACTATGAATTTATTTTCCGTTAAATATGAGATAATTGTTTTATATCATTTGTCATTCCAAAATGATCATTCGAAATTTATGAAGTATAAAAAAAAAAGATAAAACAAAATTAAATTATTCAAAATTAAAGTAAAAAAAAACAACTACTACTACTAAAATTATAGGCTAAATATAAGTTATAATTTTCAAACATGATGCATTTATTACCTTTTGATACAAATGAAAATACGGTCTCATATTTTATTTTGTATCCTTGCACTTACAAAGATTGTTTTTTGCAATTAAAGACAATAATTCTTGAACCTAGAAACAAATCCTTGCAACCAGAAATAACTAACGCGGTATGACTAAGAGAAATGACAAACAATCCAATATACAATCATGACATTCAATTCAAAATTATGAGGAAAATACTTCAAATCAACCTGAGATGTCATGGTAGTTCGAAATAATTCATATTGCTAATTGACCATCAAGTATATATTCGGGAGAACCACTCACATTTTAAACGATGAGAATGTTATGAACAATAATAATACCCATGAAATGAGAATATGAGAATATCATATACAGTTATTGAGATTGGGATTAAGGATGTACATAAGTTTCCTATTTCATGTTTATGTTAATAACTTTCCAAATTTAAATTGCATACTTATTGTGGGATCCTTTATATTTATTCAAAAAAAAACATCATTAGTGCTAAGTAACCCATGAGATGACACTTGGAATAACATTTATGAGAGATCATTCTCAAATGTTATATATATATATATATATAGATATATAGATTAGATTAGATTAGATTAGATAATAATAATAATAATAATTACGTTTTCTATTCTTTATTCGAAAAAATTTATTACACCGATCCAACCACTAACCCAATACTCCGATCCGAAAAATTTACAATCAATTTATTTTTGGTATAAGTTTTATATATTTATATTTAATTAATATGAAACGGTTCATGCAGTTAAATAAGTGAACCACCGATCCAACCACTAACCCAATACTCCGATCAAGTCAATGACAAATAAACTAAAATACTTCAAAGTATGAATGCAAAAAAAAAAAAGAAAAATGATTATTTGACTCACTCAGCATTGATCATTGCCTCCATAGCTCAACCAACCCATTTAAAGCCACTCTAGAAGACCCACCGTCGCTAAGGGCGGCGACACTGTCATTTCTAGCACGTAAAACTCTCTCTCTAACTTCCTTCCCTCTCCCTTTCTCTGAGACCATAATCTCCCTAACTCGCTCCTCCAACTCTGTTGCGCTCACAAATCCATCTTCTAACTCGTTCATCGCCAAAGCCACCTTCATTTCTTCCACTAAAATCACTCTATTCAACTTTTGCTCTGCATACAAAGGCCATGCAACCATTGGAACTCCACAAGTAACCGATTCCAACACCGAGTTCCACCCACAATGAGTCACAAACCCACCTACCGAGTCATGACTTAGTATATCAACTTGTGGGGCCCACTCCCTTATAACCATTCCCTTATCTTTTGTTCTTTCCAAAAACCCTTTTGGCAATAACTCATCTAAACTTAGTTCACTGCTTTCAAACCCTAAAGGGTTTCTCACAACCCATAAAAACCTTTCTCCACTTTTTTCTAACCCTAAAGCTATTTCCCTTAGTTGAATCTTCGAGAATCTTCCATAGCTTCCAAAGCTTAAAAACACAACACTTTTACTAGGTTGTGTGTTGAGCCAACTCATACATCCATTATCATTATTATTATCAAAACTCCCACCTTCATTGCTTGTAGAAACAAGTGGCCCAACACAAAAAACAGGTGGGTTTTGTTCTTCATTGTTCTTCAATGACATAAAAGCTTTTGTTTCAAGGTTCTCGAATGAGTTAACGATTATACCTTCTGTTTTCCTCATTTGAATTGACATGTTGACGAAGGACTCGTAGTTCCGACTCTGGCGATCAGCCATGGGGTCGGGCATGTCTTCCGGTGAGAGCGGGGGCAAGCCGGGGATATTCCGAAGCGCGTTGTTGTAGAAGGAATTCGATTTTTTCGTGGTAATGCGGTGGAGAGTTAGGGTGTAGAGGAAGAGAGCAACGGTGGTGGCGGAGTTGGGGAAATAGAAGAAAGTGGGGATGTTGAAGATGGCAGTTATTGCGGCGGCCGAGTGGTTGAAGAAGTCTAAGATGAAGGCTTTGGGTTTGGAAGATTGAGAAATAAAGGATTGGAGAGTGGTGAGTAAATTTTGAGAGATGTGGTGGAAGGTGATTGATGGTGTCGTGGCGGCCGCGACGGTTGTGATGTATTCTTTGGTGGTTGTGTTGGATGGTGAAGGGAGGAGGATCTTAATAGAGAAATTATTACTGTGGTGTTTGGATATGAACTTTCCTAGTTCTACCATTGGAACTACGTGTCCTCTTCCCATAGTAGGATATAGAATTATGGTATCTTTCATTTTTTTTTTGTAATTTTTTTTTTGAGATGGATGAAATTGAAATATGAATAGGAAGGTTTGATTCAGATTTTGTAAAGAAGAGAATGGGAGGTTTGATGTGTTTTATGAGAATTTAAACATTGTGTTGAAAGGGTAGTTTTGGCGTAGATAAAAAGGGATGATAAGAACGCGCTAAGTGATTGATGGTCAAAGTCAAACAAGGAAATCATTGTTAAGAAATTAAATTTAGAAATGAATGTTGTGTCAATTTGTGGATATTTGGTTGACATGTTAGCTAATTAAGAATGAAATGTGTAGTTTGGGTCAAAAAAAAAAAGAATGAAATGTGTAGGGTGGATATTTCCTCGAAGGTTTGAACTTTAAAGTATTTTTCTTTTGAGTGATTTTCTAGGTAGTGCATCTAGAAGACTAGAAGAAATATTGAACAAGGTTTTATTCGAGAGCTCATTAGGAAAACGCGTGGAATGGACCAACCTACAATTTGAGAGGTGAGGAGAATTACGGAAATTACTTGTATTAATAATTAAATAAGATGTTCTTAGCTTATAAAAAAAATACAATGTTCTTAAAAAAAACAGAATTAATTGAATAAGATGTTTTTTTTTACAACAATTAAATAAGATGTTGGTTGCCATATATTCTTTCATGTCCCTTAGAATTAATGAGCATGTTGAGGCAAGCTCCACGGATCTCGACCCAAAAAGCACTAGTGGCAAAGTAGGATAATAACACAGGACATTAAATTGGTTCTCAGGGTAATCATTTTATATATATATAAAAACAACAATGGCAAATCATCCATGGAATTAGTTCTTCAGATTATCACCATTGTCAAGAGTCCCTGAAACTATCATTCACGTCTTGCGCGATTGCCCTTTAGCTATGCACATGTGGCGCTAGCTTGTCTTGGAAAGTCTTCACTGCTGGTTTTTCGGAACCGATTTTGATGAGTGAGCTTACTACAATGTCTCTATGAAGGATGCTGCTAATGAGGCTGTTGAGTGAAATGCTACTTGGGCCATGGCGTGCCATCAGCTTAGGCTTTGGCGCAACAAGCACGAGCATGACTCTACTTTTCTTAGACTGTTTTATCATTCACGCCTTGTCTAGGGCTTTGTTACTGAATATATGCATGGGCGCCTCGCCTTATATCCAGGCCTCGCTCGTAAGAAACCTGAGTTTGCTATCAAGTGAACCCGCCCAAGCATGGTTTGGTTGGTCTTGATACAGATGGGGTGTCAAAGAATGGTATGACCCCATGAGAGGATCTAGTAATTTATGATTCACCTCCTCCTAGCATAAGGAATTTGTTGGAAGTTTCTACTCCCCGCTTTAATTTCCAGGTATTTCATTTTTGGGTTTTAACCCCGTTTAATCTCGAAAGAATTACAGAGTTGTTTGACAACAATCATGGTAGAGGAGGTGGGTACCATAAAAAGCAACCAACTTTAACATTTCGTCTATTCTCCTACAATTTCATCCAGTAACAAAATATTTTCCTTCCAAAGCTCTCGTGGTTTGCCATTCATTTTTCACATATAAAATTTTTGTGATACACATTTCATTTTAAGACAAATCAATAGACAACAAACCAATTAATCATCACAGAAAAATGCTACTGACAACTGAGGAATCCATTTCACTAACAATTCACATTCAAATAACCTAATATATATATATATTATGACAAGCCTATCTTCTTGTCCAAATTTTTTGGTGAGCCATAAAAGACGTGACTGACAAAGAATGACAGAACGAACCAAGTAGAGAGGAGACTGAGGTTTTGTTGAGTAAGAGAAATTAGAATAAAGAATTGTAGGTATAGCAGGTTGCTAAAATAGAGAATACAGAAATGAAGAGTGAAGGAATGAGTGTGACATTGAGGAGCCTACTCTGCCCCAAGAATCCAGCCAAGGTAATAGTAGCATCAGCAATTACTCTAGCGATTGTTCCGGCCTCTGTAGACAGAAGCCCGCCATTGTAGGTTCCACGAGAAAGCCTTGATGACATGACACGTGAAAGCAGTGACAAGTTGACACCTGGAATGAATGATATATAGTCAAAATGTCATACAAAATCAATTACATTCTAGTCAGGGAAACTATGACAGTGTATCCTTGTCCCATTTACATAACAGAATGAAAAAACGAAGTTATTATCGGTCACACATAGTTGTCTACATCTATGCAAATCAATAGCAATAATATTTCTGCAGTTCAGGTCTATATGACCACCTGATGTAGAACATGCAGGCTTGTTTTATACAGGGGCAGCACATATGAGTTTAGGAAGCCTAATCTCATTATGGAATGTACTGTCATTTAATTTCAAAAAAGAAAGGTGGAACCCGTATCAACAGATGCAGTACAACCACCCCGCTCCAACAACAGGAAAAAAAAAAGCAGATATAAGATGGTTTGATGTGTAAAATATTTAATTAAAAATAGCATTAAGATAACTATTAGTAAATAACACAAAGGTATTCATGAATCTAACCGATTTATATGATACAGTTGCTGATGCTGGAAAGTGAAATATTAAACTGGAATTTTTTGGTTTCACTTATAGGGACAAAAGAACCTTCACAACACACAATCTGGTACATACATAATCAGAAAAACTAAAGAAAAATAAGAGATTACCTTCGAGTACTTCAGCAGAAACAAATAAAAGGAGACCCGAACAAATGTATTGTGGCTCAGTATACGGAAAGATTATATGGAAGCTAAGTAGGACGCCTATGCAAACCATAATTTCTGATGTCAACAGAATTTGCCTATAACACATAGAAAAAATGACATCTCAGATGATATGAAAAAACTTCAACAACATTAAGGTTCTAAATGGTTCTTTTAAAAGGTGTGACAATTCAACATCTGTATGATGTTTTATTAATTATTTTTCTCTCATTTTAGTAGGTCTCAGCATGTATTATGTATCACGATACATCTTTAAAAAAATCCTATTTGAGCATAAACCCAATTATGGATGACTATAAAATAAAGTATGGGTTTGAGTAAATATTACCTGTCCTCAAACATGTTGCTTATATAGTTTCCAACAACAATGTTCACAGGAAGAACTGTCAAGCCAAGGCAAGCAAGAAAAATTGCAACTGTGCTTGTTGACCAGTTGAAGTAGTACGTGGTGACGACACTAGATTCAGATAATAAAATCTCCATTACATATTTGAGCATGAAATATATCAATAACTGAACCTGCAGATGTTATACAAATTTGGTTAGGTAAAGCATTCAATCTTCCATGTTATCCAAACATCACCTTCTCATTTGGGGTACTATCAACATAAAAATTGACTTGAAACTTCTATATCTAATGAAATCATTATTGCTTGATACAGGTCAAATATCATACAGGGGAAATTGAGTTGCTCACAAACCTTGACAGAAGGCGTAAGGAGTCTATATGCTTCTCCAATTGAATTGGCTGGTAGGCGAGATTCCTCTGGAGCTTCTTCACTATCATCATAATCTTGGTCACCATCTTCATCTACCTTATCCTCTGAACTACTAATTAGTAATGGTTGTTGCAGGCCTTTTTCAAGTGCACTGTTATCTACTGCACAAGGAGAAAAGTAATTCTGTTTTAATTTGCTGTTCAACAGAATTATAAAACCTAAAAAAGGGCAATCAAAGCCTGCTCCCATCACGGCATGTTCTAGAGAAGGGCAAGCAGAAAGAAAATTATGTAAAGTAATAATGTAAATGTAATGATAAACAAATTTTCATAAACATTGAAGTGGCTATTAGAGGGAGACCATATCATACCATAAGTCACACAGTTTATGTATTATGAGTCCATCGTATAAAATGAAGGGGAAGTAGGTGGATGAAACTTGAAAGGAGTAACTATTATTAATGATATAAAACTACCTCTAAAACATTGATAGTACCCCAAATGAGAAGGTGGGCTCAAAGAGGCAGTTAGCACCTCAGCTGCCCAGGCCCATAATTTGGAGAGTTTATGTTAAGAGAAATAGGAAAGGGTAAAATGGGAATACCCGGCCAAAAGGCGAGAGTGAGAGATGAGAAATGGGGAGTGAACCGTGTAAGGGAAATTCTGTTATAAGGGAGTTGAGTAGAGGGAAAGAGGTAGGCAGTGAACTCATACAGTTTGTTAGGGGCAGAGAGCATTGGTTCTCTGAAGGAGCACTGTGGACAGTATGATATTCATCCTTCTGTATTATCCTTTGATTTTCAGAAATAATACGCTCTTGTTTTCCTCTATTCATCTGTTTCTTCCATTAATTGTGACAGTGAGATTCGGGTTCTCATCAAACATGAGGAATTTTTTTACAATTTTACCCCACAGATGTAATACATGGGAATTAGGATATTGTCTAGGACTAAGTAATTGGGGGTTAAGAATGTTATCTATATGAGAACGTTATGATGAATCAGTGAAAACACAAGATAATAGTTGTGATTTGGTTATGTGTGGAGATCTATAGACGCAACGGTAAAGAGAAGGGAGTATATCAGATAGGAGATATCCAATAGTGAGCGGTAGAGGGAGACTAAGAAAAGTTATAGATCAAACTGTTAGAATGAATTTAGTTTTTAATGGTCTATCACTAGACATGATTCACAAAAGGGACATTATGGCGTCATTTGATTCATGTACCAAACGCCCAAACCCCACCTAGTGGGAAGTGCAGTTTGTTGTTGGATTGAAGTGACTGAGAGAAAGGCCACTTCATCATTTATAGGGGAGAAATTGAACCATGCAATCAGAACTCTCATGCAGCAAACTAAACAATATGCATCAATCAACACGATTCTTATGTTGCAAGTATGATGTGTCAAAAAGGCATAATTTATTAGTGGACTGCTAGTAAGACAAAATAAAATGAATGAGAATGTGTGTCAAAGACCAGTGGATGTCAATATCTAGGGAAAAATTTATTAATCCTTCTCTAAAATTGTTTAACGATCTCTTATAGAAGATTGCCAATGAAGTGGTTAATGCATCCTTCATGAACAAGGTAATCCTTGGCCATTTCACAGACATCCATCCATCCATTCATTCAAGTAACAACTTGCCGACTATGATTTTGAACAAAAGAAATCCACACTTAATGATATTTGAACTTCTAGGTCCAAACATAATTAACCATTCAGCTGATTAAGAAGTTAATGTATTCAAGTGAAAGCAAAAGTAGTACCTAATGAAACGGAATCTCACCTAAGCTGATTTGGTCATAAAATGAGAAGATTCATAAAATACACGATAGGAGAAGTTAATAAGATGGAGGATAGCCGGATATATAGAGGTATCGACAAAATCGTGAAACCTTAAAGAAACCAGTAAAAAAAAATACCAACATCTATAAATGAACTTTCGAAAACTTTGTTCCTAGCATATGGCACAATGACATTGTTTCATCCACTTTTTGAAAAATTGTCAAAACAAATTAATAAATTATAACCAGTGTATTAAATAGACTCACTTTTTTAGAAAATTGAATCCAAAAACTTCAAGAACCCAAAAGTTTCAATGAATAATGTGTATTTGGACCCAGAAGTGGAATTAGAGGACTGATTTAGATCAATGATCTTTCAAGGGAAAAATTAAAACTTTAAACAATAAGCAACATGTTGATGGAGTATAAGTTCAGTACCGCCATTTGACTGTTGTGGCGTATGATCCTCTTCAACAAAATGAGAAGGTTCCTTAAAAGTAATCCACAGCCATACTAGATATACCAGCCAAGCAATCGCCATAACCCACCCAGGCAAGGTATTTTGATTAAATGTAAGCTTCTGAATCTTAAAATTAATCTGAAGTATGCCAGCTAATGCAGGACCACATGCCATTCCAAGAGCGCTGGCACTAACAAAACCTGCTGATGCTTGCATGCGAATTTTAAGAGGAACACAATCACTTATATAACGCCGGTTAACAGCCCTGGCAGAACCCAATCTGCAATCATAATAAGTGCTTGTCAGCAAAAAAAAGGTCTTAATTTGATTAGAAAGTAGGAATTCCAATTAAGATTAGCTTTTCCTTGGAGTTAATTTAATAATGAGACTAGGGGAACATGTAGTCATCTTATCTAATGTTAAAAGGTTGAAGTCACATTGTGGTAAGACATTCTCATAAAGTAATGACAGGAAAAAAGTTAAGACAGATTGCTTACCCACAGAAAAGACGACCAATTAAGAGAATCCATATTGAATGAGCATCGTATGCCAATGCATACAAGACGTTTCCGAGGAAAAGAACTATGCTACTGAATACTAGAGGCCTAAAGTATGATCTGTTTGACCATGCACTAAAATACACTGAAGAAAACAACTGAGCAACAGCCATAGCCCCAATCACTATACCACAAACAGTTGGTGCAGCCCCAAGGCTCGTAGAATAATCATCTGCTGTAGGTACAATAATATATGTATTGACCATATACAAAAATGTATTTGCCAGGTTTAGCAAAAGAGACATAAAATGGTATCTATCATCATCAACATGTTCCTCGGTAGGGGCAGGCAGCTCGTCTTGCATAATGAGTGCATGTTGCGCCAAAAAGTTAAGGAAGTTTGTTGAGTTGGATAACCTATCAACAGCTGCATTTATTGAATCAACGACAGGATCCTGCACATAAAACCAAGTAAACATGAAATATAATCACCATCAACCTTGTGCTGCTCTCTAACCAGCCAAAAAAAAACATGAATGAGAACATTATAAAAAAAACATAAAACAAAATAAGTGTTTAACGAGCAGCAAAGTAAATGCCAAAGAAACCTGGAGAGGAAGAGAAGGCTGATCGTAAATTGATAAGTAGCTCCCCTGACGGTCCTGAAGCTCATGAAGATTGCGAGATAAAGCTCCCACAACAGCACCTAATCCCTGAAAATTCCATATCCTTCGGTCAATGTTCTATCATTAAATTAAAATTACACACACAGACACAGAGACATGAGACTTTCTCTGTCCTGAACTTAATTCTGTGAAGGTCGTGTTTGAACAGAAAATATTACCACATGCTTGAACACTTGTTGCAGCTGGGAGTAAGGATGATTTGCACGAGTTTTGACATAGTAATCAGTGAATCTATAGCCAAAGCGTTTATCAAACTTCTTCAATATCTTACGCAAACCAATAGCATTGATCTCTATAAAATAGAGTAGCTTCAATAGATCTTGTCCCACTGTTCTATAAGCTTCTCGTAACTCAGTTATTTTGTTGATTTCAGGCTCCTGCTGCACAGCATCTTGCTGCTCTCCAAGCTTTGCTATCCTGCTTGCCAAAAGTCCTTGTTGTTCCAATAGGAAAAGGACAATTTTCTCAATCTGAAATGTAACAAAAAAGAAAGCAATTGAAACAAATATAAAACAAAGGATTCTTCACAATCTGTAGATAGGTGGAAAGGTACAATCTGTAGCACCGTCACTTCTGGTTGAATACTTGTCCATGTATTTTTCAAAGACACCGACACTCTAATTACTTGTATTTTTCAAATTAAAACCGGTGTGTGCGTGTGTGTGTCCGTGTCTGTGTTTCATAGCCATTCAGTATTTCATGACAAAGCATGCAACAAAGGAAACAGCCAAACCTGATTATCCAGCATCCTTGAGAAATCCTTGAGTACATGTCGTCGATCTAGTGTTCCATGTTGAATCTGTTGAGCATATTGCCTAACCCTTTTCTTCATGATTTTGTAGTTTATGTAATATCTATAACCAAAAATCCAACATATAAACCCAAATTACCATTAATACAAAACTACAATTCAACAAACCAAAGTTCTTAACCCTAAAAAGTTCAGGGTAAAACATACATACCCCTGCCATTCTTGAATTTGTCTGTCTTTCAGCTTTTTCCCAAAAGCAACCATCTCTTCCTGCAATGATAAAGGCAGTACTCAATAAAAGTAAACTAAATCAATAACCAATTGAAAGAATCCTAATTTCTTTCATCCAAACCTAAACCATACCCTTCATAATAACAGGTTCAGTTCATAATAAGTAGCTTTAATTTATTCAAGATTTGAATTCAGTGACTTTGAGAGTCTATGACTCTGATGACTTTATGCATTTTTAGAGAGAGAAGATGAAAAATAAAACTGAGATAACATGATAGAGTATCATATGATAGAGATAAACACAAAATCACGTTGCATTTTCTCACCCTAAAATCATTGAATTCCTTAATCATATGCATAACACAGCATATAAATTAACACTAACAATGGCACTTACCTATTACCCCCAACAATTAGAAATTGTTGGTGAATCAAAAACAAGCTTCAAAAGCCAAAATCTTTGAATCCTAAAAAGCTGAAGCAACCACTGGTAGTTCCAAAATATGAATCTGCAAACCAATTTTGATATTAATATCTCAAAAAACAAGTTATTTTAATGCATAAAACAAAATTGGAAGAACAAACATACCAAAATTGCACCACCAAGCAAATAAAAATTGAAACACATGCAACCAACCAAATTAATAAGAAGTAATTAAAGGAAATCTAAATTCAAATATGAAAAATTAAGATCTAAAGTAATGAAACAGCTATTACACACCGTTTTTCGTTTCTTTCCAGCTCAGGAATAGAAAAACGCGATTTGCTTTTTTCGTTTGTTAATATATTTTTTTTTGGTATCTTATTTTCTGAAGAATCTTAGAAACTAAACGAACAGAAATCAGAACAAAGATAAGCACCGATAATAGCATGTGGTGCTAACAACAATATTATAAATTATTATTATTTTAAAAAAATAATAATAATAATATCACACAAAAAAATTAATGAATAATATTGAGAATAAAAAAGTTAGTGATAGTGGAAAAATACAAGAAAAGACTTACGGAAGTGAAGTGCAGAAATTAATTATTGAAGAATTAGAAAAAGAGAAAAGAAAGAAGGAAATGGTTTTATTTGATTTTGTTATTATGGAAAAGAAGGAAAAAGTAGAAATTGAAATTGATTGGGAAGAAAAGGAAAAAGGAGTGGTGGGAAGGAAGGAGTCACAGATGGAGAGAAAAAAAACAGATTCCGTTTGAGATTCAGCGTCTTATTAGGCGCCAAGCTTTATTATAGTTTTCAAGTGTACCAAGACAATTTGAAGAGAATCACCATTTTTTATTTTTCTTTTGTCAAAAAAAAAATCATTTTTTATTTTTCATTAGTTAAATAATGAGATTATTTTTATAAAGAACCAAAAAACAGTTTAATTGCTATGTAGATTGTGAAATATGTGAAAATTTTAAGTAGGTATTTTAAATAAAAAAATATGTATGCAAATGTAACAACACTTGTATGAGTTGGTTCAGGTTTTTTCTAGCTTGCTCAAAAGTCTTGGGTTCATATCCAATTTTAGGTGGGTAGTAGTGTTAGAACTCTTAAGGAGAATATTGTTGTCCATTATGGTTCTATCTACTTTTAGGAAATTGTCTATATAATAACGCGCATATACTAGTTTTTTTAAAAATAAATAACAAAAAAAGTAATTAGTTTTCTAAACAAATACTCACTCTATAACATTATATAACCAAAAAGAGGGTCAACGAAATTTGTTGTATTTGGTCCAAATTTTGGAACGAATACAATTTGGATCAAATTCATCAATTCTTGTTAAACCATCTTTGTTTATATTGTGTTACGGAGGGAGCATTTCCTATGTAATTGTGAAGTGTATTTAATATGGCCCTCTGAAAAAATGTCCAAAAGTTGGTTTTTACTAATTTTAGTAAAAATGAAATTTAAAATAGCAAAAAAATGAAAAATAAAAATAATATTTTAATAAAATTTACTCAAGCAGTAAAGATCCAACTTTAGACTATTTTTTAGAGTCAATATTAAATGCATATGTAATGTGTCCTTTCATTAAGTTTTTAATAGTAGACTTTTTAAGAGCAACTAACTCCATTGAAAGAACTATTTTGTTTCTTATCATTCAATGGGTTTTGGAGTGGTTGATATAAGAAGTTACATCTTTTTCACTCCAATAAAAGAATTTATTTTGCTTTCTTAAATACATCTCACATTTGACCCACTTAATCTTCCATCTCTTTTTCTTCCAATTTTGTTTCAATTTAGATTTTTTTTAAAAATTAATTATTAATTTGGTAAAACAGGGTGTTCTCACATTTGACTTACTTTTTGTTGTTCGGGTTTGAGCATCTCTAATGTTCTTTCAATGAATCATTACTTATCAAAAACAAAAGGAGCTATGCAAAAAATAGTGTGATTTCCAATGTGAGAATGGTTGTGAGAACGTTGTCTAGAGTTGGCTCACTAATTCATAGTCTTAATAAAAGTTTGAGGGAATGACTCAATTGCAATTTTCTTACTTTAAAAACTCATTAAAATTTCCCAAGCAGTTTAAGCAGCCAAGATCAGTCAAGCCATCTAATTAATTGGTCAAGAAAAGCCACCTAACTAAAACCTTCTTGGAATTGCATTTTATTTTATTTTGGTGATAACCTTGAATTGCATTAGTACTTTGATAAAATATCAAAAACTAATTAATTAGTCGTAATATATTTAATTTAATAATACAACTATTAATATCTTATTCTAGTTTATGTTAGTTGGAAATGTAAGTCGTAATAAAAAATGATTTATTGTACTCAAAACTATATCAAGACAAAACTACTTGCGGTTTTACTTAATTTAAATAATCATAATACGCATGCATGAGTAGACACCTAATGATTAAGAGCCTCAAATAGCGAGTGCAGATTAGTCCTTCGTTGACAGTATTGGAACACTGCGTGGGTCGCCTGCGAGAGTCCGATACCAAAAAGACACCTAATTCTTTTTTTTACCAATGAGTAGGAGGGGGAATTGTCAAACACTTTTCAACACACGTTTGGTCCAAGCCTTGCAAAGATCAGTTCAACTAAAATATATTCTCATCCCTACCAACGAGAAGACACATGATTATATAAGATAAGTATGGCATCATAAAAATCAAATTAATTAATACATACTCCCTTTGATTTATTTATTAAAAAATTACAATTTTACGTTAATTGAATATGACGTGTCTAGTTTTTTTTGACAGCGACGTGTTTAGTTTATATTGTATATAAAATATATTAATTATTTTTTGGTTGATAGATACATTAATTATTTGAAAAACCAAAAAACTATATAGAATTTCTTTGTACTTTTTTTCTGTTTCATGAGGCTTTTTAAAAAAATACTTTATTATATTTTAAATATTTAACAAACATCAATACGACAAGATGTGAGTGTGTACAAATTTTACATTGGATACATATCTATTAGATTCTTATTATTATATCTTTGTAAAAAATCAAGCTCTTTTTCCTGGTTAAAAAAATAAATAAAACACTAAATTCTTATTAATGTGATAGAGCTAATATAAAAGTGTTTTCTATGCATAACTGCAGAGACAAACTCTTGTGTCGGGTAGAACCAAAATGGACGACAAAGCTCTTTTTCAAGAGATTTAATATTACGCATCCTTAAGGCTGGATTCGAACCTAGGACTTTAGTTAAACAGGACATGATTGATGATACTACCTCTAGTCCACTTTATAAGATAAAAAATATCTTTAGGTTCATTCAATAAATGATATATCTAATCTAGAATCTAAAAAATGTTTTTTCTCTTATAAATTAGATCCGAGATTCTATGAACGTATCAATATCAATACAAAACAACTAGCCGCCTGACCCGTGCTAAGCACGGGGTTGACTAATTTTTACTTAGAAAAATTAAAGTAAAACCGGAAGGGGAAAACCTCTTTAATAAACTAATCATTCAAGACAACAGTTTTCTGTCCACTACAGGAATCAAACTCGGGAGCACTAAGTCGACTCCGTGTCCCAAGGTAGCTTATGCTAGTGGACCAATGATGTTGATTTGTAAAATATATAGTCAAATAATTGTGGATTGAAATTAAATTATAGCTATAAATTAAATAAGAAGATTATAAAATTTAAAAAGAATATTGACAAAAAAACGTTGAAATTAAACATCTATAGATAATTGGAAGAAAATGTCTAAAACTTTTAATAACATAATCCATATTTATCAAATGTAAATATAAAAACTTAGCCCATAATAAGAAAGAAAAGAAGACAACACAATTAAAAACTAAAACACGTGGGTATCATGCATGGTTAGATGAAAACTCATGATAAAATAGGAGCAATTATACAAAGTTGAAAGAAAATGGTGGAGGTTGTATTATAAATGTGGTTGAAGTTCCCGTTGAAAGAAGATAAAAATTTAAACACCAGTTAAAATATGTTTTTAATACCGTTTGATGCGAAAAGACAAAAATAAAGAAGACAACACAAATAGAAAGTGAAACACGCGGGTATCGTGCAGGGTTAGATGAAAACCACAAATAAAATAGAATCACCTATAGAAAGTTGAAAGAGGGCGATGAGGGATCTATTGTAAACGTGGCCGAAATTCCAGTAAATAAAAATTAAATTAAAAAACTATAAATTAAATAAAAATATTATAAAATTAAAAAGAAACATTAACAAAGACATTAAAATTCAACATCCACAGATAATAAGAAAAAAAACGTAAAGAATATTAATAACAACAAATACATTGAAATTGAACATCCATAGACAATTAGAAGAAAAAGTTTAAAAAACTTTAATAACGTTATCTATATTAATCAAATGTAAATATAAAAACTTAACACATAATAAAATAGAAGCACATAGAAATACTATTTAGTATCGCACTACATATTTTGTCACAAAATTTTTTCACCAAACGGGTTTTTGAGGAATGAGCTTTGTGTATCCGAACATGTAAAAAAATTTGAATCCTAAAGTACCCCAACAAATTGTTTGGCATCACATTTTACATATTTTGTCACGTATTTCTTTTATTTTTCGTCAAACAGGTTGTTGAGGAACAAACATCACGTATCTGAACATATAAAATTTGTTCTGAACCCTAAAGTACTCCAAAATTCAATGTTGGCATCACACTTTACCTATTTTGTCACAAAGCTATTTTTTTTTTTGACCAAACCAGTTATTGAGGAAAAAACTTCGGGTGTTTGAACAGCTAATTTTTTTCTGAATCCTAAAGTGCCGCAACACACACGGGTTAACATCGTACTTTACGTATTTTGTTAAAAAAATATTTTTTTCACCATCGAGTATACCAAAGCACACTGTTTAGCATATCATTTTATGTATTTTGTCATGAAATTAAATCTTTTTTTCACCAAATCGATAATTGAAAAACAAAATTCGTATATTTAAACATCTAAAATTTTTCGAGACCCTAGAGTACTCGTTAAAATATTAAAAAGGAAAAAATGGAAAACATTAAAATAAAAAAGAGGACAAAACAAAAAAAAACAAAAAGAAAAAAAAAACTAAAGTTAAAAAAAAAAGTGCGGCAATTCCCGCACGGGGTTGGCTAAATTCTATCGTACTAATATCTCATTGTGCTTGAATACAAATTTTGCACTGGTCAACACTGAGTTTGTCAACTGTGAGAATCAAAATCAGGAGCACGGGATCGACTACCGAGCCCCAGGGTAACCTGTGCCATTGGGCAAATAGTGTTAGTCTGCAAAATATAAAATCTAATAACTGAATAAAAATTAAATTATAAATATAAATTTTAATCAAAAGATTATAAATTTTAAAGAGAACATTAACCTTTGATAAAATAAGAAGAAAAAGTCTAAAAAAATTTAATAACATAATCCACATTCATCAAATGTAAATAAAAAAAATTAACCCATAATTAGAAAGAAAAAAAGACAACATAATTAAAAAGTGAAACATGCTGGATATCAAGCATGGTTGAAGGAAACCCGTGATAAAATAGGTGTAGTTATACAAAATTGAAAAAGATTTTGGAGATTTTATTGTAAATGCTACTGAAGTTCCCGTTGAAAGAAGATCATGAAGGTTGTATTGTAAATGTGGCTGAAGTTCCCACAGGAGTCAATGCAGCAATGTTGTACTCGAATTTTAAAGAAAGATAAAAATATAAACACCAACTAAAGAATGGTTTAAATACCCGTTGGTACGAAATGACCAAAACATAGAAGAAAACACAAATAGAAAGTGAAACACGTGGTATCGTGTAGTGTTGGATGAAAATTACAAATAAAATAGAAGCACCTATAGAAAGTTGAAAGAGTACGATTGAGGGACCTATTGTAAATGTGACTAAAGTTTATGTAAATAAATATTTTTAAGACTTACGTAAATATTTATTTACGTAAAAATTTGCATATTTAAACATTTAAAATTTTTGAGGCCGTAAAACAGCTCTTAAAATATAAAAAAAAAAAGAAAAAACTGAAGTAAAAACCAAAGTAAAAACCAAATTGTGCTTTTAGGTTGAGGGAGCAAATTAAATCCGTCATCGATAACCACTAAAATTGATCGTAGGATATTGTGTGAAATGCTATTAGTGGTTAAGATTGAATCAACTTGTATTAAATCTCAACCGTTGATGAATTTTTATACTACATCCTACAGTCATATTTAATGATTCCGAGGAATTTAATCTATTTCCTTACCCTAAAAGCACTCAAAAACAAAAAAGAAAAAAAGAAATAAATGAAAAAAAATAAATAAAAAAAGTGAAGTAATATAAAAAAAAAGAAGACTGAAATTTGGCGGGCTCGTTACAAGCCGCATAAGATATAAGATATGTGCACAAATGTATGCGGCAGCTCACATCACATTAATAATAACATAATTTATGTTCAGAGATTTTTTTCTAATTATTTATTTATAATAAAAAGTAGTCGATGTCAGTGTGCTAACATCACATCACAAATCTCGACCAAAAAAAAATCACATCACATGACAAATCACGATTCTAATGCTAGACTGCTTCCTATTATATTTTTTCCAATTAATTGTTTTGTTCTTTATTTATCTCGACCGCTTATTTATTTTTAAAATAATAATGATAGAACGACAACAACAATTATAGTAATTATTATTAGTATTAATATTATAGCTTTGAAAAATGTTAGCCACTTGTTAGCCTGTAATTTCAACAGGCTAAATTAAATGTAGTTAATGCAGTTTGACTTTGGTTTTCTTAAAGAAGGTGTTGGTTTCAATACAGAAGAGTTGTATTAGAAGGCAAATTCGACAAAGCTTCAGACTTAACTAGATTTGAAGGGTGATATTTCGACGAGAAGAAAATTGAATTCAATAGCAAGTCAAAAGCAAGTGCTCACTGTCGAAGCTTTGGTAGTTATCCTAGTCGAAGGCTGTAGCAGTTTCCTTTTTAAATTCTCTGTACAGTTAGTTAGTTTTAGCGTTTTCCTTCCTCATATAAATAGGAGTTTCTCATAGGAAAAAGGGGTCACAATCTCATTACAGAATTCTCACGCTCTAACTTCCAACACATTACAGAGAAAACGAGCCAAGAGAAGAATGTATGATCTGTGCACCAACTCTCTTTACAATTAATGCAATTTTAATTTGTTTTCTTCTTTGCTTTTCTGCAATTTTTTCTTTGTTTTATTCTCCCTCATTGAGGAAATTCGACGGTTTCGCGCGAGATCGACGGTTATCTTCTTCTTTTTACTTTTAAACTGCAAGAACACATAATTCTGGGAAAAACTTTAACACAAATGGTCTTAGGATTTACTAGTTGATCCTGCAAACAGGGGCTCAAATTCGGCAATGAAGCCAATGAGGGCCTTGCCTGAGGTTGAGGTATTGAGCTTGCGCAATAAGGCTTTAATCTCAAAGGCAATCATGTGGTCACGCTCAATGGCTTGGAACAAGTTAGCTTCAAGAACTTTGGCTCGAAATTCCTTGAGGAGGTCTTCCTTCGATGTGTCAGATACTTCGCCCAAAGAAGTGGTCGAAGAACTCTGTGTGGTCGAAGATTCTAGGGCTATAATGATGGTAACTAGGGAAGATTTCTTGGGTTTTTGGTGGTTCTAGAAGAAACTCAGGAATGGGACCAAGAAAAGCATGAGTGTGATCAATGGGACCAGGAATAATCACTTGTGATCTCCAACTTGGAGCACGTGGATCATCAAGATCAGGTTCAGCAACACAGAGATGTTTTCCAGATGAATGAGTATGTGAATGTGGTTCAGGTGTTGGGTTTTGGGCAGGTTCTGCAAGGATTGGTTGCTTACCTGCAATGGTTGAAGGGGATCGAGGTCGAGAAGAAAATGCCATTGATGAACAACGAAGGATGTTGATGAAGTTCTGGTTTTCTGGGTTTAAGAGAACGCAGGTTTTTTGCGAAGGAAGAGAAGCAGAAGAAATTGCAAAAGGTTTCAGAAAGAGTGAAATAAAGGAGAAGTGATGGTTTTTATAGCTGTTTGAAGTGCAAAGGCTGAAAACTCTTGAGTTTCCCTCTTAATGGAGCAGTTACTCGCAATGAGTAGTGGGGAGTTTCAAGGTGAAACGTGGCCCACTAACTTTACAATGGAGGAGCCAAAATCTGTTTTTTCACTGAAACGTCGTATCACTCTGCAACGTGATGCAAGTGACGTCATCAGAGCAGTTGGAAAGGGTTTTCAAAAATGCTCTTTTTCTGCCATTCACATAGCTCCTGTCTAAAAAGACATTTTTGGGGGGCAATTTGTTAGCTTGTAATTTCGACAGGCTAAATTAAATGAAGTCAACACGATTTGACTTTGGTTTTCTTAGAAGAAGGTGTTGGTTTCAACACAGAAGAGTTGTATCAGAAGGCAAATTCGACAAAGCTTCAGACCTAACTAAATTTGAAGGGTGATATTTCGAGGAGAAGAAAATTGAATTCAATAGCAAGTCAAAAGCAAGTGCTCACTGTCGAAGCTTTGGTAGTTATCCTAGTCGAAGGCTGTAGCAGTTTCCTTTTTAAATTCTCTATACAGTTAGTTAGTTTTAGCGTTTTCCCTCCTCATATAAATAGGAGTTTCTCATAGGAAAAAGGGGTCACAATCTCATTACAGAATTCTCACGCTCTAACTTCCAACATATTACAGAGAAAACGAGCCAAGAGAAGAATGTATGATCTGTACACCAACTCTCTTTACAATTAATGCAATTTTAATTTGTTTTCTTCTTTGCTTTTCTGCAATTTTTTCTTTGTTTTATTCTCCCTCATTAAGGAAATTTGACGGTTTCGCGCGAGATCGACGGTTATCTTCTTCTTTTTACTTTTAAACTGCAAGAACACATATAATTCTGGGAAATTTTTTAACACAAATGGTCTTAGGATTTACTAGTTGATCCTGCAAACAGAAGCAATTTCAAACTAGCGGTGTTTACCAAAATCCAAGGTAAACACCACTCTCCTTGAATTGAAATATCCATTTTTATTGGTTGAAATTTAATGGATTCTACCTACCAATATGAATCTTCAATCGATTCCTATCAAAATCACTAATATTTATTTGGACATAAAAATTGGACCCATATTTGTTGGTTGAGATTTATGTAGATTCTACTATTTTTAAGAATGAGGCCTACAATACGAATCTTCACTTAATATCAATCAAAAGCACTAAGATTTAAAGATAAAAAAAAAAATGAACATTTTGCATCAATAAGAAATGTCCTTACATTTGAAAATAATTGTGGTTCTCTCTTTCTCAAACCCTAGTCGTTTCTCTGAACCTTCTTACTACTCCTCTCTTCCTTTTTACTCAAGAGGTGTGGTTTGAATGCTTGGAATCACTCACGTGTATCGTTTTTTCTCTCCATTTTTTTACTAAATAAGTTCACACATAGATCTAGTTTTTATCTCATATTTTTCCTTGACTTCGTTGTCTGAGTGCAGCGTTAATTTTGCTCGTTGTTTTGGTGCGGTATTTTTTATTCCGCGTTGTTGCGTTGTTTATTTGGTTCATATCGACATTAACTTCGATTCATTGTAGATCAACCACTAGGGACTCAAAGTTATAGATCCACGCGCATGGGTTTTCCAATGACTTTTATTTGGTTACATTTGTAGGAATTTTGTCATTTTATGCTATTAACTTAGATATTGTGAAGTTTTTTGCAAATTCACCCTTTTCGGTTTTAACAATGTTGAATTTATGATATAATTGATGTAATTGATTAACTTGAATAATTGAATATATTTTTTAGTTTAAAAGGATGATGTCTATTTGATCATTGATCAGAGAGAGAGAACAAAGTAATACAACAAATGAAAAACTGTATAAAATATAGTGTTGGACCTCTTTTTAGATGTTTAAGAATCTAAAAATATGTCAAACACTATAGTTTATACCGTTTAAATAATTTTTTATTTAACTAAAAAGAAAAAAAATTAAAAGTGTGTGTTTTTTTTGACAAAAAAAGTGTGTTAAATAGTGTGCTATTTGCACTCTTTTAGTAGAGATTGACATATATAGTCATTAAATTTCTCAAATCATTTGAATTAATCATTCAAAATTAAAAACCATGTAGTTGTGAGCGTGAGTTTCAAATGGGATATGTACCACTCCATTTATAAATAAAAAATAAAAAATAGATAAAATGATTAATTCTTAGAAAGACGCCTAAAATAGTAAATATTGATGTATTATATTTAAATACTAATTGAATAATTTTCAGAAAATCATACTTTGATTTTAATAAAATCTATTAAATGATTAATTATAAAAGTATTAAAAATCTACATTTTTTCATTTTTTTGACCAAAACATTTTTTCATTACAAAAATTAAAAGTATACACTTTCATATGTTTTGTCATGTAATAACAAAGTTGGTCCGAGCGGCAATTGAGTTCGGGTCCTATGCTAAGATCTCGAGTTTAAAATTTGGGTGTGACAATAACTCTATTTAGAGGGTTGAACTTCACGAACTAGTAAACCTGATTATACATGGCCATTCCGATTTTTCGGTGTAAATTAGTGACTGACAAAAACCAATAATATTGTGCACTAATAACACACTGTAACTAAACCCTAGTCGTCTTTCTAAATTTTCTCCCTACTCCTTTTTTCTTTCTTGCTCGCCTACCAGAAGAGGGTAGTTTTAGATCAATTTTTGGCCTAGAATTACCCCTCTAAATATATTGTTTGTTTCTTTTTATGTGGTTACCACATATATCTACCTTTTCTTTCGTATTTTTTTATTCATCGTCTGAGTGCGGCGTTATTGTTGTTCGTTGTCTTGGTTTAGCATGTTTGCTTTCCCGTCTAGTTGTGGTGTTCGTTTGGTTCAGATTGAAAGATAAACTTTGACTAATTTCATATTTAACCAATGACTAGGGTCTCAAAGTTACAGATTTTTTGGTTGAGACCAGGGCATCCACCACCGAACGCAGTGACTAATCTCCTTGCTGGATTGGAGACACCTCCAAGGGTGGGACAGCTGGCCTAGAGATTCAAAATTACAGATTTGGAAGCATTAGTACTCCGGTGACTTTTACTTTGTCACATTTGTTTTTTTTTTTCGTTTTACACTATTAACCTGGGTGTTGTGAGTTAATTTGCAAATTCGTCCTTTATATTTTTAGCAATACTAAATTCGTCCTTTATATTTTTAGCAATACTAAATTTTTACTATCATCAATGTAATCTCATGAAAGTTGAATCGATGAATATTATCATTTAGTAAAAAAAAATATATATTTTGCCATATGAGATGTCCTATAGCAGCTCCGACATCAAATGGCAGGACAAATTGTGCAATTATCAGACCGACTTATTGTTTTGTTTCCACCCATTTTTTTTTATGGTTTGTTTCATGATTTTCTCTATCACATCTAACTATTATTTAAAAAACAATTATGTCAATAATTCATCCGAATAAAATAAAATATCACATTTGGCAAGGGACATGTTTAAGCCATTACTTGTCTCAGTAGGGTGAGACAAATATACATTTTTTTGAAGTACCCCCCTTTCATTTTGAAGACTTATCTCTACCTTAAATTAGAGCACCACTTCTTAATCTTACTTTATTTCATTTTTTTGGTAATAAAAGGTAAGCAAATAGAAAGCATCTACTAGTACCCAAAAAAAACATCTACTTCCCTCAATCTACACTAGTATGATTACACGTATACTATATATCCGTTAGAGATTAAAGAATGGAAGGAAAAGAAAAATAAAAAGAAGAGAAGATTAAAGAGGGAAAAAATTTTCCACACTTATGTGTACGAAAGGAAGTGACAATTCTTTTTATTTCTTATAATTATGCGCGTACAATACAAAAGGACTTACCCGCAAAATTTGGTTTGAGACTCGAGCCAATTAAAACTAACAATTAACGAGTGATGGGAATGTGACTTTTGTGATTGGAAATCCCACGGAAAAGATTAAATATAGTAAAAAACATGTCATTTGTTAACTTTGTTAAGACTAAAATTAATTTAGTTAATATATCTTTGTTTCTTTTCTCTATGGCGTGCTTGCGTAAGTGCTAGACATTTCAATGTTGACGGGGTATGCTATAAAGCTTTTAAAGAGTTTCATATCGCTTATTAGTGGTGTATGAGCTACAACATACATTTGATGAAATTACCTTTACATGACATCATGGAGAGATCTCTAGAGCACTCATAGATGCATGGTGTAAGCATGGTCTATTAGCGCAAAATAAAGCAACAATAAAAATTGGCAAACTTCACAAGCTTCCTTGGGAGATCCGGTTTGTGCATATTTTTTCAGGGAGGCTAATCGTTGCGCGAATGAGTTGGCCAATATTGGATGTGTCAAGTTGAGGATCAGATTATTCATGAGCAGTGTCCTAGTGCTGTAGGGCCGTTATTTTTCTTTGATGATGTAGGGAGTTCTATTCCCATATTTGTTTCCTGTTAGTTGTTATTTTTCTTTGGGGTTTCGCCCTCGTTAAATACCCAAAAAAATTGTGGGGGTGATAGACCCCTAATACACATTAAGTGTCTTGGGTTTCGTAGCATGCTAAACAATTTTTTTATAGATAAGCAACAAATTTTATTGATTGGAGTACAAGGGGTATTCCGCCCAACAAATTACAAATGGTGGAAATGAGGTCTCGTTAAAACCTCCAAGGGCCAAAACCCAAAGGGAAAAAGACGTGAGGAGGAAAAAGAGTACCCCACCTAAATGAAAAGAGTCGATTACAATATCTCTTTCAACAAAATACTGCCCAAAAAACACGGCACAACAACAAAATACTCCATTGTGTTCGGTGACTAATCCAAAAATTTTTATTAGTGGGGGGCGACAAATAGCCTATAAAATTTTGTCAAAAAATATTGTAAATTTTTAGTGAAAAACTTTAAATACCTAAATTTCTACAAATTACTAGTACCAACTTACTCTCTTTTTTATTTATCTTTTATGAATTTGTACATTTAATATAAAAAAATACCTTACGAGGGAAACCTATATTTTTTATGGGGGCAAAATAAATTTGTTAGATATATTTCTAAGCAAAATATTTTTTTGAAGGGGGCAAGTGCCCCCAATTAAACAAGCATAGATCCGGTCCCTGATTGTGTTATTGTTTAATACTAGGACATATTTGTTGTATACATAGACAAATGAGTTCTCGAGGTAGTTTTAATGGCCGCGTTAGGTCTTGGTTACTGTTTATTGTTTTTGTAGATTCGGTTCATTCAAAAGTTCCATAAATTTGATTAAACCCACGACCTCTAGTTAAACTAAAAGAGACTCGAACCATTTAATACACACACTCTTTGTATCCGTATGAAATATTATGTTATTTTTGTTTATTTTAAAAAACAATATTTTTCATCTCTTTTTTCTTCTTAATTTCTTCACACAATCAAACATACGTTAGACTAGAGTTGTAGCTGTCTCACTCTTGAACAGGTTGTTACAGCATCTCATTACATTAAGTTAAGTTTGATATATAAAATTAAGATAGAGTACCAGATCTCAAAATACAACAATTTAATCTTATAAAAATAGGGGTGTATGATATTGGTCAAACTTTGATATAATAAATTCATTATTTGCATCTATGCGATGTTTCAAGAGTAAAAAGAATGTTTTCAAGAATCAAAATCTCTCAATTTCAAAAGCATGAATCCTCTAGATAGGGCTGGAAATGAGTCGAGCTAAGTCGAACTTGGTTCAGCTCGGCTTGGCTCAATAAGAAAAGGCTCGGCTCGTAGCTCGGCTCGAGTTCGACATGAACCTTTTTTTCAGCTCGACTCGACTCGGTTCAAGCTCGCGAGCAGCTCGTTAGCTCGGCTCACGGGATGAAGTGTTAAAAAAACTGACATTTTTTAGATTTTTGATATTTTCAAATAGTAATTTAATGGTAGTTTTTGAATGAAATAGTTACTAAATTGAAAATATAAATATAAATATAATTATAACATTTTTGTTGACCTATCTCATGAGTTTAAAAAAAAAAGTATAAATAAGCATAGTAATAAAACAATTTGAGAAGAGTATAACAATGATCTAATAATTATTGTTAAACAAGTTGTACCAACCAATAAACAAAAAAAACTTTGCTCTAGAAACACAAAATGCATAACATGAAAAACGAGAGATGATATTGAAATAATAAATGGTAATATATATATAGTTATCGAGCCGGTTCATGAACCATACGAGTCGAGCTACACATAGCTCAAGTTCGGTTCATTTATTTAACGAGCTCAATCTTCAGCTCAAGTTCAACTCATTTGGTTCATGAACCAAGTTCAACAAATTATTTGTCAGGTCAAGTTTCGAACTATGTTCGAGTTGGTTCGGTTCATTGCCACCCCTACTTCTAGAAAAAGCATACCTTGAATTGATGAACTCAATTAGAAGAAACAGCAACCACCTCAGAACTTAGAAATACACTGCAATTATTTATGGTGGGACAAAAACTTTGAGTAGATAATGAATGAATGAATGATGAAAAAAGTTAGTACAACCTAAAACCAGCTCCTCTTATTATAAACTTATATTGTTTCACCAATTATACTTAGTTAATTATTAGTCTCCCCATGACAAAATCGTGGGCAACACAAATAGTCATTCGTTGCAATGATTGAGTGTAAAAGTCAAAAAGCCAAAATAGTAAAACACAAATTTAGTTGGAGGTGGGTACCACCTTAATTATAGTTACAAAACAACCGCTAATTAAATTAGATTCTACCCTTTTAAGTTATGTTTTTCTTTTGGCACACTGAGTAACAAATTAATACCACCATAAAGTGTAGGTATCATGTTCGAACTCAGATAACCATGAAAAATACCTAATAAAAAGTTGTGGTAGACTTTACAAACACTGTTTAAGTTATGTTTAGCTTGTGCTTTTTTTATCATGATTTTACAAATAATACTCCTTTATTTCATAGATGAGAGATATGGCTCTAAAAAAATATATATAAAAAAAGTATACTTTGGTATAAATATGTTTTTCGTCCCTGTAAATGTAACTGTTTTTCAAATAAGTCATTGCAAAAAAAAATTTATTAAAAAAGTCTCTGTAAAATTTTTTTGTTTTAAATATGTCCTTCTGTTAATTCTCTGTTAGTCATTTGCTGATGTGGCTAACAGAGCTGCATAGTGGCATTGACACATCATTGCCTTCATTTTCTTTTAATTTAAAAAAATTGCTGACTTGGATAAATAAATTTAATTTAAATCCAAATTAAATTATGCTTATTTCTTTTCCAGAAAATCCTTATCTTCTTCATCTCCAGGAACTCATCTCTCTCCCTCACCCACAAATTCATTTCCAGAAAACCCACTATATCATCACCCACGAACTCATCTCACCCACTAACTCATTTCCATTCTTCAATCTTCCCTCCCTTCAACCAAAAAAGTCATAAGGGAAACATGATAGTTAAATATAGACAAAGCTTCCCTCTCTTGTATTGCCTCTCGCTGGCCATTTCAATCTCTTCTCTCTTTTTTAATTCTTGTTCTCTTCTACCCTTCCTTCTAACATTGCTTTCTCTATGTCACCACTGTGAACCATTTTTCTGGGTTTGATATTTGGAGGAACAAATTTTTGTTTCTGAGTTTGAGATTTGTGGATGCAAGTTTGGGTTTGGGATTTTTATGAACAAATTAGGGCTCCCTTTGTTGGGTTTTATTTTTTCCTTCCAATTAGAGGTATTATGTAAAGATTTGGAATTTGGAAAAAAAGGTAGAGTGGTGGTGGTGTGGTGGTTTCCGACGACAGGTCACCGGAGTTAGGGGTGGTGATGACTTGCTGTTTTTTTTCTTTTTCTGGGTTGTGCTTGAGCTTTGGTTGAAGATGGTTATGGAGATGGGAAGTGGAGAAGATGAGGAATAATGAAAAATAAACAAATAATACAAAATAGTTACTTGGCATGCCAAATAAGCATTTAAAAAAAACAAAAATAATATTAAATGACACATAATAATTCTGTCAGCCAAGTTAGCATTTTTGGTAACAGAGTACTAACAGAAGGACTTATATGAAAAAGATTGATTTTGCAGGGACTTTTTTAATAATTTTTTTTTTGCAGGGACTTATTTGAAAAACAGCTATATTTGCAGGGACGAAAAACATATTTAAATCTTTTAAATTTTTTTTAGTAAATGGAGAAACCAAAGGAAAAGAGAAACCACAAGGAGAAAAATAGAAAAACCAGAATCAGGTCTTGAGGAATTGGAGTCTGCTTGCATCTGCTTGCAGGTGAAGCTCCAAACCATAGGGGGTGGGGGAACTACCAAATCTTCAATCTATCCATGCCAGAAGCTCTCGTTTTTTTGCCAAGATGTCAGCACAAGTATTCCTCTCATGAAGATTCTGGATCAGATTAACAGTCCATTCGCGAGTCAATAAGTTTTTAATACTCTCAACAATAAAGCGTATTGGTGCCAGAGATTGCTTGTAGAATGGATAAGAGAGACGTCATTTAGGGAATCAGAGTATCAAGCCCAAGCTAGGATCAAACCATGGTAACTTGCCAAGAGTTCCACTTGGAGGTTGTTGGAGATGCCTAAGTTTCCAGAGAAATCTTGAAGCCACACCTCATCACCATTCCGCAAAAGCCCACCAAAGCCTGAATGTCCAGGATTTCCCAAACTACTACCGTCAACATCCAAAATAAGATCTGTTGCATTAGAAAAATTTCAAGAGATCCAACGATACTGTCTAGAGCTAAGGTCACTGTTGTCGAAGCAATGGGATAGCATAACTTCATAGTTGTGAATGTCCCTCTTGAGCTTAAACAAGTTTTCCGCTTCATTGCCCAAACAGCAGGCATTGCTGCTTTTCCAGATCAACTAGATAGCAGCAAGAAAAGCATGAGAATCCTTGCAAGACACTCCATTATGAAGCCACTCTATATGGTAAGTGGTGTTGACGAAGGAAGAATCTTGAAACCCCAAAGTACCCCACAATTAAATCTAAGGCAGGTAGGAGATTGAAGCATCCCTCTTCTATGTAGCATGGAAGGAGTAAGGAGAGAATTGTGGGAAGCAGTCCAGATTAGAAACTGAATTTTCTCAGGAGAAAGGGCCTTCCAAATCCATCTCAAAGAGTCTAGAATAGTGGAAGAGGTGGAATATTTCCATCGATGGAGAAGCCATTAGCAGCTTGCCTTGGCAAAGTATAGGCCACCAGTTCTGCCCTCTCAACAGAAAATATATTGGACAACACAATGAAAGCAAGGATAAAGCCCTCAATGTGGATCTTTATGTGATCCAGAAATTTAGTATAGAGAATCTCCAAGGGCCAATTCCCATTTTGATAGATACCGTTTATAGTCAGATCCAAAGTCATGAATGTCAACATAGGGAACCAACTCACTAAGCTTTCCAAATTTAGTTCAAGGAATGAACCAAATGGAGGAGTTGCTGTTGGACTAAACGATAACCTTAGAGGGGGGGGGGGGGGGGTGAATAAGGTTATAGGCTAAAAATCATTCTTTTTTGTGTTTTCAAAGTTGTTTAATGCTAGTTTAAAAAACAAATGCGGAAAAGGTTTATATGCTAGCAATTTGCGCAAGCTATTATAGAGATATAGCAACAATGATGAATTTTACAGTAACACAAAATCCACTTAACTGTAATATAGAGATTGCAACACAGTAACAATGAGTATACTAATAGTGCAAATCAAAACAACTAACAAAAATATCAATTTCAATAGTTGTAATAACAATTCAACAGTAATTTCAATTTCGATAGTTATAATAACAATTCAACAGTTAACGCTATAATAGAAAACCAAACAATAATAACAAGAACAAGAATAATGGGGCATAAATAAGTAAAGAGATAAGGGAAAGAAGAACACCGCGATTTTTCGAGGTTCGGATTGAAATCCTACTCCTCGGCCTCCGGCTTTCCAACCTTTGGACTTTGGGAAAATAACACTATAATGGTGAAGATGCTTCTTCAAAGTCTTACAACTCACGCCACTTTACAGCAACAACAAAACCTCTCAATTTCCCCAATTGAGAACCCGAGCTCCCCGCTTAGGATTTCTACGATCCAATCTCCCCGATCGAACCACCCAAGAAACACTTTCCCAGGATTTCACAACAATACCAAACGCCAAGTGATAAGATGAATACAATTGAAACTATGATCGATTAATCAAGCAAAATAACCATAAGAGTTGAGAGAGATGATATGATGATGAAAACCCTAGAAATTTGATTGAGAACCGAAGAAGATGATCAGATATTGAAAGGGATCGTTCTCAAGTTTTGGTTTCACGTTGTTTCAAGTTTTGCGGCTCTGTGAAATGTTTTTCGTTTTCTCTCTCTATATCTGTCGTGAAAACCCTTGCTTTTCTATTTATATCACTTAAGAAAATATGACCGTTGAAACACTTTTTAGCACAATTGTGATAAGTGAGAAATCGATTGATTGCTTAAAAGAAAGAGAAGAGAAATCGATTTAGTGCTTCCAAAAACACAAGATAGAAATCGATTTTGTGCTTAAATGAAGGAAACAAAAAATCGATTGTTCTCCTTAAAAGAATGAGTGAGAAATCGATTTTGCACTTAATGAAGGAAGTAGACAATCGATTGTTAGCTTTATAAAAATAAGGAAGGCAAGCTACAAGAGACAAGCCACAAATCGATTTCTTGCTTGAATGGCATAGGCTAGAAATCGATTTCTAGCTTGAATGAAATAGGTTGGAAATTCGATTTTCCTCTTTAAAAACACAAAGTCATCAATCGATTGTTTTCTTTCCAAAACAAGTTCTTTTAAAACAATCAAGAAGTGGGAATCGATTGTTGGCTTTTAAAAGGAAGAGAGAAATCGATTCATTGCTTTAAAACTAAGTGGGAATCGATTTCTAGCTTTATGTACCATATCAAGAATCGATTCTTTACTTCAAAAACAAATTCTTTTTAAAACACTAACTCATGAATCTATTTTCTTTAAAAAAACAACAATTCAAGACTCAAACTATTTCTTTAAAAACACTTTGTGCCTAACCTAATTAAACATGGTTTTATATAAAATATTTTTCCAAGACAGTTCAATTTTAAAAGATCATCTCTCAACTACGAATGTTATAAGACTTGGGTAATACGATCTTACATGAGTCCTACGCAAAGCGATATAAGCCTTCAATGCTTGAGCAGCTTTTCGTAATATAAGTCTTCAATGCTTGAGCAGCTTTTCGTCCGAGCTTCTACAACTTTGAGTCAGCTTCCGAAGCTCTCTTGTTCAACACCCTGCGCTCTTATATTTTTCCTGCGCTTTACCTCAAGTAAATTATCAGTAACTTGTAATTTGTTATCATTCAAAACAAGGAATGTTTGCCCTTGGCACAACAAACTCCCCCTTTTTGATGATAACAAATTACCTTAGCATAGGGAGGCGATAAACAAGAAACATTAGCATATGCTCCTCCTAAGCGTAAGCAAAAAAAAAAATTATAAAAATAAACATACATAGCAGAAAACAATTATATAGCAGTTATTTCTCCCCCTTTGTTTTCATCAAAAAGGAGGGAATCACATAGCACATAATCGCGTAATCACAAACTGGAAAAATCAAGCATACCTAGCTCTCTCCGGATTTTACAAAATTGAGCTTCGGCTAGAGGTTTCGTGAATATGTCAGCTAGTTGGTCATTGGTGCCTACAAATTTTAATTCTATGCTCCCCCTAGAAACATGATCTCTAATAAAATGATGTCTTATTTCTATGTGCTTAGTTCTAGAGTGTTGGATGGGATTCTTTGCAATATTGATAGCACTAGTGTTATCACATAAGACAGGCACATTTTCATATAACAAACCAAAATCTTCCAAAGTCTGTTTCATCCACAAAACTTGTGCGACGCAATTTCCAACCGCCACGTATTCGGCTTCAGCGGTGGACAAAGCAACACTGTTCTGTTTCTTACTAGACCAGGAAGTCAAACAAGGGCCTAGAAAATGGCAGGTTCCACTAGTACTTTTTCTATCTAAGGTACAACCAGCAAAATCAGCATCAGAAAAACCGACCAAATCAAAGTGACTCGATTTCGGGTACCACAATCCGAAGTCTGTGGTTCCCTTAACATATCTAAGAATCCGTTTTACAGCTTTTAAATGTGATTCTTTTGGACATGCTTGAAATCGAGCACACAAGCACACAGCAAACATAATATCGGGTCGAGATGCAGTTAAATATAAGAGACTACCGATCATACCTCGATACATAGTTTCATTAACTGGTTTACCTTGTTCATCCTTGTCCAATTTTGTTGCAGTCGCCATTGGAGTACCAATCACCTTTGCATCACTCATGCCAAATTTCTTTAGTAACTCCTTTGAGAACTTAGTTTGACTGATGAATATTCCATCTTTCATTTGTTTCACTTGAAGTCCCAAAAAGAAGTTCAACTCCCCCATCATGCTCATTTCAAATTCACTAGTCATCATGTCAGAAAACTCCTTGCACAAATCATCATTAGTAGACCCAAAAATAATATCATCGACATAAATTTGAACTACAATAAGATGTTTGCCTTTGGTTTTAAGGAATAAGGTAGAATCAATCTTACCCTTTTTGAAACCGTTTGCAATTAAATGTTTGCTTAGTCTCTCATACCAAGCTCTAGGGGCTTGTTTTAATCCATAAAGGGCTTTGTCAAGTTTAAAAACATAATCTGGATTTTCAAAATCTTCAAAACCAGGGGGTTGTTTTACATATACTTCCTCTTCTAAAAATCCATTGAGGAAGGCACTTTTGACATCCATTTGGTGTAGCTTGAAATCCATGTGACTAGCAAAGGCTAGTATTATACGAATGGATTCCAACCTGGCCACTGGAGCAAAAGTTTCTTCAAAATCCACCCCTTCAATTTGATTATAACCTTGAACAACTAAACGACTTTTGTTTAATAAAATAATACCATTTTCATCAAGTTTGTTGCGAAAAACCCATTTAGTCCCTATGATAGTTCTATCAACAGGTTTTTCAACTAAATGCCAAACTTTGTTTCGTTTAAATTGTTCAAGTTCTTTTTGCATTGACACAACCCATTCTGGATCACCTAGAGCCTCTTTTATGTTACTAGGAACTATTTGAGAGACAAAAGCACTATGAAAGCATAAAAGATTAAGAGAAGAACGAGTTGTTACCCCCTTTGATGGACTACCAATAATTTGCTCCATGGGATGATCTCGAACTGATTTCCATGTCTTGGGCACATCATCATGTGTTCTTCCATGGAGATGATCATCAGTGTCTTGGGGCTCTCGTTCCATTTCAACTATTTCTTGAGGTTCTGCTTGCACCTCCTTTTCTTTGTCACTTTCATTATTTGGTTCAGGCATTCTGCTTTTGATCACTTCAACAAACTCATCCTCATCATCAACTTTCTTTGCAAGAGGGTTAGTCTCATCAAAAGAAACATGTATTGACTCTTGCATGCATTTATCAATTTTATTATAAACAATATATGCTCTACTATGACTTGAATAACCCATAAAAATACCTTCAGTTGATTTAGCATCAAATTTACCCAATTTATCCTTTGTATTTAAAATATAGCACTTACTTCCAAAAACTTTGAAGTATGAAATGTTTGGAGCTCTACCATTCCACAGCTCATATGGCGTCTTGTTAAGCGATGGCCTTAGATACACCCGATTTAGCACGTGGCAAGCTGTATCAACAGCGTGTCCCCAAAAGTACTTAGGAAGGTTATGCTCATTTAGCATTGTTCTACACATCTCTTGTATGGTCCTATTTTTCCTTTCCACCACGCCGTTTTGTTGAGGAGTCCTTGGGGCTGAAAAGTTGTGATGAATTCCATACTTTTCACACCAAGTTTTGAATGAAGAGTTTTCAAACTCTCCTCCATGATCACTTCTAATCTCCTTGATAGCTAAGTTTTTCTCATTCTGTAATTTTCTGCACAACTTAGCAAACTCGTTAAAAGCATCACCTTTTTTAGCAAGTAAAATAGCCCAAGTGTATCTAGAATAATCATCAACAATTACAAAAACATATTTGGCTCCTCCTAGACTTACAACATCAATTTCTCCAAATAAATCAAGATGTAACAATTCAAGCACATTTTTGGTAGAAATAACTGGTTTAGATTTGAAAGAAGTTTTATGCATCTTACCCAATTGACATGCATCACATAACTGTCCTTTTTCATATTTAAGCTTGGGTAAGCCTCTAACATGTTCATTTGCACATAATTTAGATAGAAGTTCCATACTCGCATGTCCTAAGCGTCTATGCCACAAATTCACATCATCAAGTAGAGAAGGCATGCATACAATATCATCACTAACAGTGTCAAAATCAACATAATAAACATTGTTTTCACGAAAACCGACAATGTGAAAATTTGAAGCTTCATGAACAATAACACATTTATTTTTTGAGAAATACACATCAAAGTCATTATCACATAGTTGACTTACGCTCAATAAATTAAATTTCACACCATCAACCAGTAAAGCATTTTTAATTTTGATTGTGTTTTCCTTACCCACACAACCTTTACCTATAACTCGAGCAGTTTCATTGTTGGCAAACTTCACAGATCCACTAGCTTTGTTACTCAATTTCAAGAAGAGTGAAGCATCACCAGTCATATGCCTTGAACATCCACTGTCAACCATCCACACATTTTTCTTTTTGGATGACTGACATACCTGCGAAAATAACATCAAAAGCTAGTACGAGGTACCCAAACTTTGTTGGGTCCATGGGGGTTAGTTCTCCGGGGGTTTGTTTTCACAATCCACCTTGGTTTCTTGCAAGCAGGTATAAGAGTACCAAGCTCACATAATCTACGAATAGGGCATCTAAGAGAATTATGATTTCCTTTTTGACAATAAGTGCAAGAGAAAGAGGTAGGTGTTTTATTACTTGAAGAAGCAGCTACAAATACCAAATCCTTTTTCTTTAAATTAGAGAGGCTGGAATTACCTTTATAACCAATACCTCTTCTATCAGCATATTCATGTTGAGAGTGTAGTAACTTGGTTAAGGTATTTTCACCAACCTCAAACCTTTTTAAAGACTCTTTTAAATTTTCATTTTCAGCCTTAATTTTTTCAAAAATTTGTTTAAGCTCAAGAAATTCAAGGTTGAAAGGTTTAGCATTTTGTAGCTCATTTTTCAACTTAGCTACTTCATTCTCAAGAGTCTTGATTTGAGTAGTCATGCTTTTGTTGCTCTTTTTCAGATTCTTAGATTTTATCAAAAGATTTTCATGTTTATAATAAAGAGCTTCAAAAGCTTCATTCAAATCTTGACAACTGCTTTCATCATCACAAGAATCATCGAAATTTGAAAAAGAATGGTTAGAATTTGTTACCTTAGTTGCGTCACTGGCCATGAGACAAGCAAGCTTTGAAGCAGTCACTTCTTCATCTATTTCACTGTCACTGCTTAGATTGTCCCATGTATCATTCGGAGAATAATCTGCTGTAAGACCAACGACATTTGCAACTTCCTCTTCATCTTCCGTTTCACCTTCAGTTTCGGTGTCATCCCATGTAGCCTTCATTGCTTTCTTCTTTGGGTATTTGTTCTTTAGCTTTGGACAATTTACTTTAAGGTGACCCGGTTTGTTGCATTCAAAACATCTTGGTTGGTCGTCTCCTTTCTCTTGACTGTCTCCTTTGTAATACCCGGGCTTCTTAGAAAAATCACCTTTCCTTAACTTGTTGAACCTCATGAATTTTTTGAATTTTTTGGCAAGCATAACCATGTCTTCTTCATCAGATTCTTCATCAGATTCAACCACTTTCTTTCCCGTTTTAGAATTTTTCGCAGCTGCAAGAGCAAGAGACCTCTTTTCTTTTACCGCTTCTTTTTCTTGAGTTTTCTTAGCACCCAAAACCACCTCAAAAGCTAGTAGTGACCCAATCAAGTCTTCGGTAGGCAAAGTACCAATATCCTTGGCTTCAGTGATAGCACAAGTCTTAGGAAAAAATTCACCAGTTAACGAAGCAAGTATCTTCCCATTCAAGTCCTTTGTAGAATACTTTTTCCCAAGTGCTCTCAAGTTGTTTACAATCAAATTCAACCTTTGATGCATAGCAGCGACAGTTTCACCTTCCTTCATCTTGAAAGCTTCATACTCAGAAGTGAGAACTCTGATTTTGGTGTCTTTCACTTGACTTGTACCTACATGAGTTGCTTCTAGACAATCCCAGATTTCTTTTGCAGTCTGACAACCTTTTACCCTTCCATACTCTTCTTCACAAAGTGCTAGATGTAGAATATTCATAGCTTTGGCATTCAGAGAGATCTTGTCAAGTTCGGACTTTCTTAACTCGCTCAAGTCAATAGTATAGATGTCCTCAACAGGTACTTCTTCAGCTTTACCAGTTGCTTGAGTTTTTGTAGAATCACCAGCAGCAGTATCACCTGGTTTTGTAATTTTGATCTTCATCGGTGTGAGCGGTCCATCTATAATGATTCTCCACAACGTGAAATCTATAGCCTGCACATGACATTTCATTCGACTACTCCAGTAGTCGTAATTAGTTCCATCAAACAAAGGTGGCCTATTAAAAGACATCCCCTCTTTAATAAAAGACCCCATGATCAGAAAAATGCGAGATGTTAAGCTCTATATGCAGTTACCTGCTCTGATACCAATTGTTGGACTAAACGATAACCTTAGAGGGGGGGGTGAATAAGGTTATAGGCTAAAAATCATTCTTTTTTGTGTTTTCAAAGTTGTTTAATGCTAGTTTAAAAAACAAATGCGGAAAAGGTTTATATGCTAGCAATTTGCGCAAGCTATTATAGAGATATAGCAACAATGATGAATTTTACAGTAACACAAAATCCACTTAACTGTAATATAGAGATTGCAACACAGTAACAATGAGTATACTAATAGTGCAAATCAAAACAACTAACAAAAATATCAATTTCAATAGTTGTAATAACAATTCAACAGTAATTTCAATTTCGATAGTTATAATAACAATTCAACAGTTAACGCTATAATAGAAAACCAAACAATAATAACAAGAACAAGAATAATGGGGCATAAATAAGTAAAGAGATAAGGGAAAGAAGAACACCGCGATTTTTCGAGGTTCGGATTGAAATCCTACTCCTCGGCCTCCGGCTTTCCAACCTTTGGACTTTGGGAAAATAACACTATAATGGTGAAGATGCTTCTTCAAAGTCTTACAACTCACGCCACTTTACAGCAACAACAAAACCTCTCAATTTCCCCAATTGAGAACCCGAGCTCCCCGCTTAGGATTTCTACGATCCAATCTCCCCGATCGAACCACCCAAGAAACACTTTCCCAGGATTTCACAACAATACCAAACGCCAAGTGATAAGATGAATACAATTGAAACTATGATCGATTAATCAAGCAAAATAACCATAAGAGTTGAGAGAGATGATATGATGATGAAAACCCTAGAAATTTGATTGAGAACCGAAGAAGATGATCAGATATTGAAAGGGATCGTTCTCAAGTTTTGGTTTCACGTTGTTTCAAGTTTTGCGGCTCTGTGAAATGTTTTTCGTTTTCTCTCTCTATATCTGTCGTGAAAACCCTTGCTTTTCTATTTATATCACTTAAGAAAATATGACCGTTGAAACACTTTTTAGCACAATTGTGATAAGTGAGAAATCGATTGATTGCTTAAAAGAAAGAGAAGAGAAATCGATTTAGTGCTTCCAAAAACACAAGATAGAAATCGATTTTGTGCTTAAATGAAGGAAACAAAAAATCGATTGTTCTCCTTAAAAGAATGAGTGAGAAATCGATTTTGCACTTAATGAAGGAAGTAGACAATCGATTGTTAGCTTTATAAAAATAAGGAAGGCAAGCTACAAGAGACAAGCCACAAATCGATTTCTTGCTTGAATGGCATAGGCTAGAAATCGATTTCTAGCTTGAATGAAATAGGTTGGAAATTCGATTTTCCTCTTTAAAAACACAAAGTCATCAATCGATTGTTTTCTTTCCAAAACAAGTTCTTTTAAAACAATCAAGAAGTGGGAATCGATTGTTGGCTTTTAAAAGGAAGAGAGAAATCGATTCATTGCTTTAAAACTAAGTGGGAATCGATTTCTAGCTTTATGTACCATATCAAGAATCGATTCTTTACTTCAAAAACAAATTCTTTTTAAAACACTAACTCATGAATCTATTTTCTTTAAAAAAACAACAATTCAAGACTCAAACTATTTCTTTAAAAACACTTTGTGCCTAACCTAATTAAACATGGTTTTATATAAAATATTTTTCCAAGACAGTTCAATTTTAAAAGATCATCTCTCAACTACGAATGTTATAAGACTTGGGTAATACGATCTTACATGAGTCCTACGCAAAGCGATATAAGCCTTCAATGCTTGAGCAGCTTTTCGTAATATAAGTCTTCAATGCTTGAGCAGCTTTTCGTCCGAGCTTCTACAACTTTGAGTCAGCTTCCGAAGCTCTCTTGTTCAACACCCTGCGCTCTTATATTTTTCCTGCGCTTTACCTCAAGTAAATTATCAGTAACTTGTAATTTGTTATCATTCAAAACAAGGAATGTTTGCCCTTGGCACAACAGTTGCCATTTCTGATGCGAAAGTCATAACCATCTTTAAGAACATCTCTAGCCTTCACCGCAGAATTCCATACAGAAGAACCATACTTCTTAGACAAATTGAAGACATTATTCTCCAATCCATATTTTGATCCCAAAACTTGACCCATAGGTTATCCTCGATGTATACAAATCCCAAACCAAATTGCCCAGTATAGTTATGTTGGCATCTGTAGCAATCCTGATGCCTAAGCCACCACAATTCCTAGATTTTGTGATAGTGTCCTAACCTATAAGATGGACGCCTTTCTCCTCAGAGCCTTTCCAAATGAAGTCTCTAGTCACTTTATCAATATGATCACAAATGGTTAAGGAATCCTAGATATCTGCATATAGTATGTAGGAATAGAATTAAGCATCAACTTAGCAAGGGACACTCTACCTACCAACTAGCTAGCCGAGTCTGCATCTTCTCAACAATGAAAGCATAATCGGATTTTTTTTGACTCTGTCATGAATCATAGGAAATCCTAAATATTTCTCAAAAGAAGAAATTCTTTGGATTCTTGTAATAGAGACCATTCTCTCAACCTTACTTCTTCTAGAACTCTTAGATAGAAACACTACAACATTTTTGACTTTAGGCCACACCTCTCATTGCCACGGCTAAAAAACCGTGGCCTGAACACGGAATAGGCCACGTGTTTACAAGTGTGGCTAATGAGATAGGTATAGGCCACGGTTTCGGTAACTCGTAGTTAGGCCACAGTTTAAAAACTGTATAGGCGACGGTTTAAAAAGTGTGGATACCTAAGACCACATTTGTCAAACCGTGGTCTCTAAAAATTAACTAGGCAGCGCATAAAACCGTGGCCTGAAAGGTTGCCTTTGTTTATAGGCCACAACTGAAAAACCGTAGACTAAAATGTAACTAAAAACCGTGGACTATAGGCTCTTTTCCAAAAAATTGTGGATGTGCTTCTTCAAAAACTAGGCGCCAAGTCACAAAAATTAAGCGCTTTTTGTCCAAAATTAGGCGCTTCTCCAAAAATTCTTTCGCTTCTTTTTTTTCTTTCATTTCTGCAAAAGCAAAAACCCACTTTCTTTCGTCTCTATGATTCCCACAACAAAACCCTCCGTTTTCCTTTCACACAAAAGCTAGCCTTCTTCATCAAAACCCAGAATCATCCAACCTTCATCACTATCAGAAACCCAGACGCAGAGGGCTTCTCCTTACTCCGCTGCCGCTGTTTGATGCGTCATCATCCCAGCTTCTTCTCTGTCACCGCTGCTGCTCTTCACTGCTCAAGGTGAAATTTCGTTTTCCTTCTTCTCCTTTTCATTTCCGTTTTCCATCTTCTTCAATTTGTTTTTCTTCTTCAGTTCGTTTTTTGTTGCCTCTTTGATTTCCTTTTTCTTGATTTTGATTTTTAGGGTTTTGTGTGATTTGGGAATTAGGAATTGGGTAGTGCCGAAATTTGCATCTCATCCGAAGCTGCTTGTGTCCGTGTTAAATAACAGTGCATCCAGCAAGTTTTTCTTCAAGGTAAGCTTCAATTTGTTTGTATCATAAAAATTAATTTAAATAGTTGTGTAAATTGCTGAAGATCAGGTGTGTGTGGAGCAACTCTTCTTATTCTAATTTATTCATCAACGATCCCATTTTTTGTTGAGTTTTTCCATTAATTCTTTTCAACACCATTCGTAAAGATTGAATGGGAAAACCTATTGGGTTCTCTGCACTTTTCTCAGTAATGGTTTGTTGAAGTTAAAATATTTCAAACTACTTTTTGAACAGTTACTTTTTCTTGGAAATCATGCTTTTGCTTGGAAATAACTTAATTGCTAAATGGCTGGAATTCTACATTACAATCTTATTTATCTGATTTATGTGTCTTTGTGTTTGTCTATATGTTGGTTTTCGTTTGAAGATGAAAGGGTAGAAACTAAATTGAAGTTAAGTTGAATGTTATGAACTTGAAAAAGCCACATCAGTTTTATCCCTTAGAAATTGCTATATGGTTTAGCACAAGTGTGATTTAGTGCATTTTTGCATTTTGTTAAAGCATCTATATCATAATTCCTATTGTGCTGGATTTGATGTATACTTTTTTATGTATTAGATTTAATGTCATGGACAAAGAGTGGACTAAACTCCCAAGATATAGTAGAGGGTATAAGAAGGGCGTTAAGTCATTTTTAAATTTTGCGTATACTATAGGAAAGCCTCAAGGACGTGAGATTTTATGTCCTTGTGCTGAGTGTAAAAATGGTTTTTGGTTTAGAAGAAAAGTGGTATACGATCATTTAGTAGGCAATGGTTTTCTAAACGGCTACAACATTTGGGTAAACCATGGGGAGAATATACCATCCCCCGTGAGAACGAACAATGTCACGGATGATCAAGAGGGCTCACATGACGACATTGGTGGCTTATTGCACGATACATTCAGAAATGTGGCAGAAGCAGAAAGGGGCAATGAGGGTCCCAATGAGGATGCTAGAAAGTTCTACAACTTGATTAAGGAGGCTAAACAAGAGCTATATCCAGGATGCAAAGACTTCTCTACTCTATCATTCATTATTCGACTTTACTTGTTGAAGTGTCTACATGGGTGGAGCAACGCGTCGTTCACCGCCCTTTTAGAATTATTAAAGGAAGCCATGCCAGTTTTAAACATCCCTGAATCTTTTAACAAAACAAAAGCCATGATTAGTGATTTGGGCCTTGATTATAAAAAAATTCATGCATGTCCAAATGATTGCATGCTATATTGGAAAGAGCATGAGAATGACACCTCTTGTAGTGTTTGTAAATTGTCACGATGGAAGGAGTTCCCTCAAGTAGAAGGTGACTTTGAGGAAGCAAAAAATGAACATAAAGTGCCTGCAAAGATTTTGAGACATTTTCCCTTGATTCCTCGGCTTCAAAGGCTATTTATGTGTTCAAAGACAGCTGAGTCAATGCGATGGCATGAAGAAGAACGCTCTAAGGATGGGAAACTGAGGCATCCTGCTGATGGCCAAGCATGGAAGGATTTTGATAGACTTCATCCAGAGTTTGCTTTAGATCCTCGTAATATAAGACTTGGCTTAGCAAGTGATGGCTTCAATCCATTCCGGACCATGAGCATATCACATAGTACGTGGCCTGTCATGTTGGTAGTATACAACTACCCACCTTGGTTGTCCATGAAGTCTGAAAGTACATTGTTATCATTGTTGATTCCTGGACCAACATCACCGGGGAACAATATTGATGTGTACCTTCAACCGCTAATTGAGGAGTTAAAGGAGTTATGGGAATTAGGGGTAGAGACATATGATGCCTCTAGAAATCAAACCTTTAAACTTCGTGCAGCTCTCCTATGGACTATAAGTGACTACCCTGGGTATGCTATGTTGTCAGGTTGGAGCACCAAAGGAAAGTTGGCATGTGCATGTTGTAATTATAACACAAATTCATCCTACTTGAAACACAGTCACAAGATGTGTTACATGGATCACCGCGTCTTTTTGCCAATGAGTCATGCTTGGAGAGCTAACAAAAGGTCCTTTAATGGAAGGAAAGAACATAGGTCAGCACCACCTTTGTTAAAAGGGACAGAAATTCTAGAATCCCTAAGATCTTTCAAGAATGAATTTGGAAAGAAGAAAAAGCGAAAAGTCGATGGTCCATGGAAGAAGAGATCAATTTTTTTTGAGCTGCCTTATTGGGCTGAAAATACATTGCGTCATAATCTTGATGTAATGCACATTGAGAAAAACATATTTGATAATATTATTGTGACTCTCTTGGATATGACTGGGAAGTCAAAAGACCATCTTAATGCCCGTTATGATTTGCAAGATATGGGAATTAGAAAGAAACTTCATCCAAAGGAGATTGGCAGTGGTCGTGCGGAGTTTGCAAAAGCTTGTTTCTCGATGAACTCACATGAAAAGTCTATTTTCTGTAGTGTGTTTAAGGGTGCTAAATTACCAGATGGGACTGCATCAAATATTTCTAGGTGTGTGCAAGCTGGTGATAAGAAAATATCGAACTACAAGAGCCACGACGCACATTTCATGCTACATTACTTATTACAAGTAGCAATAAGAAGCACCATGCCTAATGCGGTGGCTGAGCCTCTAATTCATCTTGGGTCCTTTTTTCGCTCTCTGTGTATGAAAGTTATCAATGTGCAAGATTTGGATTTCTTGGAAGCAGACATTGCAAAAACACTTTGTCAATTGGAGATGATTTTTCCTCCTAGTTTTTTTGACATAATGGTTCACTTGCCTATTCATTTGTCAAATGAAGTGAGATTAGGTGGTCCCGTTCAATTTCGGTGGATGTATCCCATCGAAAGATACTTGTCAATCTTTTTTTAATATATTGTTCATATTTGAAAAATTGATGTCTATATGTTGTTTACAAATGTCATATAATTATTAAAATATTGCCTTGAGTGATAACATCTAAATAAAAGTAGTAAAAAATATTAAAATAAAAGCAACTTATAGGCCACAGTTGTAAATGCGTAGCTTAAAAGTAGTTTCCACGGTTGAAAAAACGTAGCTTAAAAGTACTAGTAACAGTTTTAAAACTGTGGTTTAAACGTACAGGCCACGGTTTTAAAACTGTGGTTTAAACTTATAGGCCACAATTATTTATGTGTAGCCAATTGTAAACCGTGGCCGGAAACTAGACTAGTAAACCGTGGCCTATTTTAATAACTCTGGCCACGGTTTTATTGTTTCGTGGTCTAATCTTCCAAAACCGTGGCTTAAAGAAATAGGCGACGCTCACCTAGGCAGCGCCTTAAAAACCGTGGCCAACTCGTGGCCTAAGGTTCAGGCCACGGTTATTTCACTTCTGGCCACGGTTTTCTGTTGTTGCCTAAACTCAAAAATGTTGTAGTGAAAGCCTTAGATTTAGCGAAATTTACACTAAGACTAGAAGCAGTAGCAAACTCAGAAAACAACTTCTCAACTATCTTGGCTTGAGACACACTGCCCTTTGAAAAAAGCAGGACGTCATCAGCAAAAAATAAATCAGAAAAGCTAGGGCCATATCTAGAAATTAAAAGGCTTTCAAATGTTGGAATCTACAGCAACAAGAATAGCATGGGACAACTTTTCCATACATATATTTTTCTATGAAGGGAGTGTTTTTTACTCCATTTAAAGGGAAACAAAAGATAAACCAACAGGGTTTAGTGCAGCACGCTAATGGTTATATCCAACTTTTTGTGGATTTTAGTTTCTATTAGTCTTTAGATTTCGATAAATGTAATTCTCTTCGTAAGTATTCATTGAAGCTAGATGTTTTCTCTTTCTTTGAATGATAAGTCAATGGTCATCCTCCAACCTAGATATTTATCAATAAAGAAAGGGTGTAAAATATCCACTATCGCTTGATGCCTCAAATTTAAGAGGTAGTTAATGAATTTTTATTCTGTTGTTGCTAATGCCTCAAATTTAAGAATAGTCAATGAAAATTTTTATTTCCCCAAAAAAAAAGGTTGAATGTTTATATTTTTCTTTGATGACATAACATATCAATTGTGAACTTCATTAATCGTTAAGAATAACTTTTTTTTTTGTAGAAACGGGGGCAAAGTCCCAACAATCAGCCAAAACAAAAAAAATACACTACAGTCTATTGGAGTTGAAATGCTCACACTATTAGCAAGTAATAAAGGTCCAATAGAGAAGTAGGGAAGTGCTCAAACAAACATAATGCCTTCACTTGAGAACAACCAATACTAGCAAGAGCATCTGCAACCAAACTAGCTTCATGATACACATGCACAGAGCAAACCTCCTAATGCATCTGAAGAAGCTTCTAGGTCTCTCTAACAATGCTTCCTCTCACCTCGCGCTGATCCACATTATTAGAAACAATACGAGAAACTGCTTTAGCATCAACTTGAACCATCGGTTTAGGAATAAACTCTATTTCTTGTAACCTCCATTGTATATATTAAAGGATTATATATATATATATATTCATTGCACCTAAATGAAACATTTGTTGGGAAATATCAACTCCTTAAATGGATCTCCAATACCTCGGAGGATTTGTCTCTGCAGTCACCGTATATGACACTTTAGTTTACAAAAAGAATTACTATAGTTATATTAAGTTTATAAATATTTTTTTGGGTTAAGTTTATCAACACTGTTTGCCAGAATTTGTGTCTATATTTAGTGTACCAAAACTTTGCTACATTGGGTGCATCAAAACTAACACTTAGCCTCGAGCGATACACAACTTAATATTGGTTATATTTGTATATAATGAATAAATAGAAAGTTTTAAATATATATATATATATATATATATATATATATATATATATATATATGTTTAATGAAAGATATTCGTATATGGAAGAGAAATACCATATTTTCAAATATGGTCTTTTTTAACATGTGTCTATTTTCAGAATTATAGTATGCATCTGCTGCATTTAATATATTACTATTTTATTTAATAATGTAATTTTCTAAAATATTAGTATTTAAAATATTAATTAATCGATGGAAGAAACCTTGCAATAGCAATAGTAGACACATGAAGGTGATAAGGAAAATAGAGTTGGAAAGGAACGTAGGATGACGAGGGATCAGGGCAGATGACAATGTACAATGTAGTGACAATTGATGAACCATTGAGCTTATTCTTCAAATTGGTATTTATAGCGAAAAAATTGGAAAATTCATTTGAAAAAGCAAACGGGTCTTGAAAACTAGATTTTGGTTTCAAGAGTTGATTATGTGTGGGAAATGTATTAGCATCTACCGACATTCTTTCTGAGGAGGTTATCTCTTGTTAATTGTACAAAGTTATATTTGCACGAAAGATGAACTTACTTTGACGATAGTGAGACTCCCTCTTGTATCTCGAGGTCTATTGGAGAGTTTCAAGGCTATGTTGTTATTGCGTAGAAAATGTTTGTTTGATGGTAATCTTTAAGTCATAATTTATTTGTTATCTTTTTTTTGCATAGTGCCTAAACCAAAACTACATCTGACACGGTCTTTAAAGATTTAGAAAATATCTGTAACGAAGAAGCCAAAAGTAGATTTGGTATAGTCACCGACTTTGAAGGTGTGGAACAAAGAAGTATATGGGATTAAGGATCTCAAAATGGAAGGAATTGTTAAAGAGATGAATTTAATGGAGCAAGAGGATGTGTATGATGATGGGTGGGATGGAGAGAGGTGGAAGAAGTTGAATTCGGATTTTTGGACAGAATTAAATCATAAGGAGTCTATTCTAGCTCAAAAGGCTAGAGTGGATTGGATCCAAAAAGGTGATGGAAACACTAAGTTCTTTCACCAAGCAATCAAGACTAGAGAGAGGAGAAATGGAATAGAGATGTTGAAGGTTGGAGAAGAGTGGTTGCATGACGTAGGGGAGATCAAAGAGGAGGTAAGAAGACATTTTCAACAACAATTCACCGAAGGGGTACATGATAGGCCAACTCTTGATGGCATCGGATTTAAAAGACTTTCACCAAGTGAAGCACAAAACTTGACATCTCGGTTCACAATTGAAGAAGTGGAGGAAGCTATTTGGAGTTGTGAAGGAAGCAAGAGTCCGGGACCGGACGGTTTTAACTTTAACTTCATCAAGTCTTGTTGGGATACAATCAAGGAAGAAATTATGGGGGTCTTGAACCAATTTCACACTAATGCAAGGTTGCCAAAGGCATTTACATCATCATTTGTGGCACTCATAGGTAAGAAGAAGAATCCTCAAGAGCTTGGAGACTTTCGGCCTATCTCTCTAATAGGTTGTATGTATAAGATTATCTCTAAGGTGTTGGCAAGAAGACTTAAAGAGGTGCTGCCCGGATTAATTTCTACCACTCAAATGGCTTTTTTAAAAGGAAGACAAATCTTGGATGGTGCACTAGTGGCCAATGAAATGATAAACTATGCAAAAAAGAAGAAAAGGCCACTTGTTCTCTTCAAAGTAGATTTTGAAAAGGCATATGATTCGGTGGCGTGGAGCTTCTTAGAATACATGATGATTAGAATGGGCTTTTGCACAAAATGGAGGGAATGGATGAGGGCGTGTGTCTTCACGGGGCATGTGGCGGTTTTGGTTAATGGAAGCCCAACCGGGGAAATCTCAGTGGAGCGAGGTCTTAGGCAAGGAGATCCATTAGCACCATTTCTCTTCATAATGGCGGCGGAAGGGCTCTCGGGTGTGGTTAGTAATAGCGTGGATCAAGGATTTCTTGAGGCCTTCTCGGTAAGGGAGGGGTTGTTCTTCCCGGTCCTCCAATTCGCGGATGATACATTATTTATGGTCTCAAACTCGAAGGAAAATCTATGGTGCCTCAAGGCGATAATGAGGATATTTGAACTAGTGTCGGGGCTACGCGTTAACTTTCATAAGAGTTGTTTGGTAGGAGTTAGTGTGAGCGAGGAGGTTTTGAATGTTGGAGCACGATTCTTATATTGCAATACCGGAAGCATCCCCTTCAAATTCTTAGGTATACCGGTAGGTGCTAATCCTAGGATAGCCAACACTTGGAAGCCGGTGATCAAGAAGATGAAAGACAAACTCTCAACGTGGAAGAGTAGACAACTTTCCATGGGGGGAAGAATAACTCTCATAAATTCGGTACTTGCTAGCCTCCCACTCTACTACTTTTCGTTTTTCAAAGCTCCAAAAAAGGTGATAAAGGAAATGGTGAAAACACAAAGAAACTTTCTATGGGGTGGAAGCGAGGAGGTGAGGAAGATGGCATGGGTGAGATGGAGTAGACTGTGTTTGCCAAAAGAAAGAGGAGGGCTGGGTATAAGAAACATGGAAATCTTTAATGTAGCTCTCTTGGGAAAATGGAGATGGAAAATGCTCGTTGAGAAGGATAGTATGTGGAGTAGATTGTTGGAAAGCCTATACGGTGAGGAGGGGATATTAAATCAGTCACAAAGTTCGGTTTGGTGGAAAGATGTACATCTAATAGACAAATCTCTGCCGTATGGCAATAATTGGCTAGAGGAATCGATGAAGCTCAAATTGGGTAACGGCTGCAAAGTTAAATTCTGGTTTGACAAATGGTGTAGCCCGTGGTCGCTGGCTGAGTTATATGCGCAATTGATAATGTTGTCCGAAGATATAGATGGGACTGTTGCAGAATTCGGTAGCTGGGAAGGAGACTCATGGCGGTGGTCACTGAGATGGACACACGAGTTATCCGAGGAAGAAGCAGAAATGGCTGAAGAGTTGGAGGAATTATTGAAGCCATTAAGTCCAGCTAGAGATCGAGAAGACCAGTGGTTATGGACAGAATCAAAATCGAAATCTTACACAGTCAAATCTGCATATAATAAACTGGTTCTTAGCAGCGATTCTGAGCTGTTTAACAAGCAGCAATCGCAGATTATGTAGCAGTATTGGAAGTCAGCAGCACCCTCGAAATTCTTAGTTCATGGATGGAGAGTTATTATCGATAGAGTGCCCACACGTGTACGGTTACAGCAGCGAGGAGTTCTGGAAAATCACAGCAATCTGAGCTGTGTGTATTGCTCTAGGCATGATGAAGACGCAACCCATCTGTTCTTCCAATGTGAAGTAACGGATCAGCTGTGGACTATGGCTTTGGAGTGGCTGTGCATTGTCAAAGAAGAAAGCAACAATGCTTGGGAACACATCATGAGCCATAGAATTACGATGGGGGGAAAGAAGAATAAAAGAATTCGGTTTATGCTTTGGACCTCCGTTGTATGGGTCATTTGGATAAATAGAAATAGGTCCATCTTTAGGGGGGAACACCAAATGTACTACAAATGATGAACCATGTCAAAGGTTTAACTTGGGTATGGATAGCAAATAGATTGGGGGATCAATTTTCATTCGAATTTGAAGAATGGAGCAATAATCCTTGTGCTTGTTTGAACCGATTGTCAATCTTGTAATCGGGTTGTGGCACCCCTAGTGCCCCCTCAATAAAATTCCTTTGACTTATCAAAAAAAAACATGGTTGTTACTAACGTTTATTTAACTGAATTGAGAAGATATTTTGATTTAAGAAAAGTTTGGCTTTAAAGAAGATAAAGAGAAGTAACGTAAATATAAATTGATTTTTTTCTCAACAAAAATTGATTTTTAAAGTTGTGAAAATTGTAAGCGAAGTGGGTTAAAGCACATAGCCCAAGTGAGGACCAAAAGCAACAAATATGTTAAAAAATGTAAAACAATGAAAAAAAAGACAAAGATTTGCGGTAGAGCTGTGTCTGCATTATATATCGAGATATGTATCAAATTTAACTCGACCATAGTTACTTTAGTTTCTTTTAAGTTACTTAAAGTTTTAGCCTAGTTAAATATATGGGAATATTCGCTAAAGTTAGTGGCATATTCGGTTAAGTTTCTCGAAATTTCTTGAAATTGAGTTTCTCGAAATGTTCACCTAGTTAAAGTTTATCAAAAAAATTCTTAAGTTTGTGTCTATATTCACAGTATCAAAACTCTATTACATTTAATGCATCAAAAGTTGTGTCATTTTAACTCAACCGAAGTTTACTCTCGTTATATTGCATTTCTCGAAACTTTCGCCTAGTTAAGTTTCTTGACATCTCTGCCGCAAATATTATAAAACGAAGTTGGGTTATGCTATCAAATAATCAATCTACACATATATGAAATGTAGAGTGGAAATTTGGAAGAGATCTTGTACATCTTCATGAGCTTCCAATTACTTGAGGTCAATCTACAATAAGGAAGGTATGTTTTTTTTTTTTGTGAAATTGAAGTTGAAAGATTTTGATGACAATAAGAATTCGTCTGTTATCCATGTATCGATGTTTTGTTTTCTTGATTTAATTCTATAGATCTCAGAAGTAGTTTTTCCCCTATGAAGAACAATTCCTTTTTTCATCACTGACACCATATTGATTTTTTTGATTCCTCTTCCAATATATTATTTCACGTTCTTCAATTGATTAGTCAATATATTAAAAACCTAGCGACTGATTAATGTTTTATTTTATAAAATTGAATCTAAATCGATTTTCATCTCCATGTTACAGATGTTTGGTGGCCGTTATAGCCTCAAAGATGCAACAACAAAACTCACGAAGATATAATGATGCAACAACAAAACTCATGTTTTTTAACATGAGTATAATATAAAAATGATATAATACGTTTTCGAACTTATTTACAATTATAATATGAATTGAAAAATTAAAATTAAAATTAAAATTACAACCAAACAACCTGTTTCTGCTCATGGGTATTGGTCTAGTCGCCCCATGTTTTTTGTACATTTTCTCTTTTTTATTAACAAAATTTAGGGGGAGTACTCCTTCCTTGCTGTTGCTTTTTCCCCTAGAAGGGTATTGCATCAGAAGGTTTTAACGAGACTCCATATCTATATCTAAAAAATACAACCAAACAACCTATTGATCCCAAATGGCACTACTAGTATAATATAAGGTCCAAGATGTACGTTTTTTCAAAGCAAGAATACAAGTGTATTTTAGATATACCTTTCCCAAGTTTAATCAAAAAAATGTAAGTGAGAGAATTTCAAATATTTATGTATATTTTAGGTATAGGGGACAATTTTTGTCCTTTTTCTTGTTACGCTCACAAATTTGATAAGAAAGTTACCATTAATTGCAGGGTATATCAATTTTTCTTTTATAGTAGAAAAGTGTGTAAAATGTACTGTTTTATGATATGGGAAGTTATGAATGTCAATTTCTTCTGTTTTGTTTATCTCATGATTTTACTCTATTTACTTTTCTCTGATAAAATAAACTCTATTTACTTTTCTTGTCAGATTTATAGGATGTTATGAATATATATCTATCTATATATATAATAATTGAGAATGCATCTCAATAAATGACGTTACATGTGTTATGTTATTATGAATTTGCTAATTAATTCATTTTCTCTGGTCCCCCATTAATACATTTATATAAACTTGACCCATTATGGAAATTACATCTATTATGATTAATGTTATATCAAAGCAATACAAATATAAAATAAATCCTTAAGAATTCAGGGTTGGCTCAAAAAAATAACGATATCTACCTTTTGATGATAAAATGCATGTAATATTTGTGCTATTAAGTGGAAGATAAAATATTTGAATTCAATTAAATTGGTGCATCACTTAATTAATAAGATGAAAATTGTAGAAAGAAGAGGTTAATACCATTCTATGAGTCGTATGCAATACCCTTTCTTTTTTGACTCAATATGCAATACTCCTTAATTGTATCTATATAATACACACACAAAAATGTTTGTTACATTACAGAAAAATCGTATTTATTCATTTTTTTGTACGGAAAAACTTATTTAAATCACACACTAAGTAAAACCTATTATTGTAATCATTTTTTTTGACTCATTTGCAATCAATTTCAATAAGGCTTAAATAGCTTTTACCCCCCTGCAAATATCACAAGAATCCATATACCCCCCTGCAAAAAAAAAAGTTTTAAAATGAACCTTGCAAAATACAAAACGTTTCTAGTTAGGTCCCTGCTCTTAGTTTTTCTTAAAAACGTTAACTTAAACTGAGCTGGATGTCTACCTTGGCATAACACATGGCTCATTAGGGCTTATACCATCATCATCAACATCATTCACTCATCTGAAACTCTTATTCTCACTGAAACTCGCCTCATTCATCAACATAATTATTGGCGAGTTTCAGTGAGAATAAGAGTTTCAGATGAATGAATGATGTTGATGATGATGGTATAAGCCCTAATGAGCCATGTGTTATGCCAAGGTAGACATCCAGCTCAGTTTAAGTTAACGTTTTTAAGAAAAACTAAGAGCAGGGACCTAACTAGAAACGTTTTGTATTTTGCAAGGTTCATTTTAAAACTTTTTTTTTTGCAGGGGGGTATATGGATTCTTGTGATATTTGCAGGGGGGTAAAAGCTATTTAAACCTTTCAATAAATACCTTATTCGTCATCGGGGTCATCACCATTATTATTTTTTTGACAACAAAGTATTCACCACCAATGTAGTAATTATAAAATTATAAAATATGAAACAAAATTATTTTGCAAATTCAGAAATAAATAAAACCTCAATCAAATTTCCATTCAATTCGTAATTTAATATATAATACAGTTTGATGGAGTTTCTGCTAAAAGGTTCAGTGTTTTTCATTAGATTGGTAATGCACAGGGAGTAGTTGGAATCATGCCTGCAGATCAAATATTTCTAGATATACTTTTTATTATTTTGATTTTGAGAATTGATAATTCATTCTATGTGTCTATATCCTTTGTCCATGGCGTGTAAACATGCTCTAAATTCGGCACATGTTCTGTTTATGATGATACAGAAATCAGAAAAAATGTCGCTTAATAAATGGTGAGCCATCTAATGAATTAATTTTTCTTTCGTGTTTTTTACATATCTTGAAGGATTTGACTAGACTCACAAATGATGTTTTTGATTTAGTAGAATGCAAAGTGCTCACCTGTTCTTCTTGGTTAATGTTTGTGAGTTACCCATTTTATTAAATCTGATCAACTTTGAGTCTGCCATATTGTGAGTATGCATGTAGATAGAGTAAGGAAATTTTTCCTATAAATCATGCCAAGAATGTCTAGGTACAAGAACATGTGAGCATGAGATGAAAGAAGGCGAAACATCTAATATTCAAGAATAGAAAGGGTAAAAGAAAGAAAATGTAGAAAGTTATCAGTCACGGTGATACAAGAAAAAAACAAAGTAGCATGAGGGGCTTACAAACAAGGCAAACACATCGAAAGATCTAAATTATCTACTGAGAGATGCAGGTAGACAAAACATGTGAATAATGACAAAATAACTTAAATTCTTTAGCCTAAAAAAAGTTATATTTTCAGCAATGGACCCCCATCATGGAAAAATAATTATTTTAGTAAAAACTAAGTACCGTTACTTTTTCCACTCTAATATGGATCTATGATTCTATAAATTACGTTGGGGTTATTCCATTTCTCGAATTCCGAAACAAGCGCATATAAAATCGAAGAAAGTGGTGGCCTGAAACGCACGAACGAATCAGGTTTTTTGTGGGTCATGGTGAATTGTTTTGCTTCAATAGAGATGCAACGTAGAAGAAGAGTGAAGAAGACGAAGGAATAAGATGAAGAAGACGATGGAAGAAGAGGATGCAGAACTGTTGTGTTGGCATCTGTAGCAAATCCCATACCAACTTGCCCAGTATAGTTGTGTTGGCATCTGTAGCAATCCTGATGCCTAAGCCACCACAATTTCTAGATTTTGTGATAGTGTCCTAACCTATAAGATGGATGCCTTTCTCCTCGGAGCCTTTCCAAATGAAGTCTCTAGTCACTTTATCAATATGATCACAAATGGTTTAGGAATCCTAGATATCTGCATATAGTATGTAGGAATAAAATTAAACATGGACTTAGCAAGGGACACTCTACCTACCAACTAGCAAGCCGAGTCTGCATCTTCTCAATAATGAAAGCATAATCGGATTTTTTTTACTCTGTCATGAATCATAGGAAATCCTAAATATTTCTCAAAAGAAGAAATTCTTTGGATTCTTGTAATAGAGACCATTCTCTCAACCTTACTTCTTCTAGAACTCTTAGATAGAAAGCCTTAGATTTGGCGAAATATACTCTAAGACTAGAAGCAGAAGCAAACTCAGAAAACAACTTCTCAACTATCTTGGCTTGAGACACACTGCCCTTTGAAAAAAGCAGGACATCATCAGTAAAAACTAAGTCAAAAAAGCTAGGGTCATAACTAGAAATTTAAACGGCTTTCAAATGTTGGAATCTACAACAGCAAGAATAGCATGGGATAACTTTTCCATACATATATTTTACTATGAAGGGAGTGTTGTTTACTCCATTTAAAGGGAAACAAAAGATAAACCACGTGTTGGGTTTAGTGCTGCACGTTAATGGTTATATCCAACTTTTTGTGGATTTTAGTTTCTATTAGTCTTGAGATTTGGAAAAATGTAATTCTCTTTCTTTGAATGATGAGTCAATGGTCATCCTCCAACCTAGATATTTATCAATAAAAAAAGGGTGTGAAATATCCAGTGTCGCTTGATAGTGACTAATCTACCCCCAATGAATCTAAAAACACACAAGGTGGGAAAATGGTATCTAGTATTTTAGTCCCTGCAATTTTCTTTTTAAAAAAGGCTCTTGCAATTTCTTTATCTATTTGGTCTCTGATGCCATTTGTAAGCTTATGTGTCAAATTTTTGTTTTATTTTCTGCTTCATTGTGATCTAATAGTAGATGCATGTTCTTGACTTCGTGTTCCAGAGATTGAATCCTTAAACTGGTAGATGGCTGTCACATATTTTTTTTACTTGTATATATTAAATAACTACTTTTGAATATAAAGTAAGTTTATATTAAACTGAATTAAAGGGTAAAGTATATTCATAATTTTATAGAGAGAATGTAGTCTATCCCAAATTTGTTTGAAATTTCGTACGAAATAATCTTCCTTTTTCTAGTAGTGATGTATATTGCCTTTATATGACTAACTTTGGAGTATAAGGATGTGACTATCTTTGGCATTTTTTGTACTTGCATTTTGCTGGGTATCATTTCACACCCGATCTTGTTAGTGAAACCTCGGTTATCGGGTATCATTTCATACCCGATCTTATTAATGAAACATTGGTTATCGAAAAAATGGAAAGAATGCAGTAACTTTTAAAATAAAAAGTGTTGTGAACAATATTAAGTATCTCTCAATACGTGTCAGAATAATCATGCTTAATAGTGTGAGTGAAGCTTCAACCAAACTTTAACAGAAGCTCTGTTAATAATTAAGAAGCTTTAAGACTTTTGGTGATGATTTAACTACTAACATTATAAGATTCTGGTGGAGTAACTTAGGTCTGAATAAAGGCATCCATTGGAAAAGAAAGCAGCTGCTCTGCTCTCCAAAGAGTGAAGGTGGCCTAGGTTTCAAAGATTTCAACAAAATGAACACCTCGTTCCTCACCAAACGGCCTGGAGAATCCTACAGGACCCTCACTCATATTGGGCCTCTACTCTAAGAGGTATCTACTTCCCTAATGCTTCCTTTTGGGATGCTAAAGACAAAAGAGGGAGCTCATGGGTCTGGAAAAGTATCCTTCATGGAAGGAATCTACTCAAGCAAGCTGGGAGATGGGGTATTAGACCTGGTACACATATTGACATTAAAGAGGACATATGGTTGGCCTCAGGTAAGAAAGCTATTCTCAAACCTAACTCTAATGCACTGCATCCAAGTGATCTTATGAATACTAACCAGGAATGGGATATTCAAGCTTTGAGGGATAATCTAGATGATAATTCTGTAGTGACAGCTATTCAAACTCCTATATCATGGTCTATTCCTCAAGACTATCTCTACTGGCCTGAATCTACAGCTGGAGAATATTTAGTGAAATCGGGCTACCTAAAGCTCATCCAATTGGATCCCCCAAACTCTTCTGGTCCCTCTAGCTCAGCTGGTTCAAATAGGCATTGTTGGACTAAATTGGTAGCATTTCCTTGGAATTTTTGCTAGTATTGCTTGGTCAATTTGGAAATCCAGGAATGACTACGTGTTTAAAGAGCAAAATCCCAACCCAATAGGTACCCTAATTGGCGCTCAAGTCCAATCTGAGTCCTATGTTCAAGCAAATCAGAGGATTAATGCCCAAGGCATACAAATCAACAATAAGGTCTCCTATGCTAAGAAATGGAGACCTCCTAGGGCTAATTGTATAAAGGTAATTGTGGATGCAGCTTTTAACAAAGATACAGGTAAAGGGGCATGGGGAACTTTGTGCAGAGATGATAGAGGGCGTGTTCTTACCATGGCAGCCGCTACATTGTATGCTCCCTCAATTCTGATTGCAGAAGCGCTTGGTTTGCGAGAAGTAGTGAAGATGGCCTCTAACCTCCGTCTTGAAGATGTCGTCTTTGAGACCGATAATCTCGATTTGGAGGAAACATGTTGCAAAAACAAGATGCATAAGGAAATTGAAGGGATAGTACAAAACATTCATCAAATCAGCTCTCAATTTAGAAGGGTTGGCTTTACCTGGTCGTGTAGGGAAGGAAACGAAGCAACGCATCAAATTGCAACTCTCTGCAGTAATGGCGATCTCCCAGTAAACTGGTGCTCTCACCCTCCAGTTCCTCTCCGACGAGCTATAGTTGCAGATGGAGGTTGACCCATATGAAGATCTCGAAGATAAGATGTTGCGAAGTATCAGATGTTCTAATCGTTACTTCGAAGCCTCAAGATCTAGATCTGGAAGGAGTAATGGATCGTAGTTGCGGGTGTTGTTTGTGGTTGTGCGCCGTTTGAAGTCAAGGTCTTCTCACCTCCATTATTGAGTTATGCTGAATTAGGGTTTATTTGTTGAGAGGTAGAAAGAGAGAAGTTATTTTGTTGTTATTTTTGTGTAAGTTGTTGTATTAGTTGGTAAGTCCTGGTTCCGTTACGGGTATCCAAACTGATTGGGCTTCGCTCTCTTCATGGTCGTGGGCCAATCTCTGTAATGTGTTTGGTTTGGGCCTCCGCCCCACTTCAATTAATCAAACTCAATTTCCACCAAATATATATATATATATATATATATATATATATATATTTATTTCTAATTATATGTATATATTCCTAATAGCTTTAAAATGGACTTTTATATCTCTTTCATATTTTCTTTCTTTCTGCAAAATAAAGAGCAAATTAAGTTAGTGATTTATATAAATAGTATATAATTGCTCTAAAAGTGACCCAAAAATATATCTAAAAAATGAACTAAATTAGAGTCTATCACACAACCACACTTCCAAACCCTTCGTCGTCACCCCCTCACCTTCGTCGTCTCTCCCTCACCTTCGTCAGCTTCGAAGCTGCTTCTTGAAACGAACATCGTTTCTTGAAACCTTCGCTGTCTTGCAGAAACCCAAATGAAGCACAACTACATTGACATGTTTCTTCCCTTTCTCAGTAGCTGAAGACTATTTATGTTTATAGTTTTAATGTCTATGGATTATATAAACCCCAACTTCTTCATAGTTTTGGATATAAACCCTAACTTCTGTTAGCAAGTCGATTTTGGTTTAATTGTGTGTTAGAATTTTTAGGGTTTTGTTTTTCTTTCGGTGATTGACATTAAAATGGCTAATTGTTCGATTTCTGTTAGGAAGTTCGACTTGTATTAGCAAGTTTGACTATGTTTGGTTGCAATTCGACTCTCGACGGCATTCCTGCGTTTGTCCAAAACTTGCGTCTCATCTGAAGCTTCTCCTTCTTCATCCAACAAGTTTTTGTTCAAGGTAAACTTCATGAGTGGGGGCTGGCAATAATAATAAATTGGGCAACTAATGGATAATTTTCAGCAAGCAAATTATACCTCAAAAGAATAATTAAATTCCCCAAATGTTTTTTTTTTGAGATTGATAGGGGCTACAAGTCCAAAAAAAGAAATTACACGGTGATCAATCGAGGAGTAGAGACTCCCATTACATCATCATCAACTAACAACTTGATATCTAGGGGAGGGTGGGGCAAAATAATAAAATCATCATCCATGGTGCACCCCATATTCGCTAGACCATCGGCTACTCTATTCGCTTCTCTAAAAATGTGCACTATGCGAACACCATCAAAGAGAAGGAAAAGTTGCTTCATCTTCCTCACGAGGTTGCGGCCTGAAATACTCCCAGCGTGGTGCGCATTAAGGCAGTTAACAATCACTACCGAATCCATTTGAAGTTCAATGTTCCTATACCCCAAGCGATGAGCAAGCTGAACACCTTCAAAGGCTCCCCATAATTCAGCCAAATAGGCAGAGCTAACAAATAAACGTTTGGCAAAACCATGCAACCATCTCCCATCATTACTACGTAAAACACCACCACAAGCTGTAACTTCATTACTAGCTTTGACTGCTCCATCTGTATTAATTGCGACCCATCCAGCCATGGGAGGCCTCCACGAAACATGCACTAATCTACTATTCACAACCATGACAGATTTGAGACTCCTAGTGCTTTGTGCATATTGAGAGAGAAACTGACAAATAATATTTGAAGGGTGCATGGGCCTTACAAAATGGCTGTCATGCACGTGTCTATTCCGCCAATACCACGAGTAATAGGACCCCGCGGCCCAGTAATTCCTCCACGCAATACCCCCTAACTCCAACTCCACCGTCAAGTTAAAACGTACCCAAGCCAAGGTATCTAAGCCATAGAAGTCAGACCTTATCTTTATAGGAACCAGCGGAAGCCAAAGCTGCTTGGCCAAAGGACAATCCCTTAAAACGTGGAGGATAGTTTCCGTGCTATTCTGACAGTTATGACAATCACGATCACCATCATCCCATCTCCCACAATAGTCTCTAGTCGCAAGTTTTTCATGCGCAAGTTGCCAAGCAAAATAGCGCACTCTTTCGGTAACCTCAAGCCGCCAAATAACACGCCAAACACCATCACGAAGGCCCTTGTCAACATTGTAAAGAAAGTCATAGGCGCTGGCAACCGAGAAAGCACCGGAGCTGTCATCGAGCCAATAAGCAACATCAGGCCCATCACTCACCACAGGCACCGGATGACTAAAAATCTGAAGAATGACATTGGGAGGAAGAATATCTTGCATCAAATTAAATCTCCAAGTACCAGCAGGATTTACTAAGACACAAACTTTCCAACCAAGAGCATGCGCTGGAACCGATGGCACCACATCATGAAGTCTAGTGTTACCATCAAGCCATTTATCCAACCAGAACTTCACATTGAGTCCATCGCCCACTGACCAAGCTTGCGTATTGGTAATAAAATCTGTGCATTCACCAATAGCCTTCCAAATGAAAGAGTCTGTGGCTTTAACTTGTAAACCATCATGTAAAGCATTACCACGACCATATTTCCCTACCAGGACTTTACTCCACAACCTAGAATTATCCAATCGCAAATTCCAAGCCAACTTCATGAGACAAGCTTTGTTCATCAAACACAAATCTTTAATACCAAGGCCTCCACACTCCCTGGGTAAGGTCAAAGAATCCCAGTTGATGAGATGAAGCCGCTTCTTCTCCTCCGTGTCTCCCCAAATGAAATTTCGTTGAAGACGCTGTATCTCATAAAGACAACTCTTAGGAATAGGAGTAGATATCATAGTGTAGATGGGGATGGCTTGAATGACGGACTTCGAAAGAGTAACCCGACCAGCAAAGGAAAGATGATTAGCCTTCCAACCCGATAGCTTATTCTTCACCTTCTCAATGAGATAGCTGAAATCGTGTTGCCTAGGAGACTTACCGAGAAGAGGAACTCCCAAGTAGCGCCCCATAGAATCGGACACTTTGACACTGGAAATTCTAGTGAGAATATTCTTGGTCATGTTGGTGACGTTCTTTGAGAAGAAAATAGTGGTTTTCTCAAGACTCACCATCTGACCAGATATGCTGCAAAAATTGTCAAGAGTACGCATCACACAATTCATATTGGACTCCGTGGCTTTCCCAAAGAGTAACAAATCATCAGCAAACATAAGATGAGAAATCTCAGGCCCATTCCTCCCTGCTTTGATTGGCTGCCAATTACCCCTATCAACTTCCTCAGCGATAAAGTGTGTTAACCTGTCCATACAAAGAACAAACAAATAAGGAGATATTGGATCTCCCTGCCGAATTCCCCATTGAGGAGAAAAATACTCGGACCTGCTGCCATTCCACATAACATTAGTCTTCACACTAGAGATAGCGTGCATGATGATATCAATAAGATTAGCCGGAAGCCCAATGTCACAGAGGACCTCAATAATGAAACTCCAACGGATACGATCATAAGCTTTGGCAAGGTCAACTTTAATAACAAAAACCATTTTTGCCTCTCATTTTGCGCATGCTATGGATGAGCTCTTGAGCCACAACAATATTTTCATGAATGCTCCTGGTGGGAATGAAACCTGTCTGAAAAGGAGAAACAATATCAGCAATTAAAGGCTTGAGCCTATGCACAATCACCTTGGTTATCACCTTATAACAAACATTACAAAGAGAGATGGGCCGAAACTGCGAAACAAACTCAGGCTTAGGAATCTTCGGAATGAGACAAATGTCAGTATTGTTGACCTTCTCAATAGTATGCGGCCTTTGCCAAACCTCTTTGGCAAAAGAGTAAAAATCATTCGCCACAGCGTGCCAATTAGCCTGAAAGAAACCCGCTTGAAAGCCATCTGGGCCAGGAGCTTTCCAAGCCTTCATGGAGAAAAGGGACTTATCAACTTCAGCATTCTCAACAAGACGACCCAAAGAGAGCGCAACATCGCTACTAAGACGAGTGAAGCCATACCGAGAGCTTGGCCTTGCACTAGCATTACCTGTTTCCGTAAAAAGATTCTGAAAGTAAGAAGTAACATGAACCTTAGTACCAGCCTCATCCTCAATCCATCTCCCATGATCATCACGCAGCATGTGGATGCGATTCTTTCTCTTCTGGTTGGCCGCTTTAATCTGGTAATACTTAGTGTTACGGTCCCCATCCTGCATCCAAACCATTCTAGACCTTTGGAACCACATAAGCTCTTCCTGTTGAAGAATAACATTCAGCTCTTGTTGAAGCTCTCGCTCAAGCTCATACAAATGCCTATTGGCAACACCTTCCTGAAACTTCCTCTGAATCCCCCCAATGCTCGCCAACAAATGACGCTTCTTTGCTAACACAGAACCAAAGGTGGTATTTTTCCAAGTGACAAGCTCATGCTCGGTGTGCTTGAGATTGGAAATCAAATCACGAGAATTGTTCCACCAACCATGCATGGCCGGCTTGAAAGTAGGGTGAGTAAGCCATGCACTTTCGAAACGAAAAGGTCTCTCCCTCCTATCAAGCGAAGAAACATGAAGGTAGAGAAGCAGCGGATGATGATCAGAGAATTCCACACGAGGCAACACTTTGACAAACGCATTCGGAAAAGCCACTCTCCATCTATCATTACAAAGACCTCGACCAAGGCGGACGTATTTTCTATCAAAAGGACCCCACTTTGGCCCTCTCCAAGAAAACCGGGGACCAACTGAACCAAGATCCATTAACCTACATCTGTGAATGCGATCCTTGAAAAGATGGCATTTGCGAACACAAGCTTGACCACCCCCTCGCCTCTCGCCTATCTCCATGATATCATTCAAATCACCAGCCACTAGCCACTGCCCATCCACATTCAAGCTCATATGATAGAAAATGTCCCAAAGCTCACGCCTCAACTCATCAACCGGACTAGCATAAGTTGGAGTAAAGTACCAAGACCAACCCCCATCCATAGTAACTTTGAAGTGAATAAACTGAAAGTTATTGTCAAGCTCCATAACGTCAACCGAAGCCATTCTCCAACCAACAGCAATACCACCAGCAAATCCTCTATTCTCCGCATACGTGTACCCGTCAAACCCCAAAAGCTGAAAGGTGCGCCGGAGGCGAGCTGGATTTGACCGAGTCCCCATCAAAACAAAAATCTCTGGACGATGCAAGTCTATATACTGCTTACAATTCCAGAACAAGTCTGGACTCGCGGCTCCACGACAATTCCAAAGCATAATTTTGTTCGTATTCATTAAAACACAAATTATGCAAGGAGCCACAGACAAAGAGTTCACAAAGAAGTGGGAACGGGGGTCTCCATAACGACCTCCATTCCTGACTCATCTCCCAAAATGCCACTTTGATCCTGAGCATCCTCAAACTCCTCAACATCAACCATCCCAGTATCTGTAATATGAGTATCCTGCAAATTGGAGGTGTGAGTAGCAACTGGACTCATAGACTCAGGTGGAAGAGTGGCGTGGAATAGCGTAGGCCCAGAGTGGCCCATGATTATTGGTGGTCCACTAACATGCTCATTATTAATTGTTGAGACATTATTTTGGATAGGGTGTTCACGTACTACACTGTAGGTCCCATGAAAATTCAAGTTATGATGACTATTAGTAGGCTTAATAGTTGCAAAGTGTGATGGGACAATTTGAGGAATTATGGTACTAACATTAGCTGCAACGGCTTGATTGGCAAGTGGGACCCGGTTTTGACTTTTGGTTGTTTCACTTGAGACCACATGAGGCACTTGTTTCTCAGAATTTTTCATGGCACGTGTTGCCGAAGTGGAGCCAGGTGCACCCACTAGTTAACACCGGACGAGTACCCCTATCAACTGGGGCCTGACCATGTTGATTGACATTAGCATTTTCTTCCTCACCAGGGGCTTTCATCGGACAACCTTCTTTGTAGTGGCCAAATTTGCCACACGTTCTACAAAGAAGATGAAGACCTTCATACTCCACTCTATAGATGTGACCTTTAACCTCAAACATTGGCAAGAGACGTGTGTCAAGGTCTATCTCAACACATATCCGAGCATATTTCCCCCATGCAGCACCAATGGTATTCTTGTCGACTTTGATTGTTCTACCAATCCGGTCCCCCACAAAATGAAGAAAGTGAGAATCATAGTACTCAATGGGAAGTTCCTGTAGTCGCACCCAAACAGCAACCTTGTCAATCGTGCCTCTCTCAGGACGAAAGTGAGAATCATAGTACTCAATGGGAAGTTCCCGTAGTGATCATATATCAACCATGGCCCATCAGTAAGTGCCTTGGCATGATCTTCTTCATGAGACCAATAAACCAGAAAGTAATCATTACCAAGATCAACCATATTAAGCGCACCTTTCCTCACCCACATTTGTTGGAGCCGGTTCTCCAACGCCTTGAAACCTATCTTGCGCCCCAACAGTTTCACAATCACACCTTGCCTCCATGGACGACATATCCGTGCTTCTTCTCTTGGTGGGATCACGATTTCTAGACAATCATAGTCACCATGCTTCTTCTCAATGATACTCAATCTCATAGAAAATTCCTCATAATCCCCTTCTTCTGCCTCCCTTTCATCAGGAACTTCAACACCTTTAGGAACAGCTGACTTGGAGGCTTGTCCTAACACAGAATCCTTATATGATCTAACTTGCATCCCCTCATCATTCAGCCCATCAACTACATCAGCGTAGGAAATAGGTAAAGATGACGAAGAAGAGAAGGATTGATCCCCTCCCTTAACCTTCTTGGTACTCCGCATCCGAAGGTCTTCCTCCTCCACCGTCGCATCTTGCCGTTTGCCCTCCATTCTCTTAAAACTTGCCTTTTTTAGAAAACCCTAGCAGAGCCACCCTCCATTCCTCACTTTCATTCCTTAATTCCCCAAATGTTTTTACATAATGCAAATCAAGTTTTACCTTGAAATCGTTAAAAGACATATTCTAGAATGTAGTGAATTGGGAAACACTCATACAAAGAGATAATATCAATCCCCTTATAAATGTTCAAATCTCACGTTTAGAAACAAGTTCACAAAAAGTACTAAAGAGACACATATGCTAATTATCATCTTCCTAAAGACAACTCCACATTCACAATCAAACACAAGTTTGCTAAATAAGTTAATTATGAGGTCCCTTAAAGGCATAATCTCTATTTTTTTAAGTAAAATCCCTAATTGATTCAAAACAAGCCAGAAAAATGCTATCAACATATGTAACAAGTACGTGCATTACTAGAGATCAAGTGACATAGTATAGTATAGTCTCCTCCCCCACACTAGCATGAAGCATGGTATTCAATGCAGAATTTTAAACAGAGACAAAAATAAATAAATGAGAGAGAATAAGATTGACTTCCCTGAAAGAGCATGTAGTTGGAGTTTATTCCTATAAAAAAACACAAAATAACAGAAAATAACACACAAGTTGCCTCTTCCAATGTGCTTGTTTAACGTCGTGTCCCTGACGATAGTTAGAGCTTAATCGACAGGCTTTCCGAAAGCAAATTTAATATCTAACACAGTGCCCTTTCTTAGCTTTCTAACATTGTGACCATTACAATATGAGTGGGTAAAATCCAATGGCAGCAAACAAAAAATGAAAAAGTAAATCAAATGGAGCCTCCAAAAGGTTTCCATATTGATTGAATATGACCATTACAATAACATGCTCAACATTTAGTTTAGGGTTAAATATGTTTTTAGTCCCTACAAAATTTCACTATTTTGTTTTTAGTCCCTATAAAAAAATTCGTCAACTTTTAGTCCCTATAAAATTTCACAATTTTGTTTTAAGTCCCTATAAAATGTAAACTCGTGTACACCTTTAGAATTTTTGAATGATATTTTGCATACACGTTAAAGATATTAAAAATATCTCCCTCACAAAAAATAAACTCAAAATTTGATTTCTAGGTTAGTATTTCCTTTAATTTGTTTATCGAATCTTTTGCACTTAAAAAATTTAGATTTAATTTTTGTGTTGTTAAAAAATTCAAAGTTTTTCTGGAAGAGATGTTTATAATGTCCTCAACATGTATGCAAAACATCACTCAAAAATTCAATGGATATACACTAGTTGGCATTTATAGGGACTAAACACGAAATTTTGAAATTTTATAGGGACTAAAAGTCGATGAAAAATTTTATAGAGACTAAAAACAAAATAGTGAAATTTTATAGGGACTAAAAACATATTTAACCCTTTAGTTTATTTATAACAACATGGCTTGGAATATCGAGCTTGGCTAAGTATTAGAAAGCTTTATCACCTTAGCGAGACAGTTATCAATCGGTCTAGAGACAGGGATACAATTAATACGACAATCTGGATTTATTCGCTCCAACCTATAAAATTAAGAAAATAATAAAGAAGCATAATTTCAATCAATCCTCAATATTCTTTCAAAAAGTCAGCAAATTAGAAAATTCTTATTAATATACTGAAATGTATCATCAGCTTACCTAAAAGGGACTAATTTTTTTATAAATAAAATCAACACGATTTTTATTAAGGACTTCAAAGGAGGTAGCAAAGCTGTCATGTGAATGATCAGTGAAGAAAAAGAATTGCTTTTAAAAAGTGAGAAAGAAATGATACTAACTTGTAGTTAAGGAGGAAATAATGTAGAAATATGGAAAATTCGAATCTTGTAAGATCAAGTCCTGGACATAGCCGCTTTCCTATCCCAAAAGGAAGAAATGTTCCTTCCGTTAAGTTATAATCCTGTGGATATAATCAACATCGTGAGAAAACCCTTGTAAATAATGAGATATAAGGTTACATATGAAAGGAAACTTAATTACAATATTTTAGTTGTAGGTCTTTAATTAGTTTGACATTAATTACAATAAACTTAATTACAATATTTTAGTTGTAGATCTTTAGTTTTGTTTTATTTGTGCTTTTTAGTTTTACGACTTTAATGCTTATTAGTCGTATAAGTAGTCTCTTTGAGACATTTTAAGAACCAACCAAATCAAATAAAAAGTCTTTTAATTTCTAATGTATAAGTAGTTTTACAATATGTAGTCTCTTTGTTAAATTCAACATCTAATGTAGTCTCTTTGTTGGATCGATTGCCAACAAAAGTGCTCTTACAGCAAAGAGGTATTTCGGCTGTACAGAACAGCTCTTTATGTGAATTATGCAGCAGCCAAGATGAGAATGCAGCCCACTTATTCCTCAATTGTTGTGGCAAAGGACTAGTAACTGGTTAGGAGTAGCAGCAGTAGACAGCAATGAAGTATGGGATCATTGTTTGCTGGTGTTTTTAGCAAACAATCACTAGTTTTATTAGAAGGTTTGTGAGATCAAACTAGAAAAATCTCAAAGCAATTGCCTTTGAATTGCAAAAGCTTTTGTTTCAGAAAATGTAGAAAAGGGGACGATTTGCAAATGATTAACAGAATTGAAAAGAAAAGAAGCAGTAAATGGTGCAGGAATCGTAAAGAAAAGAAGAACAAATTGCATTGAATCATAAAAATGGTACACGATCACATACAGGGATTCTTCCACTCGTTTTTCGCTCTGGCTTGGAAGTTAGAGTTTCAGGAATCGGGTGTGTATTGTGATTTTCGCGACCCCTGTTTCTTCTCAGAAACAGTTATTTATACAAGGGAAAAAGGGGGGAAAATTCGAACTAGGTAACTGCCTAACAATTTGAAAATAAGTAACTGCTCCTACTTTCGGCCAAGTAACCGCTCCTACTTTCGACCGAAACTGCTCCGTCACGCTTCGACCAACTGCTAGTCTTCAACGCATAACTGCCCTGATTTCTGTCTGTCGAAAGCCTGTGTCGATTTTCCTCTCTCTTGCTTTTGCTTCCCTGGAAACTTGTCGAGTTTACCTTGCGCATGACCATTTTCTTTGTCGAAATAATATGGTCTTTGTGAAATAAATATAAATCAAGCCATGTTGACCATCTTTAATGAAGCCTGTCGAAATTACAGGCTAACAAATTGCCCCCCAAAAATGTCTTTTTCGACTGAACTTGAGGAGGAAGAAGAGAAAGACATTTTTTGAATTCACCATCGAAATAACTTTGCACTTGAGTAAAATAGCTGTATACCTGATGTCACCACTGTTAAGTGTTGTTTCCATATTCAAACCTTGAACTTGAACAGCCTGTAGTTTCGGCCTTTGACCATGTTTACCGATTCTCTGTTCTACCTTTGAATGGTTCCAACATTTTCTGTTACGTTAACAGCTAGTTCCTCGTTTGCATTTGTATCTGTTGCCCCCCCAGTTGTTGGTGTTGACAATAGTGACGAAGAATAGTCATTAGAAATGATTTTATCCTTTATTTCAATCAACTCTTCCAGGCTTTGTTTTGAAACTTTATAGCCTGAAGCAATTTGTGCCAATTCATTTGCCACTTGATTATCAATTCGTGGTAAATGTTCTAAGTGAACAGACTCAAATCTTTTTAACAAAGCATTGGCAACAACAAAGTATCTGATAAGGTGCTCTTTAATGCATTTGTACTCTCTTGTCAATTGTTTGACCACCAACTCAGAGTCACCTTTTATTTCGACATGACTTGCCCCCAGCTCAAGTAAAATTTCAAGGCCTACTATTAAAGCCTCATACTCAGCTTCATTATTGGAGCAAACATCTCGAATTTTAAACTTATACTTCGTTGGAATGTTAGTAGGAGATATTACTAAAATACCAATCCCAACTCCATGTTTATGGCTTGAACCATCAAAGTACAACCTCCAAGGATGTACGTCTACAAAACTTAATGTTTCTTCGACAACGGAATGGTCAACTATAAAATCAGCAACCACTTGTCCTTTAATTGATTTTAGAGGTTGATAAGTTAAGTTGTATTCTGACAAAGCCAAAGCCCATTTACCAATTCGGCTATGCATTATTGGTTTTGACAGCATATGTTTAATAACATCAAAATGCGAATAAACAGAAACATCAGCTGGTTTTATATATTGCTTTAACTTTGTACACGAGAAATACAAACAAAGGCACAACTTTTCTATAGGAGTGTACCTCGTTTCGGCATCATTGAGGACCCTACTGAGGTAATAAATGGCTCTTTCGATACCACTATCATCCTCTTGTGCTAACATGCTACCTATTGTTCTATCAGAAGCTGCTATATACAATTTGAGCACTTTGTGTTTAATAACATGCAACAAAATTGGTGGTTTCATCAAATAAGACTTGATTTCGTCGAAGGCTGCTTGATGCATTGGTTCCCATTTGAACTCTTCTTCCTTCTTCAGTCTTAATAATGGCGAAAAAACTTGTGTTTTGCCACTTAGATTCGATATAAATCTTCGTAGGAAATTGATTTTTCCCAGCAACGACTGAAGCTCTTTTTTGGTCGAAGGGGCATTCGTTTCCATAATTGCCTTAGTCTTATTTTGATTGATTTCAATGCCTTTTTTGTGCACTATAAAACCCAAGAAATCACCTGCACGTACACAAAAGGCACATTTTAATGGATTTAATTTCAATCCATATTTCCTCATTCTTTCAAAAGAACGGCAAAGATGGTCTAAATGACCACTTTCTGAGGAAGATTTAACCACCACATCATCTATGTATACTTGCATAAAATCATCAATAAAATCATGAAACATAGAATTCATGGCCCTCTGATATGTAGCACCAGCATTCTTTAAGCCAAAGGGCATTACTACCCATTCATAAACACCCAATGCCCCTGGACATCTAAAAGCAGTTTTCGCCACATCCTCTTCAGCAATGAAGATTTGATTATACCCAGAATAACCATCGAGCATACTAAGATAATCAAATCCTGCTGCTGAATCTATTAGCATTTCTGCCACAGGCATTGCGTATTCATCCTTGGGAGATGCATTATTTAAATCCCTAAAATCTATGCAAACTCTAAGAGTCCCATTTTTCTTTATTACAGGAACTATATTGGCTAACCATTCGACATACCTGGCAGTTCTGATGAATTTGTTTCTGAATAGCCTTTCGATTTCCTCTTTGATCTTAGCCAACACTTGAGGAGCAAATCTTCTTGGCACTTGCTTCACTAGTTTCTTCCCTGGTCGAATTGGTAATTGCATTTCCACTACTTCTCGACTTAACCCGGGCATCTCGTCGTAATCCCAAGCAAAACAGTCTTTGAACTCCCTTAGCAATGTAATGACTTGGGCTTTTAGAGAAACATCAATATTTGCACTAATATAAGTTGGCCTTTTTATTGAGCCATTTCCCAAATCAACTTCTTCTAACGTGTCTTGAGCTTGCATATGCTTTGTCAAATCTCTAGGATCCTTTTCAAAACCTAATGGATCATCATCATAGATACAATCAAGTCTTTCATCTATGACTATGCCATTTTCTTCATGTAACTCACTGGCTTCGACAGCCATTGTTTGTTAGATAATTTCGGCCTCCATAGCCGCTTTAAACTTGTTTTCGGCCATATAAGCCGTAATTTTGTCCCATGCATTGGGCACTGACATAAGAACACTTTCAAGAACCAGTGTTCCACCCCGTTGGTCGAAAAACACCATCAGGATAGACACTATCATCTCCCATTATTTCTCTTTCCCAAACAAAACCATAATTTGGGTCAAGATGAACTGAGGCAAAAACATTATCCGCAGGAACATATGCCTCATTAGAAGATGAACATGGCGCAATCTTCGCCATTTGTTTCTCAAAATTTTCCTTGGTAACTTGGTTCACATCAGCACAGAAGTAGCTCTGATCGGCTTCAACATACTCTACCAAACCATCTTCCTTCCACATTACTAAACGTTGATGCAACGTTGAAGGGACAGCACCAACTCCATGGATCCACTCTCTACCAAGGAGTAAATTAAAATTCGCTTTAGAGGCTATCACTAAGAACAATGTAGTCCTCTTTATGGAACCAACAATTAAGTCCACCTCAATGGCCCCCAAAGAGTGGCCAGTTTTGCCTTCATAGTTGCTTAAGACAATGTTATGTGGCCTGAGGTCAGTATCGAACTTACCAATCTTTTTCAAAAGACCATGCGGCATCAAATTCACTGCAGCTCCACCATCCACTAACACTTTGTTAATTCCAACACCATTGACCTTGGCTTGGACATACAGGGGTTTCAAGTGGTTTTGCATACTCATATCTGGCTTCTCGAAGGTAGCCATTTGGTCTTCGACACAACCATCGTTCATCACATAGTAACACATTGGCTTATGATGAACCATGTCCTCTGTGAAATCTTCTTCAACGTCATTTGGTACCGTGATAACATCGTACTCAAGAGGCAGTATTGATACCACATTGCAAACAACGTCGAGGTCATCTTCAGAATCATTGAAATCAGACTCCATGTCTTCATCCATGTCGAAATCAGCATTTCTTTCTTTCACTGTTGACAATGGAGGAAATATTCTTTCAAGAGCAGGCCTTCTTGGCTTTTCTGTTACCACAGCCTTGCCTTTGGCCTTATTCGCTGCACACACATGACTAGCAGCATCAGCATTCCTCTTTGTGGCAACTTCAGCTTTGTGAACCTCACTCTTTGCCACTATCATGCTGCGTGGAACTTGATTATTAGCCAAATGACTTGGAACCTGGTTAATGTCAAAGTGTGGCTTCTTCTTCTGCTGTCTTTGGTAACGACGCCACTGTGTTCTAGTCATGGGGTTCTTACCCTTATAGTTATTCTTATAATTAAACTTAATAGCATCAGTACCTGGCTTAACAGCTTTAGCACGTTGATTATTGGGTACCCACGCTTCGACAGGAGCACTAGCACTTGGAACAAAGGATTTACCTGTTGACAGCTTCAAATACCCTGGTGCTGAGGACTTCTCCTTAGCAATTTGTTGTTTACTTGTTGAAGGCTTTGCTGACACATTAGCCTCATAGCCAGGAAGATCTCCTTTTGCAAAGTCAAATTTTGGCCTGTTATCAAGCCATTTTCTTTTGCGTTGTTGTTGATCCTGATAACCTTCGACAGCTTTAGCTGCTTCTTTATCGAAGACAGCACTACACCTTGGGCAAAGCATAACTTCAGAGTTATTCCACTTACATCGATTGAGGAAATCTATCAACTCTTCCTCAACCTTTGGATACACAGCATGTATCTTCCCATCATATTCTTTTAGGGTCACCTCCTGTTTCTTACCTTCAGCATACATAAAACCTTTTAATTTTTCGGTGGCAGTCTTGACACACTTAGGAGGGTCTGCCATTTGAGCATCCACCATTCCTACATCAGCTTCGACAGGTTCAGAGTACATAGCTTCAGCCTTAGGCAATGGATCAACATCAATCTGCATAGGAGCTTTCATTTTCTTATCAGCAAATTTGAGTCTTCCTTCGTCAATTGCTTTTTGCACAATATCCCTGAAGAGCACACAACGGTCAGTGTTATGCCCCAAAAAATTATGGAACTTACAATAACCCTTTTTCTTTCTTCGGTCAAGAGTTGGTATTTTAAGGCCTTTAGGCACTAATATTTGACCATCAGTTACTAAAAGATCAAAAATTTCATCACATTTAGTAACATCAAAAGTATAAGTCTTAGGCATAAATCTATCATTCTTAGGCTCTACAGGGTTATTCCCATTCGCAGGCCTTAATAATTTACAGGTATAAGGAGGACCAGGCTTAAGTTCAGCCACGTCTATCTCCTCCTCTTCGACATTACTATATGTAACGTCAAATTCTTCTTCGACATATGCCACTTTTTCTTTTTTATGATACCTATTCGCTCTAGATTTTTCCTCTCTAAGCCTTTCAACTTGTCGAACTCTATCAGCCAAATGAGCCATATCTCGCAAATGAGATGTGTCTAATTTCTTTCTAATTGAGTAATCAAGGCCACCAGCAGCCATTTCGACAAGCTCATGTTCAGGGACTTGTGTGAAGCAACGAGATTTCAACAGCCTGAATCTGTTTAAGTAATCATCAATAGTTTCAGGCATTTTGCGCCGAACACTAGCCAATTCTTTAAGACTAATCTTCGACTGGCCCATGTAAAACTGTGCATGGAATGCCTTTTCTAATTGCCCCCATGTGTACATAGAACCAGGGGGTAAGGTCGTGAACCAAGTGAAAGCATTTTTAGTTAGAGAATTTGGAAAGCATTTCATCTTCAAATTTTCATTTTGTGCTAAGTCCCCAGCCTCAGTCAAGAAACGAGCAATGTGTTCGACTGTGGACTCATTTGTATCACCACCAAACTTAGTAAACTTGGGAACTTTCCATCCCCTTGGTAACTCAGTTTGTAATACATATTCACATAATGGTGATACGAAGTTAGGCCTTTGTAGACCTATGTTAAGGCCATTTTGCGCCAAAATAGTTTCGACTAAAGTAGCTATATTGTTCTCTGCGCCAGCATTGTGTTGTTGCATTTGTCGAACAACTTCATCAGCGTTCTGGTGTCTATTTACCACAACTACTTCAGGGACGTGGTTTACCGTCCCTTGTAGTTCGCCTACAACTGTCGACGCTTCGACTGCAACTGCTTCTTGGGGGTTAACTGGCGACGCATTACCCGCGATAATAGGAACGTGCCTATTATTAACCGCTGGAACCCCAAAAAAGTCTGCAATCCTACTCATCTGATTTGCCAACATTTGGTAACTGTTGTTGGTATTTTGAATCAATGGATTGAAAACTGTACCAATTTGTTGGGTAAGCATATTAACCATATCGTGATTACTCTCGTCTACTTGCTGTCTTAAGGCCAACAAAGACGTATTGGTTAATGCTGGGGGATTTCGACCAAATACGCTCTCAGAAGAGACATGTGTAGGGGAAAAGGTCGAAATATGTGGCATTCCAGTAGGCATGCCATACATTCCCAAAGGAAATGGGGGTAGATGCACGTTATTCAAACGTGGGTCTAAACCGTTTCCCATTGCCATGTAAGGGCTATGAAGCCCTGAACTTAACGGCAAAGACATAGGCAGAGATGCCATTTCTGACTGCGTTGAACCAACATTAGTCATTGATACTGAAGGAACGGTTATCGACGATGATGGTCCTGCGCTAATGCTTGCAGAATCCATTGTTGTCCCTTGCCCTTGTGAAACCACAGGGTTGGAACTAGATGCATTATTCGTACCAGAACGAACCATTTTACCACTTCTTAAGTGCATACAACAGCGAACACAAATAAGAGAGTACGAGAATGAACAAAATCAAAGGCAAAGTCCCACTGGGCGTGCCAATTTGTTTGCTGGTGTTTTTAGCAAACAATCACTAGTTTTATTAGAAGGTTTGTGAGATCAAACTAGAAAAATCTCAAAGCAATTGCCTTTGAATTGCAAAAGCTTTTGTTTCAGAAAATGTAGAAAAGGGGACGATTTGCAAATGATTAACAGAATTGAAAAGAAAAGAAGCAGTAAATGGTGCAGGAATCGTAAAGAAAAGAAGAACAAATTGCATTGAATCATAAAAATGGTACACGATCACATACAGGGATTCTTCCACTCGTTTTTCGCTCTGGCTTGGAAGTTAGAGTTTCAGGAATCGGGTGTGTATTGTGATTTTCGCGACCCCTGTTTCTTCTCAGAAACAGTTATTTATACAAGGGAAAAAGGGGGGGAAATTCGAACTAGGTAACTGCCTAACAATTTGAAAATAAGTAACTGCTCCTACTTTCGGCCAAGTAACCGCTCCTACTTTCGACCGAAACTGCTCCGTCACGCTTCGACCAACTGCTAGTCTTCAACGCATAACTGCCCTGATTTCTGTCTGTCGAAAGCCTGTGTCGATTTTCCTCTCTCTTGCTTTTGCTTCCCTGGAAACTTGTCGAGTTTACCTTGCGCATGACCATTTTCTTTGTCGAAATAATATGGTCTTTGTGAAATAAATATAAATCAAGCCATGTTGACCATCTTTAATGAAGCCTGTCGAAATTACAGGCTAACAATCATTTACTGCAGAATGGAATTAAAGCAGGTGGAAAAAAGAACAAAAATATAAGGTTCATGATATGGTTTGCTGTGATTTGGGTCATATGGATCAATCGGAATGCTGTAATTTTTAGAGGGGGGTCTCCAAATGTATTGAAAATGTTTGATCATGTTAAAGCTTTGTCTTGGAGTTGGTTTGCTAATAGGGTGGGGATCCATTTGTCGCTTGACTTTGAGAGGTGGAATCTACACCCTCTAGATTGTATTAATCTCTTGAGCTAAATTGTAAAAGGGTTGGGGTACCCCTTGTACCCCTTAATAAAATTGGTTTTGACTTATCAAAAAAAAACATCTAATGTATTCTAATTAAGTTCTTTTTACGTATCTGTAAGGCCCACAGTACAATTGGTTGTTAGTCTAGATATTTTTGATGGTTACCCCGGTTCGAACTTAGGGTCCCCACTTACATATGTGTAAGTTTACGGGTGGTACATCCACTCCGTCTACAAGCAAAAAAATTCAAGTGAATATATGATAAATTTGTTTTTATTTAATGTGTCTCAGTCTCAAACTTCAATTTCACTAATAGAAAAAGTTAAAATAGTGAAAAAAATTAGAGACATAGTAGTCTATAAGTTTGATGTCACTAATGCTTAGAGACGGAAATATAGACACATTTTACTTTTTCCTTTGTCTCTAACTCTTGTTGCTATTTCAACTTCTTCTTGTAGCATTGATTCTTTTAAAAAAATGGTGAACATAAATTATTCAACTTACATCCCATCTCGATGGAATAAATTCTTCTAGATTTGAGTGATATTCAGGGCCCATATGAAGAGCTCTTAACCAAACTAGGACTTTCCATCCTTTCGGTATGAAATAACCTAAAAATATTAAACAGGTGACATAATAATGTCACTATTATCCATTTTAATAATCAAAGTCACAATAAGATAGTGTCTCACATATTGTCAATAAACCAAGGAAATCAATAACATTTGTTGTTTTTGATAAAATTATTAGCCACTTCTTATGATATATTTGACAGTTTATTGCCTATTACACTAATTTCTTTCTCTACAATAAATAAATAAGAGTATAATTGAGAAATAAATCATTAATGAAACCTTAATCAAACTATCAAAATACAAAATAAAAAGAACATTTTTTCTTAAAAAACGACAATTAAAAATAAATAGATTAAGCAACAATTAACATCTTAGAAATTTACAAAATTAATATTGTTTCAATGAATAAAAACAAACCATTGATGTTCAGATCAGATGTTGCCTCTCGAAAAACTAAAGTGGCATTACTGGTATGGCGCAACGATTCATTGATAACCAGGTATTCACTACGCTACGCGCAACTGTAGAAACTAATTCATTAAGTTGGGTAGAACTACAATGAATGTCAAAGCACTCCCTTAGGAGTTTTAACGATGCTGCATTTCAACTAGATAAAAAAAAACTAATATTAATATGAGTGTGTAATAAAATAAAATAAAAACTAATATTAATATGAGTGTGTAATAAAATTGGTTTTAATTTGTACCAAAAAAATGGTTTTAACCTCTTAGCTTAATGCAAAAGTAACCTTTTTTTTGGTACAATGCAAAAGTAACCTTTTTCACTTCCAAAACTTAATTTTGAGGTCAAGCTTGATTTTTTATATGAAAATATATCCAATTGTAATTTATCTCTCGACACAATCACGTTTATATGTTTTAATGGAGACAGGATGATATCATAATATTTTTTATTTTTTATTACGGATGATATCATAATGTGTTCACGGTGAATAATACATCATGTGCTCAGAGCTAGTAGTTAGTGAGTACCTACCAACTTAAACTGAGAACGTGGTCACTAATTAAAAAAAGATTGAGATATTAAAATAAAAACGAGTATTTGTATTGTTGAAGGATGGAGGAAATAATAATAATAATAATAATAATAATAATAATAATAATAACACCTAAATAAGTTTTGGCTAAATTGCACTTTGAATCCTTTATTTTTGACTAAAATTTCAGTTTGATCTTCCTTGCTCGCTTGCGACAATGGTCGCCAGTGCACACATATGTCTTATGTGAATGTATCTTTGAGCAAGAAGTCTGGGCTTCACCTTTTATTAGAGACTTGAGAAGATCTGCAAAAGTATCTTTGATTTCAATTGGTTGATCTTCTCAAGTCTCTAACCAAAGGTGAAACCCAGACTTCTTCCTCATTCTATCAAACATACAAGTCCGTATTTAGTCTCTCTTGTGAATATTGGCATCCCAAGATTCTATTTGACATTAGAGGATGTCTTGGTACTCCAATTGCTTTGGGTCATGCTTCTACTAAGTGATCCTTCAGTAATTTTGCGAGAATTCTCATTGATATTGATCTTACCAATTCATTTCTAGATCAAATGTTGGTTGAGAGATAATGATTTTCCATTTTGGTTGGGATTGAATAAGAAAAATTGCTTTTATTTTGTACTTGTTGTCAAATAGGTCACAATTTGGAAAATTGTTATAGGAATTATTCTTTTGTTTAGAAGATAGGAATTATTCTTTTTTTTTACCAAAAGGAAGGGTTAAATATGTTTTTAGTCCCTACAAAATTTCACTATTTTGTTTTTAGTCCCTATAAAAAATTTCGTCAACTTTTAGTCCCTATAAAATTTCACAATTTTGTTTTAAGTCCCTATAAAATGTAAACTTGTGTATACCTTTAGAATTTTTGAATGATATTTTGCATACACGTTAAAGATATTAAAAATATCTCCCTCACAAAAAATAAACTCAAAATTTGATTTCTAGGTTAGTATTTCCTTTAATTTGTTTATCGAATCTTTTGCACTTAAAAAATTTAGATTTAATTTATGCGTTGTTAAAAAATTCAAAGTTTTTCTAGAAGAGATGTTTATAATGTTCTCAACATGTATGCAAAACGTCACTCAAAAATTCAATGGATATACACTAGTTGGCATTTATAGGGACTAAAAACGAAAATTTGAAATTTTATAGAGACTAAAAGTCAATGAAAAATTTTATAGGGACTAAAAACAAATAGTGAAATTTTGTAGGGACTAAAAACATATTTAACCCAAAAGGAATTATTCTTTTATTCCCTACAATTCGCTCCTTCTCTTATCCCTTTCTATGTTGCCCCTCCCTCTTTTAATGCCATGTTTTGAGTGATGATTTAAATGTGTAGTGTGTTTACCTCCTTGTTGAGATACTCTCTCTCTCTCTCTCTCTCTCTCTCTCTCTCTCTCTCACCTCCTTGGTTATTTTCTATTTAGTCCATCTATCTTTTTATTATCTTATAATCCACCCTGAACTAATATTAGTTACCACTTCTTATTTTACTAATACAATTTAATAGCAAACCTAAAAATAATCGATAATGATTCTAATTTTCGATTTGAAATTACTTTTATTTTTCATTATGTGTATCATCACTTTACCAATAAGCTTATGGTCAACTCACCAATCTTGATAAGTCTGAGATCTCTTTCAGCTGAAATGTGGCAACAAATAGAAGACATGAATTCCAAGGATGGATAAATATTAAAGCATTGGAAGTTCAATCTAAATATTTGGGGCTTCCTTCCTATGTGGGAAGGTCAAAGAAACAAACTTTTGACCTTGTCGAAGATAGAGTGTGGAAGAAGTTGAAGGGTTGGAAGGAGAAGTTTTTGTCAATGGCATACAAAGAAATTTTTATTAAAACAGTTGTTTAGGAAATCCCTACATATGTCATGAGATGTTTCTTGTTGCCCGCAAGCTTGTGTGACCACATTGAGAGCATGGTAAGGAAGTTTTGGTTGGGAAAATAGAGATGGGCAGAGAAGAAAAATCACTGGAATAATTGGAACTGGTGTTGTCAACTGAAAAAACAAAGGTGGAATGGGCTCTCGTAGTTTTAGAGCTTTTAATAAAGCTTTGTTGGCAAAAAAAGGAATGTGCCTCTTAACTCAACCAAATTCTTTGCTAGCCTACTGCTTAAGAGCTCAGTATTTCCCTAAAGGTAACTTGATGATATCCTCTTTGGGATAATGGCCTAGTTACTCATGGAGGAGAATTCATCAAGCTATTTCGATTCTCAAGAGGTTGCTTGTGGACAATTGGAGAGCGCATATGATAGATATCTGGAATGATAACTGGCTCCCCAACCAGAATGGCTACAAGGTATGGTCATCTAAACCCCCTAATAACCAAATTTCTAAAGTTTCTGAGTTGGTTATTCAAGAGGATGCAACGTGGAATATACAATTGGTAAATGAATTACTTTTACCTTTTGAAGCTATGCAAATATTACAAATTCTTATATCCTCTTTTATGCAATTAGACCGGTTGGCTTGGCGTCCAGTAAAACATGGTTATTTTTCTGTGAAGAGTGCATACCACTGTATTAAAAATTGAGAGGTTGTTGATTCTCCCTTGCCATCTATTGTTCTTAATGGATTCACAGTGTGGCAGCAACTTTGGAAAATTAAAACTATTCCTAAACATGTTCATTTGAGTTGAAGAATTTTACATAATAGTCTTGCTTCTAGAATGACGCTCAATTCCAAATGTGAAGATATGTATCATATTTTTGGGCCAGGCAAGCTTGGTTTGCTTCTCCCCTTAGTATTAACTCAGATAATGTCCATGTATTCTTTCATACTTGGCTTGAGGACATTATTATTAACAGTTCAAATGAGGTGGAAATGCATGTTGTCATTATGCTTTGAAATATGCACTACAACAGATTTGGGGATGGGCAGCATTTTTTTTTAGCCATGGGCAGCGTTTCTGGGCGCTGCTAAATTTGGCGCTGGTGATTCCTCCCCAAAAATGGGCAGCGTTTGAGAAGCGCTGCTCATTAATAGCCATAGGCAGCGTTTGAAGGGAGAAGCGCTGCTCATTCACCTAGCGCGTTTAGAAATGGGCAGCGTTTGGTAAGGGGAAGCGCTGCCCATTTCTAAACGCGCAAGGTGAATGAGCAGCGCTTGGTGGGAGAAGCGCTGCCCATTCACCTAGCGCGTATAGCAATGGGCAGCGCTTGGTAAAGGAAAGCGCTGCCCATTGCTGGTGAATGAGCAGCGCTTCCCCCACCAAGCGCTTCCCCCACCAAGCGCTGCTCATTCACCTAGCACATTTAGCAATGGGCAGCGCTTCCCTTTACCAAGCGCTGCCCATTGCTATACGCGCTAGGTGAATGGGCAGCGCTTCTCCCACCAAACGCTGCCCATTGTTTAATTTTTTTTTTCCTTTTTTTCTTGTTTTTTTGTACTTTCCTTTTTATATTTGATAATTTCCTGGTCATATACAGCCAATTAATACCAATCCAATCCATTATATACTAACAACATATATATATATAAACTAGTTATATATCCCAATGCACCAATATGATCACAAACCAAAACAAACTAGCTAACAAGTTATTATATGTATCCAAAACTTAGCAACTTACAATATTAACAAATTAATATGTATCCAAATCAAACTCTCTACCAATATGTATCCAAAACTAGCCAGATACTTACAATATGTATCTAAATTAAAACAAGTTAGCAGCTAACATATGCATGAACTAATTCATATGCATGTATCCAAAACTAGCAAGCTACTTACAATATGTATCTAAATTAAAACAAGTTAGCAACTTACATATGCATGAACCAATTCATATGCATGTATCCAAATAAAACTCTAACAATTTACAAGATTACAATCTATCTAAAATCAAAAGAATTGCGAGACATAACGGCACCACTCTCCTCTAAGCTCATCAATCTGTGCAGTAGAGTATGTCTTCCACCGACAATCGGGAAAATACTGAAATTATATAATTAAATAAAATTAGAATTGAAATATATGGTTAAACCAAAATAAAAAAGAGTTCTGTAAAGATACCTGTCTGGGGATAACCATTTGATTGTGGGTAATAATTTCCTTCATAAATCTCATTACGTAATACCCACAATCATTGTTATTTGGTTGTTTCGGACACTACAAAACAAAAGATTAGTTAATTGTTAAATTTAATTTCATACATTTTTTTGACAACAATAATGTAAATAAATATATGAGAAGATTGATTACAAACTTACCACTATTGGCACCCATTTTGTCTGTGATTGTTCAATCCCCAATATTCCTTCAAACAACTGAACACAATTGGATATAACTATATTATTAAAAATACATATAGTTAACAACTAAAACAAATAAATATGCAGAGTGATCGAAATACACACACCTATTAAATATGACAACCAAGTCTGGGTGGGTGTTGAAATGACCATGCACAGAATCAATGTAGTACACCGTATCTGTCTTAGGATTTATTGCAAGCAAAATCCAATGATCCCTACAAAATAAAACTTTGAATAAGTAATTGACTAGTATTTAAAAAATGCATGTTATATAAGAATTAATAAATTAAATCTCTCACCCTACGAGACACGGTGCCAAAAACATGGTATCGACGCCTCTATGTTGAGCATCCGATAAGCGTCGAGTGATATAATTTGTAACATCTGTCTTGTTTTGTTCCACAAGGTCGTTATAATTAGACAGATCCTCCCTGACATTACGGAGGTGTGTACTATCCGGACACAAGAACACATATCTCTGTGTCAGCTCCGAAGGGACCAAAATGTTATGATACAAGCACCTACAATTAGAGGTATATGTATATATAAATTAAATTAACAATATAATAAAATAAACTCAATGATGTTAAATAATAAATTACATACGTACCTGATATATGCTCTAATACAAACACTGGTTGCCCAATTCATCTGACATAAATCATTAATATCCTGTTTTGGGATTATCAATAGTTGATCGGGATTTCCAAAAATGTTGTCATCCATCTCCAATACAAGCGGGGTTTCATCATCCATCTTGAATTGTGCATGCATTTCGGTATACAAAATAATCCTAGAATCATCAATGGAAGAGGCGGAGGGCTGACACACTTTTGGAGGGGCGGGCTGAGTCACTTTTGGAGCAAGGGTGGACCGAGTCACTTTTCGAGGAGGGGCGGGCTGAGTCACTGTTGGAGGAGGAGAGGGCTGAGTCACTATTGGAGGAGGAGAGTGCCGAGTCACTTTTTGAGGGGCAGGCTGAGAAACTTGTGTTGAACGGCCGGACCGAGACACTTTCTTGCTAGTAGATATTGCCTTGCTAACACTTTTGCCCCTAGATTTTGCATTTTGGCGTACCTATATATAAATCAAATAATTTGTTAGCTAGCACACAATAAATGACAAAATAAAATAATTAGTTAGTTACAAATATATTGTCACTTACAACAATAAGGTGTGCTGGCCATGCCACAAATGTACCAACTGCATCTTGCACAGTTAGTAAATCTATACTGGGTATTGGAGCAGGCAAAATGCAGTCCCCCACAATTGCACAATCAACTCTGACTCTAATATGATTTGGAGGTATGGGTAAATTGTGCATCAAAGTTCCCAATTGGTCACATGTGAAGCCTATTGCAACCATTTGGTGTGAGTTTGAGATATACAATTCACACTCACACTCATTGTTGTCCTAAATCAATTATAAACAAAAATTAATAAATACATTGCGTAGAAGAAAGAGAGTTTAATAATTAATTTCTTATTTATCCTCAAAAAAAAAATTAATACCTTAGTTGACGGAATGGTGCAGCTATCTCGTGCGCTATCTGTGGCAGGGGATGGTACTGCAGGCGAAACCAACCCATAGTGCAATTTGATTTGACTAAGTTCAGACCTTAGACCTTCATACAATACCCGCAACTCTCTACTTTGTTTACAATCATGATGCTCCTCATAAGTTCTCTTCTTTGACCCAAGGTAGTTGGATGGATTAACGCCAAATCCACAACCCCTTGTACGACCTGGGTATTCTTCCTTTTCCAAGGCACGAGTAAGGATTTCCTTTTCAGAGCAATCAGTGATCTCTCCCTGTGACACAGACTCTGATATGGTTTCCTGATTCACAAACAAAAGTATAATAAATAAAATTATTATACATTTTAAATATCATAAAAGTTTCAAAACAATATTCGAATTTTGGAAATACTTACAATTCTGTCGGTCACCTCCTTAGTTTTGGGATCCACAACCTCTCCATCCTTTTGTCTGGCTGCTACCCACAAAAAATGTCGCTCAATGCTTTCTTTAGTAGGATCTTTCCCACTCTCCTCCAACTATATTTAAATTTACCAAATGTTAAGAAATTATAAATCAAAAGATTTATTAAACAAAGAGAAATCAAGCTTATTGTGTCTTACCAATCTCTCTTCAAAAACTTGATATCCACTAGCACCGCCTCTATAAGGGTACTCACTACCAGAAGCTCTCTCTCGATTCGCTTGGCATAGTTCCTATTTAGAGACATAAGTATACATTAATGTATAATATATAATTGTCAACTATATTTTAAGTTATAACTTAATAGATTATAGTACTAACCATGAAATCTTTATCTTCGGTGCGTCTCCTAACAAATGTAACCCAATCCTCCTCCGTAATAAATCCACTATATGGCGCTGGAGGCTTCCATCTGAGGTTTCCACTATTATCAAACAACCATTTTTTTTTAAACTACCCCTGAAATTCCGATGTAGCTTTCCAGCTTCCTTCATACACCAGTCTTTTCGGGACTCATCCACATCAAAATATTTCTGCATACACATATTCAATAAAAATGATATAAATATATATGGTTACAAATTTATTAAATAAGATTACTAAAGAGATGTAAAATTATATACCTGTATTGTTAACCAAAACTCCTCTTTGTGTTTCCCCAAAACAGCACTTTTCTCACTCCAAGTACTGATTGTAATTGGTATCATTTGTTTTACCTTACTACCGAGGAAGGTAACCAAATCTGCGCGATTATCCCCAATTGGCTGGCCCTTAATATTCCACAACACCTACATTATGTCATTAGTAAATTAGTTAACAAACAATTAAAACTAAGTGTTGAATTAATAAATTAATTAGTAATTAGTAATTAGTAACTTACTGGTACTTTTCCTTTTCCTTTATTTACTCGATTGATGATATCTTTTTTGACCGTCATTCCACGAGGAGCCTGCCTTCTGATATACTTTTCAACCTCACACTGATGATCGCTGTCATGATCACTGTGATGATCACTATGATCCGCCATCTAACCTGCAATAAAACATAATCATTGTTATTGTTATATTTATCTATCCAAAATAAATAAATAGACAAGAAGATGAAAACTATGTAAAATAACTACTTGGAAATAGATAAAAAGCATATGATGTAAGTCTAAATTACCTTTTCCTTTTCTTGGATATAATTGTATTTGCAATTCGCGTCTTAGTATTTTTTTTTTGACGAATCGTAATCCCATCACTATGATCGTTTCTAACATACACAAAATCCTCTATAGGAGTACTTTCCCCTACAATTGGTAGTGATGTCCCAAAGAAAGGGTCGTCCTCAATACCATCATCATCGGTTGCTTGATCCTCAATGTCATTCACCAATTTTTTATTTGTCAATAAAACAATGGACCAATTTGTATCAACTGGATCAGTGACATAAAACACTTGTTGAGCTTGGGATGCCAAAATAAAAGGCTCATCTTTATATCCTAACTTATTGAAATTCACCCGCATGAACCCCGACTCATCAATTTGTAAACCACTATTATTGTCAACCCACTTACATTGGAACACAGGCTCCCGAAACATGTTGTAATCCAATTCCCATATGTGTTCAATGACCCCGAAGTATGACATATTCGCATATATGGGATTTCTGTCTTTGGCACTTGATGTATGCAAAGCTTGAGCTACAAGAGTCACCCCACTATTTTGCATTTTACTTTGATCATCATGGTTTTTTGTATAGAACGTGTACCCGTTCATTAGATAGCTGGTGTAAGAGAAAATTTGCATATTTGGGCCTTTTGCTAACCATCTCAATCTTTCTGAAATCGAGGAAGGATTCATAGCAAATTCGAAATCAATGTGCGCTTTTAGCCACACTATGAAACTCCGATTATGTTCTTTTGTTAACCAAACTTGAGTCTTATATGGGTGATCACTCTTAAGTATGTCCATGTGCTTGGAAACATATGAATCAACCTCAGTATCATTGTGCAAAACATATAAGTGTGCTTCATCTAGTTCTTTCCTTGATACCATCACTATTTTTGTTCCTGACATCCCTTTACTAATGCTTCCTAAGTGACGAGACCTTGGCAGTCCCACAGAATATTCAAGACTAGATAGATAGCCGGTACAGAACTCAATAGCTTCTTCAACTATGTAGCGCTCAACAATACAACCCTCGGGTCGTGATCGGTTTTTCACATAACCTTTTAATATCTTCATGTAACGCTCAAACGGATACATCCATCTCATGTAACATGGGCCACACAATTGTGTCTCCCTAATCAGATGAACTATTAGATGAATCATTATGTCAAAAAACGAAGGTGGGAAATACATCTCAAGCTCACACAAAGTGACAGTAATTTCTCTTTGCAATGATGGCAACTTTCCAGGGTCAATCACTCTACTACAAATCGCCTTAAAGAAGAAACTAAGTTTGGTTAGGGTCTTGCGTACTTTCTTAGGCAAAATGGAACGTATACCAATGGGTAGCAAATTTTCCATTAGTACATGGCAATCATGAGACTTTAAAGACTTTAACTTGAGGTCTTTCATCGATACAAGGTTCATAACATTTGAAGAGTAACCCTCTGGAACTTTAACTCCATGAAGAAACTTACAAAACACGGTCTTCTCCTTTTTAGATAAAGTATGAGCTGCCGGAGGTAGATATGTACGTGTACCCTTCTTTAACGGACCCAATTCTGGTCTCAACCCCATACTAAGCAAGTCCAACCTCGAGTTGATGGTATCTTTAGTCTTTCCTGGCATATTGAGCAAGGTACCGATGACACTTTCAAAGACATTTTTTTCAACATGCATCACATCAATGAAGTGCCTTACATATAATGACTTCCAGTATGGCAACTCAAAGAAAATTGACTTTTTCTTCCACCCCCGTTTGGCAAGCTCTCCTGCAAAAGGCTTCCCAAATTTAATGTTCAAACCTCTCACCTTTTCAAATAGTTGTTCACCCGTCAAAGCCATGGGAGCTTTACGGGTTTCGATATTCCCATTGAATGCCTTTTTCAACAGTCGATACAAATGAGTAGATGGCAAAAACCTACGATGACCATAGTAGATATTCTTCCTACCATGTTCCAACCACATCCAATCAGTGTTATCTTCACATATAGGGCACGCACACTGACCTTTGTTACTGTACCCAGATAGATTGCCGTATGCTGGAAAGTCATTAATTGTGCCAAAAATCATAGCCCTCAGGGTGAAAGTTTCTTCTCTGAACCCATCATACACCTCTACTCCAGTCTCCCACATTAGCTTCAAGTCTTCAATTAACGGAGCCAAGTATACATCAATATCATTTCCCGGTTGCTTGGGCCCAGAAATTAACAAAGACAACATCATATATTTGCGTTTCATGCAAAGCCATGGAGGTAAGTTATAGATCGCCAAAATCACGGGCCATGTACTGTGGGAGCTACTCTGAATGCCGTGCGGATTAAATCCATCAGCAGACAATGCAAGTCGTAGGTTTCTTGGATCCAACCCGAAATCAGGATAATCAATATCAATTTTCTTCCATTGCGGAGAATCTGCCGGGTGTCGTAGCATGCCATCTTTAATCCTTTCATCATCATGCCATGTCAAGTGTTTTGCATCTTCTGAACTATGGTACATGCGCCTAAATCGAGGAATTATGGGAAAATACCACAACACCTTTTCTGGAGCAGATTCTTTCTTTTTATATCGCGATGCATTACATTTAGGACACGACTTTAACGAGGCATGTTCATTCCGAAATAAAATGCAATCATTGGGACAAGCATGTATCTTCTCATAGTTCAACCCAATGGACCCTAACATTCGTTTTGCATCATAGGTCCGAGAAGGGAGCACGTTATCCTTCGGCAACATTTCTTTCAACAGTGCGAGTAATTCCGTAAAGCTCTTATCCGTCCATCCGTGGCAAGTTTTCAAGTTATACAACTTTATCACAGCCAATAGTTTTGTGAATTCAGTACAACCTGAATACAACGGTGTCTCCGCATCCGTTATCAATTTCTCAAACATTTGAGGACAATCATTAAGATCGTCTTCAACAGCCTTTGCCATCTCTTCAAATTCGCCCCCTTCAAATGTAGGTCTTTCTGTGTCAACCGGTGCACATCTCTCAGTACTATTATCCATATTTGAAGATTCACCTCTTTCCTCACCATGCATTGTCCAACAAGTGTAACTTTGATCTATTCCGTAACCCTTTAAATGTCCTGCCAACTCCTCTGCATTAACTGATTTTACATAACAACAACTCAAACAAGGATACTTCATGTTACTAGAAGTCCCTAAACGTTCAACAGCACACTTCACAAAATAATCCACTCCAGCAACATATTCCTTGGACAGACGATTGGCAGACATCCACTCTCTATCCATAATTTCTCAGTATTTATTTATAATAAATTCCTGATAAGATAACTTAAAAACCTATTATAGGTGACAAACACACAAAACGAACAATTTTTTTGAAGCTAATACATTCAACTATTTTTAACTAAAGAAATCAAAGACTTTGATGTCTTCCATATTGTCATTCTTCATATAATAAATACAAGAAAACAACAAAAGTACCTGAACAAGTGGAAGCAACGATGAACTTCAACGAATGCGAACCACACACTAGCAAATGAAGCGAACAAACACGAACTCACGAACCAACACGAACTCGAAGGAAGTATTTTCAATTCCTATAAACAATTCATTAATTAAATTACTAATTAAAGAACCATCATACAAATATGGAAGACAAAAATACAATCAATTTTTGTGACATTAACAAAATAAGACAAACACTTCGCCCTTTCAATAAACCAATCAATAAGCATCAACTTTGATCATCTAACATAAAGTTCCAATGCCATTAAAATTAATAAAACAACATGCAATCCTAAATATTCAAGTTTATAAAATCCCTTAACCGAAAGCAACATTAAATTAACAAGCATTGGACATCTCAACAAACACTAAGCCTACATCAAATTAAATTTACAACCATTTCATTTGGGCATTTCAACAAACACTAAGCCTACATCAAATTAAATTAACAAGCATTTCATTTGGGCATTTCAACAAACACTAAGACTACATTTCCCCCAAAGTTTAGAAACACTATTTTAAAGAACCAATCATCAACCATAACCTTTAAATCATCTAACCTAATGTTCCAATGCCATTAAAATAACTAGAGCAACATGTAGTAATACTAAACTTTGTGAAAGAGAAACGAAAATGGGGAAGAAATCACCTTACACGAAAATGGAGAAGAAATGGAGAAGTGTGGAAGAGATGTCCTTTGGGAAAACGAAAATGGGAGAGAGCCACGAAAATGAGAGCTTGAGAGAACGAAAATGAGAGCTTGAGAGGACAAAGATGAAAGCTTGAGAGGAGTGTGTGTCCGTTTGAGGCCAATGGAGGAGAAGGAGGAGGAGGAGGAGGACGAAGAGAGCTTGAGAGAGTGTTAGTGTGTTGAGGAGAGGGAAAATGTATGTGTTGAGAGGGAAAAAATGTATGTGTTGAGAGGGAAAAAATGAAAAAAAAAAAAAACACACCAATAGGCAGCGCTTCACTAATAAGCGCTGCCCATTGAGAACGCATCTACCCAAAAGGTAGCGCTTGCAGCATAGGCGCTGCCTATTGCGCAGCGCATCAAACACAAAAAGCAGCGCTTGCTGCATAGGCGCTGCCTATTGCGCAGCGCATCTAACCCAAAAGGCAGCGCTTGCTGCATAGGCGCTGCCTATTGCGCAGCGTGTCCTTCCCAAAAGCAGCGCTTGCTTCATACGCGCTGCCCATTGCTCCGTGTTTTAGCCAAAAGCAGCGCTTCTAGCATAAACGCTGCCTATTTTAGCGTCTTTTTTTTCAATATCTGTTGTAGTGATGGAAAACTCGCAATAAGAACTGCTTTGAGGGAATACCAATTGATCCTGATTGTCCTTGAATATTCTAACAACATCAATTCTTTGCATTCCATACCTGTCTTAAGTTCAAACTCTCATTATGTTGATCATGATTTGGATAAATGGTGTAAGCCTCCAACTTCTTAGTATAAGGTAAATATGAATGCTGCTGGCTTTTCAGATGGAGTTAGGGGTATTGTTATGGGGATTAGAGATGAAAATGGGGAGGTTATGGCTCCTGAAACTTGGCGAATAAATGCTCTCAATGATGTTGATTTACTAGAGGCGTTAGGGATGAAACTTGCTTTTAATTTTGCTATTGATTTTGGTTTCATTCTTTGATTGCTGAATCTGACTCACTAAATGTTGTGCAAGACACTACAAGAATTTCGGGAAATACCAGCGGGCAAAATCCGCCGGAAATTGGGAATTATCGGCGGATTTACCCGTTAACTCACCTATTCCGCCGGTAATTACCGGCGCCTACTCTGCTGGTAATTACCAGCGCTTAATCCGCCGGTAATTCGCCTAAATCCGCGGGTAAATATTTAAAAATCCATCGGTAATTAGCCTAAATCCGCCGGTAATTAACCTAAATCCGCCGGTAATATTCCAACAACTCTCCATCATTTATGCCAAACTCATTGTTATAATAGATCAGGCAACCAGACACACAACAATTAATTCTTATGGATTTTAAGCCAAGCTTCGATACCAATCTTTTAGCATCATAATAACTCTGCGGCAAAATGCTTATTAAAAAAAAAACTCTGCAGCAAAATAATTCTTAATTTAAAAATAATAAAAATAATTCGTAATTTAAAAATAATAAAAATAATTCGTAATAAATTTTTACTAAATAATAACTATTAATTTTTATGATTTTAACTAATACATAAAAATAATTCGTAATTTAAAATTTTAAAATTTTTTAGCTAATAACTAAACACATTCTAATTATTATACAACAAATTAAATTAAATTTTTTTTCGCAAAAAAAATTAGCTAATAACATTAAATAATGATTTATTATACAACAAACTAAATTTATTTTATTTTCACAAAAAAAAATTCAGTTAATAACATTAAATAATGATTTATAACAAATAATTTTGTTAACTAACCTGTAGTGAAGAGAAGTCTCTGACTTGATGCTTTTCGGACTCTTCTGAACAAAACTTCCAAGCAAACTTCAAACTCCAATCAATTACTAAACAAACAACATAAGAAATATTAACCAACTCATATTCAAAAATTGATAATTAACTAAAACAATCAATTAACAGTTAAAAAACATACCTTAAACAAAACTTAAGAGAAGATAAGAAACTTGAGAAGAGAGAAGAGAGAATTGGCACTAGTTAGAATGGAAGAGAGAATTTAGAAGAGAAGAATAAGAGAATTCGGAAAAAGGAGAGGAGAGAAATAAGTGAGTGTGTGTTTTGAATGCACTCCATATATATAGAGCCATGGGTAACGACTAATTTTTGAAAATCGAAAACAAGATCCGCCGGAAATGACGCGTACCGGATATTAAGACATTACCGGCGGATTGGGGAAACAGACCGAATAAACATCCCCATAAATAAATCCGCCAAAAATTTTCATTACCGGCGGATCTATGGTTACCGGCGGATTATGTAGTTACTGTTGAACCAAGGTCAAACACTCTCTGTTTTGTATGATAACAAATTACAATCTGTTTACTAATGGTTATAGTTGAACCAAAGCACAGGGCATGATAACTTAAAGTGTAGCAGCTCGGAGGAGAAGCTACTAAAGCGTTCAAGACTTATGTGTTATATTGCTTTGCATAGGACGCGTGTAAGATCCCGTCACTTCGTTTTATGACTTTTGTAGTTAAGAGATGATCTATTAAAATAGAATTGTTTGTTAAAATCTTTTATATAAAAGCACGATAAAATAGGTTAGGCACAAATAATGAATTGTTGTTTTTTTAAAGAAAATAGATTCATGAGTTAGTGTTTTAAAAGAAATTGTTTTCGAAGTAAAGAATCGATTCTTGATTTGGTACATTAAGCTAGAAATCGATTTCCACTTGTTGTTAAAGCCACAAATCGATTTCTTCTTGTCTTTTAAAGTAATAAATCGATTTCTCTCTTGCCATGGAAGCAAGAAATCGATTTCCCACTTCTAATTTGGTTTTGAAAGAACTTCTTTTGGAAAGAAAACAATCGATTGATGACTTTGTGTCTTAGAAGATGGAAATCGATTTTGGCCTTGTTTTTTGAATAAGGAAATCGATTTATTGCTTCTTTTTTTAAGAGAAGAATCGATTCATGACTTGGTTTTAAAAGAACTTGTTTTGAGAAGAAAACAATCGATTCTTGTCTTAATTGTCATAAGCACAAAATCGATTTGTGCCTTGCTTACTCTTAAGCAAGAAATTGATTTTCACTTCCTTCCTTAAAGTAATAAATCGATTCCTCACTTATTTCTATAAGAAGGAAATCGATTTCTATCCTATTTCTTTTAAGCAATCAATCGATTTCTCACTTATCACAATAGAGTTAAGAATTGTTTTAACGGTCATATTTTTACAATCTATATAAATAGGATTAGGGTTTCTCACTGTTTTCTTGAACAACCTACAAATCAAAAAGAGAAGAACGCAAACACTCACCGTCACACTCATTCTTCACGTTCTTCATCAAGAGTTAGGTTGAATCCAAATCGCTCATCCCTCTCAACTACATCATTGTTGTATTGCTTGAGTGATTGGAGCCTAGTTTTCATTTGTAATCATCTATACTTGGTTGTTGTGAAATCCAGGGAAATTTTCTTGAATAATTCAATCGGGGAGATTGAATTGTAGCGAAATCCTTAGCGGGGAGCTTGGGTTCTCAATTTGGGGAAAATTGAGATTGGTAGGGTAGCTATAGGGAAGTTGCTTGCTTGTAAAACGTTGAAGAAGTTCTTCTCATATAGTGGTTATTATCAAGTCCGAAGGTTGGAAAGCCGGAGGCCGAGGACATAGGGCTTTTATCCTGAACCTCGTAAAAATCACGGAGTACTCCTTTCCCTTATCTTTACTTTGCTTTTCCTTTATGCTTGTTAATTATCTTTGCTTTTGATATTATTGTACTTAGCTTTCAATATCACTGTAATTGTTTCTCCCATTGTTATAGCTTGCTTAGGTGTTGCATATAGTTTAAATCCTCTTTTCCGCATTTGATTTAACCTTGCATCGTTGATTTTTCGAAAATAAAAAAGATTTCATTTTTAGCATATAATCTTATTCACCCCCCTCTAAGGTTATCATATAGTTCAACAATTGGTATCAGTAGCTAGAAATTGCATATAGAGTTTAACATCTCGTAATTTTTTTTTGTGATTGGTTCACTTATGAAAGAGGGGATGCCTTCAATAGGTCACCCCTGTTCGATGGGACTAACTATGACCATTGGAGTAGTCGAATGAAATTTCATGTGCAGGCTATTGATTTCATTTAATGGAGGATCATTGTTGATGGACTACTCACTCCTATGAGAATCAAGATTACTAAACCTGGTGTTACAGCTGAGGAAGTACTCATTGAAGATATTTATGCTATTGACTTGAGTGAGCTGAGAAAGCCTGAATTAGAAAAAATATCTCTCAATGCCAAAGCAACGAATATTCTTCACCTATCTCTATGTGGCGAAGAGTATGGAAGGGTGGAAGGATGTCAGACAGCCAAGGAAATTTTGGACTGTCTGGAAGCGACACATGTTGGTACAAGTCAAGTGAAGGACACAAAGATTAGAGTTCTCACTTCTGAGTCTGAAGCTTTCAAGATGAAAGAAGGTGAATTTGTTGCAGCTATGCACCAGAGATTGAACCTGATAGTGAATAACTTGAGAGCACTTGGGAAGAAGTATTCAACGAAGGATTTGAATGGGAAAATTCTTGCATTCCTGACTAGTGAGTTCTTTCCCAAGACTCGTGCTATCACTGAAGCCAAAGATATTGACACTTTACCTCAAGATGACTTGATTGGGTCACTTCTTGCATTTGAGGTGGTGTTGGCCGCTAAGAAGACTCAAGAAAAAGAAGCTGTCAAAGAAAGGAAGTCTCTCGCTCTTGTTGCTGCCAAGACTCCTAAGATGGCAAATGACATCCCTGAAGCTACATGGGACAATCTTGACTCTGATAGTGAAACAGATGAAGAAGAGGAGGTTGCAAATGTTGTCTGTCTTATGGCAAATGACACCCCTAAGGTAATCATTTCTAACCATAGTTTTTCTGATTCACTTGAACATGATGACTTATTTGATGATGCGTGTAGTAGTCAAGACTTGAGTGAGGCTTTTGAAGCTTTTTATAATGAACATGAAACTCTTTTGATAAAATATAAGGATTTGACAAAAAGAAACAAAATCATGCTCACTCAAATTGAGATTCTTGAGGAGGTAGTTAAGTTGAAAAATGAGCTGCATAAAACTAAACCTTTCAACCTTGAGCTTCTTGAGCTTAAACAAAATTTTGAAAAAATCAAGGTTGAAAATGAAAATTTGAAAGAATCCTTAAAAAAGTTTGAGGTTGGTGAAAAGACCTTAACCAAGTTACTTCACTCCCAACATGAATATGTTGATAGGAGAGGTATTGGGTATGAAGGTAATTCCACCTCCTCTGATTTGAAAAAGAAAGTGATTTTTGTAGTTGTTACTTCAAGTAAGACACCTATTGTTTTCTCTTGCACTTATTGTCAAAAAGGGAATCATAGTTCTCATAGATGCCCTATTCGTAGATTGAGTGAGCTTGGTACCCTTATACATGCTTGTAAGAAACCAAGGTGGATTGTGAAAACAAACCCCTTGAAGACTAACCCCCAAGGACCCAATAAAACTTGGGTACCTCGTACTAGTTGTTAGTGTTTCTTTTGCAGGTTGGTCAGTCATCCAAGAAAAAAAATGTGTGGATGGTTGACAGTGGGTGCTCGAGGCATATGACTGGTGATGCCTCACTATTCATGAAGTTGAGCAACAATGCCAGTGGATCTGTGAAGTTTGCCAACAATGAATCTGCTCAAGTAATAGGTAAAGGTTGTGTGGGTAAGGAAAACACAATCAAGATTAAAAATGTTTTACTAGTTGATGGTGTGAAATTTAACTTGCTAAGTGTCAGTCAATTATACGACAGTGATTTTGATGTCCATGTTTCTGTTGATAAATGTGTTATTGCTCATAGGACTTCTAAATTTTATATTACTGGCTTTCGAGAAAATAATGTGTATTATGTTGATTTTGACAATGTGAGTGATGATATTGTATGCATGCCTTCCTTGCTCGATGATGTGAATTTGTGGCTTAGACGTCTAGGACATGCTTGTATAGAACTTTTATCTAAGTTGTGTAAGAATGAGCATGTTAGAGGTCTACCCAAGCTGAAGTATGAAAAGGGTCAATTATGTGATGCAAGTCAGCTGGGTAAGTTGCATAAATCTTCTTTCAATCCAAAACCTGTTATTTCCACTAACAATGTTCTTGAATTGCTCCATCTTGATTTATTTGATGAGATTGATGTTGTAAGTATAGGAGGGGCCAAGTATGTCTTCGTGATTGTAGATGATTATTCTAGGTATACTTGGGTCATTCTACTTGCAAATAAAAGTGATACTTTTAATGAGTTTGCTAAGTTGTGTAGAAAGTTACAGAATGAGAAAAGCTTAGCCATTAAGGAAATAAGAAGTGATCATGGAGGAGAGTACGAAAATTCATCATTCAGGACTTGGTGTGAAAAGTATGGTGTTCACCACAACTTTTCAGCTCCAAGGACTCCTCAATAAAACGGCGTGGTGGAAAGGAAGAATAGAACCATACAAGAGATGAGCAGAACAATGCTGAACGAGCACAACCTTCCCAAGTATTTTTGGGAACATGCAGTTGATACAACATGCCATGTGCTCAACTAGGTATACCTGAGGCCATCTCTTAACAAGACGCCATACAAGTTGTAGAATGGTAGAGCTCCAAATATTTCATACTTCAAGGTTTTTTGAAGTAAGTGCTACATTCTCAACACAAAGGACAAGTTGGTTGATGATGAGGATGAATTGGTTGAAGTGATCAAAGACAGAATGCCTGAATCAACCAGTGAAAGTGTGGAAGAAGCCAAGGTGAAAGTGGAACCTCAAGAAGAAACTGAAGTGGAACGAGAGCCCCAAGACATCGATGACCATCTCCATTGAAGAACACATGATGATTTGCCCAAGACTTGGAAATCGGTTCGAGATCATCCCATGGAGCAAATCATTGGTAGTCCATCTAAGGAGGTAACCACTTGTTCTTCTCTTAATCATTTATGCTTTCATAGTGCTTTTGTCTCTCAAATAGTTCCTAATAATATTAAGGAAGCTTTATGTGATCCAGAATGGGCTGTGTCAATGCAAAAAGAACTTGAACAATTTGAACGAAACAAAGTTTGGCATTTAGTTGAAAAACCTGTTGATAGAACCATCATTGGGACTAAATGGGTTTTTCGCTACAAACTTGATGAAAATGGTGTTATTTTATTAAATAAAAGTCGTTTAGTTGTTCAAGGTTTTAACCAAATCGAAAGGGTGGATTTTGAAGAAACTTTTGTTCCAGTGGCTAGGTTGGAGTCCATTCGTATAATACTAGCCTTTGCAAGTTACATGGACTTCAAACTACACCAAATGGATGTCAAGAGTGCCTTCCTAAATGAATTTTTAGAAGAGGGAGTATATGTAAAACAACCCCTTGGTTTTGAAGATTTTAAAAAACCAAACCATGTTTTCAAACTTGACAAAGCACTTTATGGATTAAAACAAGCTCCTAGAGCTTGGTATGAGAGATTAAGCAAACATTTAACTGCAAATTGTTTCAAAAAGGGTAAGATTGATTCTACCTTATTCCTTAAAACCAAGGGCAAACATATCATAGTAGTTCAAATTTATGTCGATGATATTATTTTTGGGTCTACTAATGATGATCTGTGTAAGGAGTTTTTTGACATGATGACTAGCGAGTTTGAGATGAGCATGATGGGGGAGCTGAACTTCTTTTTGGAACTTCAAGTGAAGCAAATGAAGGAAGGAATCTTCATTTGTCAAAACAAGTTCTCAAAGGAGCTACTAAAGAAGTTTGACATGAGTGATGCAAAGGAGATTGGTACTCCCATGGCAATGGCAACAAAGTTGGATAAGGACGAGCAAGGTAAACCAGTCAACGAAACGATGTATCGAGGTATGATCGGTAGTCTCTAGTATTTAACTTCTTCTTGACCTGATATTATGTTTGCTGTGTGCCTGTGTGCTCGATTTCAAGCATGTCCCAAAGAATCACATTTAAAAGCTGTAAAACGGATTCTTAGATATGTTAAGGGAACCATAGATTTTGGACTGTGGCACCCAAAATCAAGTCAGTTTGCTTTGGTCGGTTTTTGTGATGATGATTTTGCTGGATGTACATTAGATAGGAAGAGTACTAGTGGAACCTGTCATTTCTTAGGGGCTTGTTTGACCTCCTGGTCTAGTAAAAAACAGAACAGTGTTGCTTTGTCCACCGCTGAAGCCGAATATGTGGCGGTTAGAACTAAGCATATAGAAATAAGACATCATTTCATTAGAGACCATGTTTCTAGGGGGAGCATAGCATTAAAATTTGTAGGCAGCGATGACTAACTAGCGGGCATCTTCACGAAACCACTAGCCGAAGCTCAATTTTGTAAGATCCGGAGAGAGCTCGGTATGCTTGATTTTGCCGGCTTGTGATTATGTGATGTTTGCTATGTGCTTGATTGTTCCCTCCTTTTTGATGAAAACAAAGGGGGAGAAAGACTTGTTGCATTGTTGCTTTTTGGTTCTCTTGCGTGTCAATTGTTTATTTTCTTGATGCTTATGCTTAGGGGGAGCTTATGCCGTTGTTTCTTGTTTATCGCCTCCCTATGAATAAGGTAATTTGTTATCATCAAAAAGGGGGAGTTTGTTGAACCAAGGTCAAACACTATCTTTTTTGTATGATAACAAATTACAATCTGTTTACTAATGGTTATAGTTGAACCAAAGCACAAGGCTTGAACCAAAACACATGGCATGATAACTTAAAGTGTAGCAGCGCGACATGATATCTTGTAAGACGCTTGACATGATATCTTAAAGTGTAGCAGCTCGGAGGAGAAGCTACTAAAGCGTTCAAAACTTATGTGTTATTTTGCTTTGCATAAGACGCGTGTTAGATCCCGTCACTTCGCTTTATGACTTTTGTAGTTGAGAGATGATCTTTTAAAATAGAACTGTTTTGTTAAAATCTTTTATATAAAAGCACGATAAAATAGGTTAGGCACAAATAATGAATTGTTGTTTTTTAAAGAAAATAGATTCATGACTTAGTGTTTTAAAAGAACTTGTTTTCGAAGTAAAGAATTGATTCTTGATTTGGTACATTAAGCTAGAAATCGATTTCCACTTGTTGTTAAAGCCACAAATCGATTTCTTCTAATTTGGTTTTGAAAGAACTTGTTTTGGAAAGAAAACAATCGATTGATGACTTTGTGTATTAGAAGATGGAAATCGATTTTGGCCTTGTTTTTTGAATAAGGAAATCGATTTATTGCTTCTTTTTTTAAATAGAAGAATCGATTCACGACTTGGTTTTAAAAGAACTTGTTTTGAGAAGAAAACAATCGATTCTTGTCTTAATTGTATTAAGCACAAAATCGATTTGTGCCTTGCTTACTCTTAAGCAAGAAATCGATTTTCACTTCCTTCCTTAAAGTAATAAATCTATTTTTGTCTTATTTTTTTGGGAGCACAACTTGTTTTTGAAGCTAGCAATCGATTTCTCTCTTATTTCATTAAAGCTAGAAATCGATTCCTCACTTATTTCTCTAAGAAGGAAATCGATTTCTACCCTATTTCTTTTAAGCAATCAATCGATTTCTCACTTATCACAATAGAGTTAAGAATTTTTTCAACGGACATATTTTTACAATCTATATAAATAGGATTAGGGTTTCTCACTATTTTGTTGAACAACCTACAAATCAAAAAGGAAAGAACGCAAACACTCACTGTCACACTCATTCTTCACGTTCTTCATCAAGAGTTAGGTTGAATCCAAATCGCTCATCTCTCTCAACTACATCATTGTTATATTGCTTGAGTGACTGGATCCTAGTTTTCATTTGTAATCACCTATACTTGGTTGTTGTGAAATCCTGGGAAGTTTTCTTGGGTAATTCAATCGGGGAGATTGAATTGTAGCGAAACCCTTAGCGGGGGAGCTTGGGTTCTCAATTTGGGCAAAATTGAGATGTGTGGGGTAGCTATAGGGATGTTGCTTGCTTGTAAAACGTTGAAGAAGTTCTTCTCATATAGTGGTTATTATCAAGTCCGAAGGTTGGAAAGTCGGAGGCCGAGGACGTAGGGCTTTTATCTCGAACCTTGTAAAAATCACGGAGTACTCGTTTCCCTTATCTTTACTTTGCTTTTCCCTTATGCTTGTTAATTATCTTTGGTTTTGATATTACTGTACTTAGCTTTCAAAATCACTGTAATTGTTTCTCCCATTGTTATAGCTTGCTTAGGTGTTGCATATAGTTTAAATCCTCTTTTCCACATTTGATTTAAACTTGCATCGTTGATATTTCAAAAATAAAAAAGATTTCATTTTTAACATATAACCTTATTCACCCCCCTCTAAGGTTATCATATAGTCCAACAGTTACCAGCGGGAATTTAAAATTCGAAAAAACCGCCGGTTTTTTGTGATTACCGGCGGATTTTAGTACGTTACCGGCGGATTACATCGTTACCGACGAATTTTTCGACCTTACTGGTGATTTTATGTCATTTCCGGCGGATTACATCGTTATCGGCGGTTCAACAAATCCGCCGGTTTTTGATGATTACCGGCGGATTTTAGTGAGTTACCGGCAGATTTGTCATAATTACCGGCGGATTTCAACTTTTTTAAATTTTAAACCAAACTGCCAAAACATGCTATTACAGTCGGATTTGGGCACATTACCGGCGGATTTTTGTGCAATTACCGGCAGATTTCAAATTTGATTAATTTTAAATAATATCCACCAAAACAAGTAAAACCCAGTGGATTTGTTGAACCGGCGTTTACCGGCGGACACTTTCTGCCGGAAACGTTGTTTACCGGTGGATTTGTAATAAAATATTGTTTTAAAATTCCGAAAATATCCGCCGGTAAATGTCAAAACCGGTGGCTTAGTTTAATTTTTTTCGTATTTCCAAAAACGCCATTCCGCCGGAGATGGCTGAAAAATCCGCCGGTAATTTACCGGCAGATTGAAATCCGCTGGTGATGTATAAAAAACCGCTGATAAGTTACTGGTGGACACCATCCGCCAGTAATTTACTGGCTGAATAAATCCGCCAGAAAACGGCCGCCAGTATTGTAGCTTATTCTTGTAGTGGGAATTGCTCTCGTGTAAACCAATACCCACACATTTTGGCATGGTTGTGAATGATTGTAGCTATTTTTCTTCACGGTTCCATCGCTTTAAGGTTTGTCATGTTGGGAGATGAGCTAATAAAGTAACTCATTGTTTAGGGAAATTTGTTTTGATTAGTATCGACTCTATTTGGATTGAAAAAACTCCTTTATGTATTGTTTTGCTGCTGCTATTGCCTCAGATTTAAGAGGTAGTTAATGAAAAAATTTATTTCCCCGAAAAAAAAGGTTGAATGTCTATATTTTTATTTGATGAGACGACATAACATATCAATTGTGAAGTTATTGTGAACTTCGTTAATCGTTAGGAATAATTTTTTTGTAGAAATTAAAACGGGGGGCGAAGTCCCAACAAGCATCCAAAACAAAAAACCTACACTACGGAAGTAGGGGGGAAGTAGAAATTAAAACAGCGGCGAAGTAGAAATGCTCACACTATTAGCAAGCAATAAAGCTAGGTCCCATAGAAAGAGGGAAGTTCTCAAACAAAACTAATGTCTCCACTTGAGAACAACCAATACTAGCAAGAACATATGCACAGTAGCTTCATGACACACATGCACAGAGCAAACCTCCTAATGCATCTGAAGAAGCTTCTAGATCTCTCTAACAATGCTTCTTCTTCTCACAACGCCCCGAGTCACATTATTAGAAACAATACGAGAAACTTCTTTAGCATATATATATATATATATATATATATATATATATATATATATATATATATGTATGTATGTATTCAATGCTCCTAAATGTCATATTTAATACGACTAAATTTTACTATGGTTACCAACACGATGTGGCAAAAGTGGTAGATACTAGGGTTCCTTAACCATTTAGTCTTGGATCACTGGTTTGTGCCTATGAAAAAAGATTTGTTGGGAGAGATCAACTCCTTATATGAATCTCTGATACCTCAGAGGATTTGTTTCTACTGTCACCTTAAATGATACCTTAGTTTACCAAAAAAAAATTACTATAACTATATTAAGTTTATAAATATTTTTTTAGGTTAAGTTTATCAACAGTTTGCCAAAACTTGTGTCTATATTTAGTGTACCAAAACTTTACTACATTCAGTGCATCAAAACTAACACTTAGCCTCGTGCGAGACACAGCTTAATATTTGTTATATTTGTATATAATGAATAAATAGAAAATTAGAAAAAAAACATATATGTTTAATGAAAAAAATTCTTATATGGAAGAGAAATACCATATTTTCAAATATGGTATTTTTAACATGTGTTTGATTTCAAAATTATAGTATGCATTTGCTGCATTTTGTATATCACTATTTATTTAATAATGTTATTTTTCTAAAATGTTAGTATTTAAAATATTAATTAATCAATGGAAGAAACCCTGGAATAAAAAAGTAGACATGTGAAGGTGAGGAGGAAAAGTAGAGTTGGGAAGGAACGTAGGACAACAAGGGATTAGGGCAGATGACAATGTACAATGTGGTGACAATTGATGAACCAATGAGCTTATTCTTCAAATTGGTGTTTGTAGTGGCCTAAAAATCCACAGATTTCTCGTGCTCAATGAAGTTGCCATCCACATTAAACTATTAGTGAAAAAATTGGAAATTTCATTTGAAAAAGAAAACGGGTCTTGAAAACTAGATTTTTGGTTTCAAAAGTTGATTATGTGTGAGAAAGGTATTAGCATCCAACGACATTCTTTCTGGGGAGGTTGTCTCTAGTTAATTGTACAAAGTTATATTCGTACCAAAGATAAACTTACTTAGACGACAGTGACACACCCTCCTATGTTGTTATTGTGTAGAAAATGTTTGTTTATTGGTATTCTTTAAGTCATAATTTATTTGTTATTTTTTGAGTTTGCATAGTGCCTAAACCAAAACTGCATCTGACACGGTCTTTAAAGATTTAGAAAATATCTGTATAAAGAAGCCAAAAGTGTATTTGGTATAGTCACCGACTTTGTGATTTGTCTATTGACCAAACTAAAAGTAGATTCAACATGGTTATTACTAACGCTTATTTAATTAGATTGAGAAGATATTTTGATTTAAGAAAAGTTTGGCTTTAAAGAAGATAAAGAGAAGAAAGGTAAATATAAATTGATTTTTTTCTCAACATAAATTGATTTTTAAAGTACTAAAAATAGGAAACGAAGTGGGTTAAAGCACATTTCCCGAGTGAGGACCAGAAGTAACAAATATGTTAAAAAATGAAAAACAATGGAAAAAAAAGACAAAGATTTGTGGTAGAGCTGTGTCTGCATTATATATAGAGATATGTATCAATTTTAACTCGACCATAGTTACTTTAGTTTATTTTAAGTTCCTTAAACTCTTAGCCTAGTTAAGTATATGGGAATATTCGCTAAAGTTAGTGGCAAATTCGGTTAAGTTTCTCGAAATTTTCACCTAGTTAAGTTTATCAAAATTCCACTTAAGTTTGTGTCTATATTCAATGTATCAAAACTCTATTACACTTAACTCTATTACAATGATCTATCTATCCTCAGCTGGAATATAAGGGGTGCTTTGAATAGGGATGGGAAGCGTCAGACTCGTGTCCTTATTCGTCGTTATCGTCCTATGCTTGTTACTCTTTTAGAAACTCATTGCCAGTTTGGCAGAGTGGAGACTTTCTGGAGGAGTTTGGGTTATGACAAGTGTGCTATTTCCGAAGCTCAAGGGCAGGCTGGGGGCATTTGGATCCTCAAATCTGTTGACTGCTCCTATGATATGGACATTGTTAACATACACACTCAAGCAGTTACTGCATCTATTCATCATGAGGGAAAACTTTGGTTCTTCTCCGCTATTTATGCTTGTCCCCATTATGTTGGCCGGCAGCTCCTATGGGATCACCTCTCCCTGCTCCGTGCTCACATAACTGATCCTTGGCTCCTCATAGGGGACTTTAATGAGATTATCTTACCATCTGAGGTCAGAGGGGGAGACTTCCCGGCTCGTGGTGCAGCAAGGTTCTCAGATATCATAGAAGAATGTCGCCTCATTGACTTGGGGGCCACAGGAAGCTCGTTTACTTGGTATAGAAAGGAAGATGGTATCCTTAAAACTACTAAGCGCCTGGACAGAGCCCTAGGGGATAGCAATTGGAGAGTTATGTTCCCGGAAGCTTACGTTGAGAATCTTATGTACTATCAATCTGACCATAGACCCATCTTACTTCGAGGCCGAGGCACTATACCTGCCAAAACAGCTCGCCCTTTCCGCTTTCAGGCCGCCTGGCTCACGCATGACAAGTTTCCTATGGTTGTTAGGAATGCTTGGAGGGGAGGGAATGGGCCTATAACTACCAACCTGGAGCGTGTGAAGAATGATGCCTTGACTTTCAATGTTGATGTTTTTGGAAATATATTCAAGAGAAAAAAGAAGATTGAGTACCAGCTCAGTCAAGTGCAGAAGCAACTTGAGAAAGTCGACTCTATTCGCCTCAACATGCTAGAGATGGATCTGCAAAGAAGTTACCAAGAGATTCTTAAGCAGGAGGAACTTTTTTGGTTCCAGAAATCCAGGAAGAAATGGGTTAAGTTTGGAGACAGAAATAATAAATTCTTCCACCTCCAAACTCTGGTCCGTCGGAAGCGTAATCGGATTCATGGGCTCCATTTAGATGACGGAACATGGTGCACTGATGAAGGTCAACTCCAACAAGTTGCCATCAACTTCTATAGGGACCTCTTTCGGCAAGATGATGAGGTGGACCCCCCTAGCCTCTGCATTGATCTTTTACCTAGGTTGAGCGCTCAAGGGGTCGCCTCTCTTGACGCACCAGTGATGAAAGAAGAAGTCAGAGATGCTATGTTCTCCATGCAATCCTTTAAGGCCCCTGGTCCTGATGGTTTCCAGCCTCTTTTCTACAAGCACTTTTGGAGCTTAGTTGGAGATGATGTTTGGCATTTTGTTAGGGATTCTTTTAGTAGGGGTTACATTGACGAGTCTGTGGCAGATACTCTTCTTGTCCTTATCCCAAAGGAAGCCAATCCCACTCGACTCAAGAACTTCCGACCCATCAGTTTATGCAATGTTATTTTTAAAGTGGTCACTAAGGTTTTGGTTAATAGGATACGCCCCTACCTTGATGACTTGATTGGTCCATTCCAAAGTAGCTTCATCCCTGGTAGAGGCACGACAGATAATGCTATCCTGGCTCAAGAAGTGGTCCATTACATGCACACCTCTCGCTCCAAAAAAGGTACCCTTGCTTTTAAGATTGACCTGGAGAAGGCGTATGATAGACTAGATTGGAATTTCTTGGAGTTAACCTTACAGGACTTTGGTTTTCCCCCATCTACAATCTCCTTGATTATGAGCTGTGTCAAAGCTTCCAAACTATCGATCCTGTGGAATGGAGCTAAGACGGACATGTTCAAGCCTTCAAGGGGCCTCCGACAAGGGGACCCCCTCTCTCCGTACCTGTTTGTTCTCTGCATGGAGAAGTTGGCGCTGAATATCTAGAGTAAAGTTAATGAGGGTCTCTGGCGGCCTATCCACGTCTCGAAAGGCGGCCCAGGTTTGTCACACCTCCTTTTTGCCGATGATGTCCTTCTCTTTTGCGAGGCTACTCCAAGTCAAAGTGAAGTGGTCATGGAAACCCTCAATGAGTTTTGTGTGGCCTCTGGTATGAAAGTTAATGTGCAAAAGTTTAAGGCTATGTGCTCTAGACGAGTCCTGGGAACGACAAAGAGATTAATAAAAGCGGCCTCCAATATTCGCTTTGTGGCTAACTTAGGGCATTATTTGGGATTCCCCCTCATCCAAGGGCGTCCTAGTAGAGATGCCTACAGCCACATCCTTGAGAAGATGCACTCAAGGTTAGCGTCTTGGAAAGGCAATCTTCTGAATAAAGCCGGGCGAGTTTGTTTAGCCAAGTCAGTTACAACAGCCATGCCTATTTACACGATGCAAGTTCACTACCTCCCTCAACAGCTCTGTGATCGTATTGATAGAGTCACTAAAAGCTTCATTTGGGGTGGTAATGGAGGTGATCGCAAATGGAACAGGGTTAAATGGGCCACTGTTACAATGCCTAAGAAGTTTGGGGGGCTGGCCATTCGGGAGGCAAGGCTATCTAATATTGCTCTTCTGGGCAAGCTAGTTTGGAGTCTGTTGCATGATACACACAAGTTGTGGGTGCAGGTTCTTTCACACAAATATCTAAAGAAGCACTCTATTTGGATCTCTAACAAGGGTGGGAATATCTCTTTGGTTTGGAGAAGCATTAGAAAGGCATTCGAGGTTCTTCTTCAAGGATTCCAATACCGTATTGGTGACGGCTCTTCGTCGTTCTGGTATGATGACTGGACCGGATTAGGAGCACTTTGTCACTTGGCTGATTTTGTCAACATCTCAGACACTCAATTACAGCTTAAGGACGTAGGGGTAGATGGTTCTTGGAACTGGAACTATTTGATGACTATGGTACCTCAGGCTCTCTCCTCCGTGGTGAATCAGTTTCCACCTCCCCAGTCCTTTAATCCCATGGTTCCGGATAATTGGATTTGGAGTTCCTCAGATACAGGTGTCTATACTTGCTCATCGGCCTACACTTGGCTCTTAGCAAAGCACAGGACTTGGAACACTCAGGAAAACTGGGATTGGATTTGGAAGCTCAAGGTTCCTGCCAAAGTTCAACACTTCATGTGGTTATGTCTACATGGAGCCATTGCAACCAATGCTTTTCGTCACAAGTGTAAGTTAGCGGCTTCCCCTATGTGTCAGCGTTGTGATAATCATGTTGAAGACATTCTTCACTGTCTGCGTGACTGCGCCCCTTCTAGAGACGTTTGGAAGCTCCTGCACTTCCAAGACCCACACTTCTTCAACTACACATCTGATAAAGTTTGGTTGGAGAGAACGGGGAAAGACAAGTCAGGCTCTTGGTTTGCTTTGTCAATTTGGTGGATTTGGCGCATGAGGAACAACCATATTCTTGGTGATACGGGTTTGAAAGCTAGAGATGTGCCTAGGCTTATTGAGGGAATGAGTAATGATATGCTCACTATGGAGCCCAAGCATATTGATATCTATCCCAATCGGGCCTCAGTGGTGTGGCAAGCCCCATTGCCAGGTACTATAAAGCTGAATGTTGATGGGAGTTGTGGCTCGAATAGCATTATTGGTTCGGGTGGTCTTCTCCGCGATAGTCATGGGCGTTGGGTGGAGGGTTTCTCCTCGAATGATGGTCATGGGGATGCTCTTTTGGCTGAGCTGTTTGGAGTTTATCATGGTTTGGCTTTGACCATCAACAACTCGGTATCTAGTGTAATTTGCGAGTCAGACTTTGAAGATGTCATCAATATCTTGAAGCAACGCAACAAGCACAAGTTTCATAAGTATGCCCCCCTTCTAGGAAGAATAACTACTCTCATGGACGCCATCCCCAAGTGCGACTTTTTCCATGTTTTGAGGGAAGGCAATGGTAGTGCATATTTTTTGGCGAAGCATGGTCGCTTGTCTAGGCTTGGCCTAACGGTCTGGTCAGCTCCCCCTGATGATCTGAAGGATTTGCTGTTTAGTGAGGCCCCTGGCTAGCTCTACTTGGGCGCTCTTTCCTCTTTTTTTCTTTTCCTTTATATACTCAACCAAAAAAAAAACTCTATTACACTTAATGCGGCAAAAGTTGCGTCATCTTAACTCAACCGAAGTTTACTCTGGTTATATTGCATTTCTCGAAACTTCCGCCTGGTTAAGTTTCTTTACATCTCTGCCGCGAATATTATAAAACGAGTTGGGTTATGCTATCAAAGAATCAATCTACACATATATGAAATGTAGTATGGAAATTTGGAAGAGATCTTGTACATCTTCATGGGCTTCCAATTAATTGATGTCAATCTACAATAAGGAAGGTATGTTTTTTTATGAAATTGAAGTTGAAAGATTTTGATGACAATAAGAATTTTTCAATTATCTATGTATCGATGTTCTGATTTGTTTTATTGATTTCATTCTATGGATCTCAGAAGTAGTTCTTCCCCTATGAAGAACAATTCCTTTTTTCATCACTAACACCATATTGATTCTTTTTGAAGATTCCTCTTCCAATATATTATTTCACGTTCTTCAATTGATTAGTCAATATATTAAAAACCTAGCAACTGATTAATGTTTTGTTATTTTATAAAATTGAATCTAAATCGATTTTCATCTCCATGTTACAGATGTTTGGTGGCCAATTCAAAATTTATACCCTCAAAGATGCAACAACAAAACTCAAAAAGATATAAACATGCAACAACAAAACTCATGTTTTTTAACATGAGTATAATATAAGAAATGATATAATACGTTTTCGAACTTATTTACAATTATAATATGAATTGAAAAATTAAAATTATAATTAAAATTACAGCCAAACAACGAATTGATCCCAAATGGCACTACTCGTATAATATAAGGTCCAAGATGTACGTTTCTTCAAAGCAAGAATACAAGTGTAATTTAGATATACCTTTCCTAATATAGTCAAAATGTAAGTGAGAGAATTTCAAATATTTATGTATATTTTAGTCATAGGGGACAATTTTTGACCTTGTTCTTGCTACAAATTTGATAAGAAAGTTACAATTGATTGAAGGGTATATCAATTTTTTCTTTTATAGTAGAAAAGTGATGTAAAATGTAATATTTTATGATATAGGAAGTTGTGAATGTCAATTTCTTCTGCTTTGTTTATCTCATGATTTTATTCTATTTACTTTTCTCTGATAAAATAAACTCTATTTACTTTTCTTGTATAGGAGGTTATGATTGGGTATTGATTTCCTAAGAAGAGCAATAAATGACAATGTTTATTTTATAAGTTCACTTTAATGTAATTTATTTCTTCTCATTAAATTGAATAAAGAATAAATACTAAAAAATGAGTAAATAAATAACGGAAGGCAAAACAAAAAAAACCAAGAGCATTTAAATGAGATGGTAGAGGTCTCTTTCAACTTAATCAAGGTCATGGGTTCGAATCTAGTCTTGGGCATGCAGCAGTGTTAAATCCCTTGAGGGAGAGCTTTGCTACCCATTGTGGTCCTATCCGGCTCGAGTTTATACAAAAAAAAAGCAAAATATCTTTGCTTTTATCAAGTCCGAAGGTTGGAAAGCCGGAGGCCGAGGACATAGGGCTTTTATCCCGAACCTCGTAAAAATCACGGAGTACTCCTTTCCCTTATCTTTACTTTGCTTTTTCTTTATGCTTGTTAATTATCTTTGCTTTTGATATTACTGTACTTAGCTTTCAATATCACTGTAATTGTTTCTCCCATTGTTATAGCTTGCTTAGGTGTTGCATATAGTTTAAATCCTCTTTTCCGCATTTGATTTAAACTTGCATCGTTGATTTTTTGAAAATAAAAAAGATTTCATTTTTAGCATATAACCTTATTCACCCCCCTCTAAGGTGACATATAGTCCAATAGTTACTAGCGGGAATTTTAAAATTCGAAAAAACCTCCGGTTTTTTGTGATTACCGGCGGATTTTGGTACGTTACCGGCGGATCCCATTACCGGCGGATTTTCCGACCTTACCAGCAGATTTTATGTCATTTCCGGCGGATTACATCGTTACCGGCGGTTCAACAAATCTGCCGGTTTTTTGTGATTACCGGCGGATTTTAGTGAGTTACCGGCGGATTTGTCATAATTACCGGCGGATTTCAATTTTTTAAATTTTAAACCGAACCGCCAAAACATGCTATTACAGGCGGATTTGGGCACATTACCGGCAGATTTCAAGTTTTATTAATTTTAAATAATATCCGCCAAAACATGTAAAAACCGAAGGATTTGTTGAACCGGCGTTTACCGGCGGACATTTTATGCCGAAAACGTTTTCCGGCGGATTTGTAATAAGATATTTTTTTAAAATTTCGAAAATATCCGCCGGTAAATGTCAAAACCGGTGGCTTAGTTTAATTTTGTTTCGTGTTTCCAAAAACGCCATTCCGCCGGAAATGGCTGAAAAATCTGCCGGTATTTTACCGGTGGACTGAAATCCGCTGGTAATATATAAAAAAAACCGCTGATAAGTTACTGGCGGACACCATCTGCCGGAAACGTTCAGAATCCGCCGATAATTTACTGGCTGAATAAATCCGCCAGAAAACGGTCGCCGGTATTGTAGCTTATTCTTGTAGTAGGAATTGCTCTCGTGTAAAACAATACCCACACATTTTGGCATGGTTGTGAATGATTGTAGCTATTTTTCTTCACGGTTCCATCGCTTTAAGGTTTGTCATGTTGGGAGATGAGCTAATAAAGCAACTCATTGTTTAGAGAAATTTGTTTTGATTAGTATCGACTCTATTTGGATTGAAAAAACTCCTTTATGTATTATTGTTTTGCTGCTGCTATTGCTTCAGATTTAAGAGGTAGTTAATGAAAAATTTTATTTCCCCGAAAAAAAAAAAGGTTGAATGTTTATATTTTTATTTGATGAGACGACATAACATATCAATTGTGAAGTTATTGTGAACTTTGTTAATCGTTAGGAATAATTTTTTTGTAGAAATTAAAACAGGGGCGAAGTCCCAATAAGCAGCCAAAACAAAAAACCTACACTACGGGAGTAGAAATGCTCACACTATTAGCAAGCAGTAAAGCTAGGTCCAATAGAAAGAGGGAAGTTCTCAAACAAAACTAATGTCTCCACTTGAGAACAACTGTTGCGTTAAAAACACACTTAGAGCAAGTGTACTATCTCGCAGAAGTAGTATAAAAGTTATCGTCTCCACAAGGATTAACTAACAAGTACCAAACTACTTAAGATTAATTATTATTTAGACGAATGAATACTTAGTGATTGTAGAAACTAAAATACAAAGAAATAAATAGCAAGAATTTAAATTGTAAAGTTCGATTAATGGAGAGAAGCCTAGGGTCACGGTTTCACTTGCAAGCTTCAATTCCTATATGTCTAATTCTACCTGAATTCCCTTATTTTATTCAATTACCAATCCCTTTACTAAAACTACTAATCCGTTTGGTCATTCGCGATTAATAATCTTTTTCCTAAATTAACCCTAGTTTGGTCATGCATTAATTATAACCCCAATTATCTTATAGGTCCACCAACTAATTGCAGTACGGTCGCTGATCAACTAATTGATTATGAACATGAAAAGGGTAGCTAATCCTAATTATGTAATAAAAACAATAGGATAATATTAATTAAAGTAAAAATAGGAATTCAAATAAGAAACTAGAACATAAAAGTCTCTAAACTTGCAAGATCCACCTAAGACCCTAGAAGAGGATTTAGGTATCCATAATAATAAAGAACAATAAAATAGAAATAATGTTCAAGAATTAAAAAGATAAGAATAACCCGGTAAGTAGAGAAATTCCTGGTCTAAGTCTTCAATCTCCCTTTTCTGCGTCAGAGCTCTCTCACGGTGTCAAGATCGGTGCCCAAAAAGACTTTTTTTCTCTCCTCTGTGTTGTCGTCACTACCGCTTCTCTTAATTTTGTGTTAGTGTATGCGGCCCTCCTCATTCACAAGTGAAGCTCTCCTTTTATATTGGTTCTTTTTCTTTCTCTCCAAGCTAGGGATCAAGTCAATATTGTTTCCTCCTTTAATCGCAAGATATCTCAATCCCTAAATATTAGAAGTTAGATCCTTCCTAAATATGTGTTGTTTGCTATCCACTACATGCCTCTTTCTTTCTCTCCAAGTCACATGTGCATCATTTTCAATTGAAATCACCAAGAGGATCTTCTTCTCTCTCTCTCTCTCTCTCTTTCTCTCTCTCTCTCTCTATATATATATATATAAAACTTCCTAATAGCTTTAAAATGAACTTTTATATCTCTTTTATATTTTCTTTCTTTCTGCAAAATAAAGAGCAAATTAAGTTAGTGATTTATATAATTAGCATATAATTGCTCTAAAATTGATTCAAAAATATCTCTAAAAATACACTAAATGGGAGTCTATCAACAACCAATACTAGAAAGAGCATCTGCACACTAGCTTAATGACACACATGCACAGCGCAAACCTCCTAATGCATCTGAAGAAGTTTCTAGATCTCTCTAACAATGCTTCTTCTTCTCACAATGCGCCGAGTCACATTATTAGAAACAATAAGAGAAACTGCTTTAGCATATATATATATATATATATATATATATATATATATATATATATATATATATATATATATATATATATATATATATATATATATTCATTGCTCCTAAATGTGTGTCTATATTTAATACGACTAAATTTTACTATGGTTACCAACACGATGTGGCAAAAGTGGTAGATACTAGGGATTAGGGCAGATGACAATGTACAATGTGAAAGTTATGAGGAAAAGTAGAGTTGGGAAGGAACGTAGGACGACAAGGGATTAGGGCAGATGACAATGTACAATGTGGTGACAATTGATGAACCAATGAGCTTATTCTTCAAATTGGTGTATGTAGTGGCCTAAAAATCCACAGATTTCTCGTGCTCCATGAAGTTGCCATCCATATTAAACTATTAGTGAAAAAATTGGAAATTTCATTTGAAAACGAAAACGGGTCTTGAAAACTAGATTTTTGGTTTCAAAAGTTGATTATGTGTGAGAAAGGTATTAGCATCCAACGACATTCTTTCTGGGGAGGTTATCTCTAATTAATTGTACAAAGTTATATTCGCACCAAAGATAAACTTACTTAGACGACACTGACACTCCCTCCTATCTCAAGGTGGGATGGAAAGTTTCAAGGCTATGTTGTTATTGTGTAGAAAATGTTTGTTTATTGGTATTCTTTAAGTCATAATTTATTTGTTATTTTTTGAGTTTGTATAGTGCCTAAACTAAAACTGCATCTGACACGGTCTTTAAAGATTTAGAAAATATCTGTATGAATAAGCCAAAAGTGTATTTGGTATAGTCACCGACTTTGTGATTTGTCTATTGACCAAACTAAAAGTAGATTCAACATGGTTATTACTAACGCTTATTTAATTGGATTGAGAAGATATTTTGATTTAAGAAAAGTTTGGCTTTAAAGAAGATAAAGAGAAGAAAGGTAAATATAAATTGATTTTTTTCTCAACATAAATTGATTATTAAAGTAGTAAAAATAGTAAACGAAGTGGGTTAAAGCACATTGCCCAAGTGAAGACCAAAAGTAACAAATATGTTAAAAAATGAAAAACAATGGAAAAAAAGACAAAGATTTGCAGTAGAGCTGTGTCCGCATTATATATAGAGATATGTATCAATTTTAACTCGACCATAGTTACTTTAGTTTCTTTTAAGTTCCTTAAACTCTTAGCCTAGTTAAGTATATGGGAATATTCCCTAAAATTAGTGGCATATTCGGTTAAGTTTCTTGAAATTTCTTGAAATTGAGTTTCTCGAAATTTTCACCTAGTTAAGTTTATCAAAATTCCACTAAAGTTTGTGTCTATATTCAATGTATCAAAACTCTATTACACTTAATGCGTCAAAAGTTGCGTTATTTTAACTCAACCGAAGTTTACTCTGGTTATATTGCATTTCTCGAAACTTCCGCCTGGTTAAGTTTCTTTACATCTCTGCCGCAAATATTATAAAACGCGTTTGGTTATGCTATCAAAGAATCAATCTACACATATATGAAATGTAGTATGGAAATTTGGAAGAGATCTTGTACATCTTCATGAGCTTCCCAATTACTTGAGATCAATCTACAATAAGGAAGGTATGTTTTTTTTATGAAATTGAAGTTGAAAGATTTTGATGACAATAAGAATTCTTCGATTATCTATGTATCGATGTTTTGATTTGTTTTCTTGATTTAATCCTATAGATCTCAGAAGTAGTTTTTTTGAGGAAATGAATTTTGTTGCATCTTGATTTAATTAATTTTTTCATCACTAACACCATATTGATTTTTTTGAAGATTCCTCTTCCAATATATTATTTCACATTTTTACGTTCTTCAATTGACTAGTCAATATATTAAAAACCTAGCAACTGATTAATGTTTTATTTTATAAAATTGAATTTAATCTATTTTCATCTCTGTGTTACAGATGATGGGTGGCCAACTCAAAAGTTATATGTGGAGCATTCAACGTGACTTTAAAGATGCAACAACAAAACTCAAGAAGATATAAAGATGCAACAACAAAACTCATGTTTTTTAACATGAGTATAATATAAAAAATGATATAATACATTTTCGAACTTATTTACAATAATAATATGAATTAAAAAATTAAAATTAAAATTAAATTTACACCCTGACAACCTATTGATCCCAAATGGCACTACTAGTATGATATAAGGTCCATGATGTACGATTTTCAAAGCAAGAATACAAGTGTATTTTAGACATACCTTTCCCAAGAATAGTCAAAATGTAAGTGAGGAATTTCAAATATTTATGTATATTTTAGGTATAGAGGACAATTTTTGTCCTTGTTCTTGCTATGCTCACAAATTTGATGAGAAAGTTACAATTGATTGCAGGGTATATCAATTTTTTCTTTTATTGTAGAAAAGTGATGTAAAATGTACTGTTTTATGATATGAGAAGTTATGAATGTCAATTTCTGTTTTGTTTATCTCATGATTTTACTCTATTTACTTTTCTCTGATAAAATAAACTCTATTTACTTTTCTTGTCAGATTTATAGGAGGTTATGAATGGGTATTGATTTCCTAAGAAGAGCAATAAATGACAATGTTTATTTCATAAGTTCACTTTAATGTAATTTATTTCTTCTTATTAAATTGAAAAAAGAATAAATAATAAAAAATGAGTAAATAAATAAAGGAAGGCAAAGCAACAAAAAAAAACCTGAGAGCACTTGGATAGGTGGTAGGGGTCTCTTCCAGCTTAACTAAGGTTTGGGATTCAAATCCAACATTAGGCATGCAGCTGTATTAAATCTCTTGAGAGAGAGCTTTGCCGCTCATTATGGTCCTACCCAACTCGAGTTTATAAAAAAAAAGCAAAATAAAAAGTTCAAATTGAATAATGAATAAACAATAAAGAAATTAGTAAATAATTAAAAGGAAGGCAAAGCAAAGTAAAAGGGTTTTTTTTTACCCTCACCTATATACACTATACCTCAGGAGGGAAGTGCTCAAACAAAACTAATGCCTACACTTGAGAACAACCAATACTTGTAAGAGCATCTGCACACTAGCTTCATGATACACATTCACAGAGCAAATCACTTAATGCATCGATCTGAAGAAGCTTCTAGATCTCTCTAATAATGCTTCCTCTCACAACGCGCCAAGTCACATAGCAAACCACTTAATGCATCTGTTTCTTGTAACCTCCATTGTATATATTAAAGGATATAATATATATATATATATATATATATATATATATATATATATATATAATTATTCATTGCACATAAATGTTTGTCTATATTTAACACGATTAAATTTTACAATGGTTACCAACACGATGTGGCAAAAGTGGTAGATACTAGGGTCCATTAGCCATTTAGTCTTGAGTTCGATCCCTGGTCGGTGCGTATGAAAAAATATTTGTTGGGAGAGATCAACTCCTTAAATGAATTTCGATACCTCAGAGAGGGTACCTTAGTTTAAAAAAAAAATACTACAGTTATATATTAATTTATAAATATTTTTTTGGGTTAAGCTGATCAACAGTTTGCCATAACTTGTGTCTATATTTAATGTACCAAAACTTTGCTACATTCAGTGCATCAAAACTAACACTTAGCCTCGTGCGATACACAGCTTAATATTGGTTATATTTGTATATAATGAATAAATAGAAAATTTTAAAAAAAACATATATGTTTAAGGAAAGAAATTCGTATATGGAAGAGAAATACCATATTTTCAAATATGATATTTTTTAACGTGTTTGTTTTCACAATTATAGTATGCATTTGCTGGATTTAAAATATCACTATTTTATTTAATAATGTTATTTTATATTAGTATTTAAAATATTTATTAATCAATGGAAGAAACCTTGCAATAGCAATAGTAGACACGTGAAGGTGATGAGGAAAGGTAGAGTAAGGGAAGGAACGTAGGACGACGAGGGATTAGGGCAGATGACAATGTACAATGTGGTGACAATTGATGAACCAATGAGTTTATTCTTCAAATTGGTATTTGTAGTGGTCTAAAAATCCACAGAATTCTCGTGCTCAATGAAGTTGCCATCAACTATTAGTGAAAAATTGGAAATTTCATTTGAAAAAGCAAACGGGTCTTGAAAACTAGATTTTTGGTTTCGAGAGTTGATAATGTGTGGGAAAGGTATTAGAATCTACCGACATTCTTTCTGAGGAGGTTATTGTTCTGCAAAAACGTGTGCAAGTATACACAGTCTAACAAGTAATAAAGTGATAAGAAAGATCGTTCCCACGAGGATTGAGATTTAACCGCTAACTCTACTTGCTAGCACTTGGATTAATGAGTAAAAAGTGAAAATGAAAGCAGGGTAAAAGTTCACTGTTGTGCAATGGTTAAAATAAATGATTTAGGGAAGTAAAATAGTAAAATAGTGGGGTAAAATCAGAGAGATGGGTATAGCCAAGACCAGGATCAGTAATCATTCACTAAAGATGTGATGCTGTGACGAGTGCTATGATAGCATTCAGTGTGCAGAATGAAAGTGGATATTCCTATCACTGTTATCGAAATGTTGTCAAGGTTTCCTTATTCCTAAGCTCCCATTAAGGTTCATTTCGTAGTTTGAAAAGCTTGTTTCCGATCACACTATGGCCCTAGCTTCATATTCCTATACTTCACTAGGAAAGAGTAATATTCCTATTATTCTTCAAACCATATTAATTTACGAAATTAGCACTTAAATTTCTTTCCAAAAATAAAAGCACAATATCCAAATCAAATTGATCAAGTTCAAAAAGGATGTATAGCATTAACTCACACAAATTAATGAAGCATCAAGCATTAATCACATTACGCATCAAGAGATCTTAATTACGTCTTCACCATAGTCTTGACTATAAAAAGATCTAGCTCATAACGAGCTTAGACATGACAAAGTAGCATCTAACTACCATAAACAAAGCCATTAAATAGAAACAACACTGAAAACAGACTACACAGAAAAATACAGAGGAATACAAACTAAGTGAAGCTCAAAGTAAGCTTCAGGTGCTGTAGCTCTGCTCCAGAGTTTCTGTGCTGTGCAAATGAGGATCTGAGCTGCAGATTCTGAGTTCACAGCTTTTGAAATGGAGTCTCCGCACTGAAAATGGTGGAAGGATGGTTGGGGAAGACGATGGAATAGTGAAATGGAATGTGGAATGGTACTCTCTGACCTAGAAAACAGTGGAGGCTGAAGTCTATGCACTTTTAGGGTAAAGCACCTATTTATACCCCTTTCTCTTTCCAAGTACTATTGGGCCTTTCTTTCAGTGCCAATGTTGCCATGTGCTGCCAACCCTAATTTCAAGGACATTTTGTCTTTTAGCTGCCCACTAACGCACAGATTCCAAGATGCCTTTTTCACTAAGGACAAAACACCTCTCTCTTGCTTATACCACCTGAAATGCCTTTAAATCCGTACTATTCACCAGCTGTCTGTCACGATGCTACCATAGCACTGAGTTAACTACAATCCCTGCACACTAGCGCACAAGTTAAATCCCACAAAAATGGCACTTGCTTGCCCAAGTTAGCCTTTTTCACAATTAATGACACTCTAACTAATTATGCACAGTTTATACATTTATTCACATTAATTACTCTTAGACCAAGGTAGTTCTTGTTTTGTTTTGGACATAAATAACTCAGATTTCTGTGAGTTATCACACCCCCAAACTTGAACCATTGCTTGTCCTCAAGTAATGACAGCACAGACATAAAACACTAACAGCACAAAAACAAACAGCATACTGATCAGCATAGCACCTGGACACAACAGCAGATGATATATAGCATTCACACAAACTTTACTTGACTCGGCTTTTATTTTCTCAAGGCTTTCCCCTCAGACTTAACACTTTAGAACCCTTAGCAACTTACGAAATCATAGCTTTTGCCCCCTAGCTTAAGTGTGTGTGCTCTCTTGCAATATTTTCATAGACTCCAACAATTACTAGGCTTGGCTTCTTCATAATTAATTTGTTATTTTTTTTGAGTTTACAGTGCCTAAACCAAAACTGGATCTAACACAGTCTTTAAAGATTTAGAAAATATCTGTAATGAAGAAGCCAAAAGTGGATTTGGTATGGTCACTGACTTTGTGATTTGTCTATGGACCGGACTAAAATTAGATTCAACATGGTATTACTAACGTTTATTTAACTGGATTGAGAAGATATTCTGATTTAAGAAAAGTTTGGCTTTGAAGAATATAAAGAGAAGAAACGTAAATATAAATTGATTTTTTTTCTCAACATAAATTGATTTTTAAAGTAGTGAAAATTGTAAACGAAGTGGGTTAAAGCACATAGCCTAAGTGAGGACCAAAAGTGACAAATATGTTAAAAAATGAAAAACAATGGAAAAAAAAAAGACAGAGCTATGCGGTAGAGCTGTGTCCGCATTATATATAGAGATATGTAGTAGTTTTAACTCGACCAGAGTTACTTTAGTTTCTTTTAGATTCCTTAAACTTTTAGCCTAGTTAAGTATATGGGAATATTCGCTAAAGTTAGTGGCATATTCGGTTAAGTTTCTCAAAATTTCTTGAAATTGAGTTTCTCGAAATTTACACCTAGTTAAGTTTATAAAAATTCCACTTAAGTTTGTGTCTATATTCACTGTATCAAAACTCTATTACATTTAATGCATCAAAAGTTGCGTCATTTTAACTCAACCGAAGTTTACTCTGGTTATGTTGCATTTCTCGAAACTTCCGTCTGGTTAAGTTTCTTGACATCTCTACGACAAATATTATAAAACGAGTTGGGTTATGCTATCAAAGAATCAATCTACACATATATGAAATGTAGAGTGGAAATTTGGAAGAGATCTTGTACATCTTCATGAGCTTCCAATTACTTGATGTCAATCTACAATAAGGAAGGTATGTTTTTTTATGAAATTGAAGTTGAAAGATTTTGATGACAATAAGAATTTTTCAATTATCTATGTATCGATGTTCTGATTTTTTTTTATTGATTTAATTCTATGGATCTCAGAAGTAGTTTTTCCCCTATGAAGAACAATTCCTTTTTTCATCACTAACACCATATTGATTCTTTTTGAAGATTCCTCTTCCAATATATTATTTCACGTTCTTCAATTGATTAGTCAATATATTAAAAACCTAGCAACTGAATAATGTTTTATTATTTTATAAAATTGAATCTAAATCGATTTTCATCTCCATGTTACAGATGTTTGGTGGCCAATTCAAAATTTATACCCTCAAAGATGCAACAACAAAACTCAAAAAGATATAAAGATGCAACAACAAAACTCATGTTTTTTAACATGAGTATAATATAAAAAAAATGATATTATACGTTTTCGAACTTATTTACAATTATAATATGAATTGAAAAATTAAAATTATAATTAAAATTACAGCCAAACAACGAATTGATCCCAAATGGCACTACTCGTATAATATAAGGTCCAAGATGTACGTTTCTTCAAAGCAAGAATACAAGTGTAATTTAGATATACCTTTCCTAATATAGTCAAAATGTAAGTGAGAGAATTTCAAATATTTATGTATATTTTAGTCATAGGGGACAATTTTTGTCCTTGTTCTTGCTACAAATTTGATAGAAAGTTACAATTGATTGAAGGGTATATATCAATTTTTTCTTTTATAGTAGAAAAGTGATGTAAAATGTACTATTTTATGATATGGGAAGTTGTGAATGTCAATTTCTTCTGCTTTGTTTATCTCATGATTTTATTCTATTTACTTTTCTCTGATAAAATAAACTCTATTTACTTTTCTTGTCAGATCTATAGGAGGTTATGAATGGGTATTGATTTCCTAAGAAGAACAAAAAATGACAATCTTGTCAAAAAGCAATAAATGACAATGTTTATTTTATAAGTTCACTTTAATGTAATTTATTTCTTCTCATTAAATTGAAAAAAGAATAAATACTAAAAAATGAGTAAATAAATAAAGGAAGGCAAAACAAAAAAAATCAAGAGCACTTGGATGAGATGGTAGAGGTCTCTTCCAACTTAACTAAGGTCTTGTGTTCGAATCTAGTCTTGGGCATGCAGCAGTGTTAAATCTCTTGAGGGAGAGCTTTGCTACCCATTGTGGTCCTATCCGGCTCGAGTTTATAAAAAAAAAGCAAAATAAAAAGTTCAAATTGAATAATAGGAAACAGAGTTATGTTTTGTCACATTATACCATTATTATGTATGATAGCATTGAAGTGATATAATATAGGAAACAGAATTATCTTTTGTCACAAGCGGATGTATCATGACAATAATATAGGAAAGAGATTTATTAACGTAATATGACAAATCTGTAGTGTAATTGATAACTACGGATTTATCTACTAAATAGATAAATCCGTTTTAATTTTTTTAAAAAACGAATTTATCTTTTATTTAGATAATCCGTTTAACAAATTTCATAAATGTAAAATACGAATAAAAAAATTGGTGGGGTAAAAAAAACCCAAAATAAAATAGAAGTGTGTGTTCCAGATTCAACTTGACACCGAGGGATCATGTCCATGGTTCCCCCAAAAACTACGCCTCTTCCGTAAGCATTTTTACCATCCCTCCATAAATATTTAGGGAAGAGAGAGTAAGGGGAGAAAGAGTGATCTTAGCATGTTTGGTTAAGGAGAGAAATAGGAAAGAGAGAGGGAGAAAAGATTAGTTTAGTGGTTTTTGTATTCTTTCCACAAGTGGAGAGAAATTGGCTCTTAAATTTAATTTTTACCATTTTGCTCTCAACTAAATTAATAACAAATATTATAATTTATAAGTTTGGACACTTTATAAATTTATATTAAATAGCTACAATAAGTATGTAACTAATTAAGTTAAATTATTAAAATATTATTTAGCTAATTAAAATAAATATTTAGCTATTTAATTAAATAATTAAATAACTATTAAGTTAATTAAATTAAAAAATTAAATCAAACACATAGGGGTGTTTTTGTCCTTTCTAAACCAAGAGACACTCTCTCTTTCCTTTTTCACCTCAAACAAACAACCCTCCTAATCTACTCTATTTCTCCCCTCTTTCCCTCTTCCCTCACTCTCTCTTCCCTCTTTCTCTCCTAATCCATACACACCCTTAATGTTCTCGTAAATATTATAAAATTGAAAATCTATGTAATTCAAAAAAAAAAAGTTATGGCTATTTTTATCTCTATTTTGATCAAACCGACTATTTTACTCTTATTTCCGGAAATACCTATTTTTGAGCTATTTCCGAAATCCATTTTCTTTAAATTTTCCAAAAGCACATCAACAGAAGTATTCCCGAAAGTCATTTTCCGGAAATTTTCCGAAAATATCTTAAAAAGGTACTTCCGGAACACAAAAATGACTTTCGAAAATACCTTTTCTGAGGTGTTTCCGAAAAATTTTCGGAATTATGTAACAAGGAAGCCAGAATCATCTATTTTCACATAATTTTGGAACACAATTTTGCTTCTAGAAATATGTCTTTAAGGTATTTCCTGAAAAAAAAAACAGAAAAAAATGTGTTCTGAAAATACCTGTTCATAGATAATTCCAGATATTTTTTTAAAAAATAAAATTCCAGTTAAATTTTGGTAAAATTTAGGATATTTTGGGGTTAAAACCGATTATGGGTGTACAACGTATATGAGGAGGGTAAAAGAAAGCCAAAAGTTTTTGATTTATATATATATATATATATATATATATATATATATATATATATATAATTTTGAATTATCAAATGTTATCAAGATACAATCTTATTGATAAATTATCCGTATGCTAAGGTTTTATTCTTTTGTGCTCGGAAGAGAGATTAAAACTAGTGGGACTCCATTTTTTCAAATCTCTCCAAAGTAGAGAAGAAATGTGGGAGAAATAGTTATTTTTTATCTAACTTACATTATGCCCTTAAATAAAAAGTTAAATTAATTTTAATGAAATTTTCAAGGGAGTTCATGTACTCTCAAAAATTATCAAATTCTTTGTCTAAGTCATGACTTGCTTCCATAGTGGGAGCATCATGACTTGCTTCCAGACTCATCCACATCCGTGTTCAAGCAAATCATCTCTGTCTAAGTCATGCCTCCACGAGGACATCCGCCCATCGGCACACCAGAAGGACACGTTCAGACGCTGCCCAAAGAAGAAGCCTCGATAGTTCCAAACTTGACCCGGCTTCCACCACCGGCCCCGGCTCCGTTCAATGACCCAATTCTTGCCCAACTCCAAGCCGTGAGCCACCTCCTCGATGTGCTGGAACGGCGGAGCAGGGACCTGGTTCAGCAAGAGCAGTCTCCACTAGAGAACGACGCCCTTGCACAAGCAACCGCTCTTCAGCCGTCCTCTCCTGCCGAGACAGCCGTGTCCTGAAGGCATCGCTCACCACCTCGGCACAAGGACATCTCCCCAGTACGAAGGGAGAAGCATCGCGGAAAACCACCGACTCCCCCATCTCCGCCGAGGTCAGGGTCTACGAATGAGTACGGTAACTCTTCTTCCGACTCCTCCTCCTCCCGAAGCCCGTCACCTTCGTCGTCTTGCAAGAAAAGGCTCACAAATCAAAGAAGAGTCTTCGATCCCGGGCCAGCCCATTCATTCCAGAAATCGCCAGCTGCCGCATTCCAAAATCCCTCGAGAAACCTCCCCAACTCAATATGTACGACGGAAGGGGGGATCCGGACGAGCATGTGGACACCTTCTATCTGATGCTCGACTACCGAGATGCCTCGTACCACGTCCGATGCAAGCTTTTCCCCCTCTCCCTGACTAAGTGTGCATTAAAGTGGTACCGGGACCTTTCTCTGGCCTCAATTTCATCGTGGAAGCAGTTCACGAAGCTATTCTCGGCGCGGTTCATAGCCTCCCGGGTAAAATCAAGTCGGAAGACGTGCTGAGGGCGGTTTGCCAGCGGACGAGGTCCATCAGCTGTCTGACAACGATAGGGTAATGTTCATGAGGCACAACCTCAGGAAAGGCACCATCTTCCAGATCAGTGTCGGCCTCCGAAAACCAAAAACACTTGACAAATTCCAGAGGCAGGCGGGCCTAGTACTATATCGATTATGAAGAAGCATCTGCAGCGGATATCCCAAACGCAGGGCAAACCTCAGGGAAAGGGAAGGATGGCAAGGAAAAGAACAAGAAGGACCAAGGGTCCGGCTCGAAAGAGTGGCGTGGTAGATTCGCAGAGTATTCCGACCTGAATGTTCCAATGGAACGCATTTTGGCCGAGTGCATCAACACCGAGTTCCGCGACATCAAGTGGTCGGCGCTAATTCCTCAACGCGACAACACAAACAAGAAAACCTACTGCAGGTACCACCGAAGTCACGGCCACGACACCGACGCCTGCAGGGTATTGAGAGACAAGGATCCTTCGAGGTCGGGCAGACAAAGCGGTCGGTGAAGCGACACTGACAAGAAATTTTGAGCATCGGCAAGGATCCGATCCCCCATCTGCTAAGTCCAGCAAACCACCCCCATCTCCGAGGCCGATCTTTTCGCGTATGACGGTTCTAACTTGGTGGGGTTCAATGGCTCCAGGACCAAACCCCTGGGTTATCTCAAGTTGCGGGTCACGTACAGGGAAGACTAACTCTCAAAGACAATCAAAACAAGCTTCTTAGTGTTGCCTTGCGCATCTCCATATCATTGCATCATCGGCCGCCCGACATTGGAAAGCTCTGGGCCGTCGCCTCCACTGTTCACCTTAAGATGAGGTAGTCACAGTCCCGGTCGACCTCGATGGGGTAAGAAGATGCCAATATTTGTGCCTTAAGTCAGAGCGACATGTGGAGAAACAACAAGCCCTCGCCGTCACGGAGCAAGAGAATGGGAAGGAGTAAAAAGAAAGGCAAGCACGCTAGAAATTGAAGGCGGGAAAACAAAACACGAATTCCTAAATGTACTGAACCGTTTTCAATAAGAAAAGATTGCAGAATTACATCGTCATTTACAATTTGAAATGAACACACTAACATGCAGGTTCCACACTAAACGCGATGCTCGACGACATCTCTTCTCTTCCCTGCGTCCGATCCGAGCTGGCCACTCGACGGACGACGGCACAAGAGGAGGCATCCAAAGAGCACATATGCCCTTCCCGAATTCGAGCTTAAATGCTCAGTCGAGGAGCGTACATCGGCGCACAGCGGCTCAGGTCCTTAGTGGCCCTAATCCCGTCCTCGCGCGGGCAGCCTTTCCTCTGATCCCCGAGCTCAAAGCTCCATCAGAGGCTGAAGGAAGAAGTCCACAGTGGCTTCGACCAAAGACCTTCCCTCTGAACCCCGAGCTCAAACGCTCCATCAAAGGCCGAAGGGACCTCTGATCTCCAAGCTCCGCGCTCCATCAGAGGCAGGAGACGCTTCCGATCTCCGAGCTCCGTGCTCCATCGGAAGCAGAAGACCCCCCTGATCTTCGAGCTCAACGCTCCATCAGGGGAAGAAGACCCCCCTGATCTCCGAGCTCAACGCTTCATTAGAGGAAGAAGACTCCTAAGATCTCCGAGCCCTGCGCTCCATCAGAGGAATCCTAGCCAGATTCAGGTCATATTTGCCGCCCCCTCGGCCCGCTCTCGAATCTCCGTGACAACAAATCGCTCGAGTAATATAAATAACAAGAGATTGTTCAAACAAAAGTAAACTTTCATTCATATAAAAATGTATTACAAAAGATGGGCCGCAGGCCAGTATGTACAAGCACGAACAAAGAAAAAATATGGTAGTCACTCAAATGGCTCCGGTTCGAACTGATGGAACAGCACCTCGGCCTCCTCCAGGGGGACCCTGGGAACGGGCCTTACCAATCTCCCTTCGAAGATCTCATGTCCAAGCTCCAGCAGCTCCAAAGGCAGGTCGGGCCTAACCACGACTAGCAATCCCTTGCAACGGTTGAAGCCGAGCACGGCAGAGTTCTCCAACCTGATCATTGCGGCATCATGCTCCTCCTTTGACCTTTCCACCTCAGCTCGGAGAGACCCGGCCTCCGCCTGAGCCTTCTCCTCTACCCTTTTGAGTTCAACAAGCTCCCTTTGAAGTGCCTCTGCTTGACCGGCCTCGTCCTGATCCGCTACCATCTGAGCTTCGAGCTCAGCAATCTGCTCATCCGCGGAAGCCAAAGAATTTATGACTCCCCGGAGTAAGCGGTTCTCTTCGATCAGCTTCGGAATCCTAACGTCCCTGTAGTATTCCAACTTGTCAGCACGATCTTGCAGGTCTCCATCAAGAGACAAATTCTTGGCCTCGACCTCGCTAAGCCTTCTCTCAAGACATAGAGTCTTTGGATCCGACTCCAACTCTCGAAGCTCCTCCAATAGGCGGAAGGCGACCTCAGCAACCCTGCTACAAGCCTCCAGCTCGGTGGCGGATGGAACCTCGATTCCAGAAACTCCATCAAAATCTGAGTCTTCAATGATTATTGGTTTTTTGGGAGGAGGAGGGGGCACTGAACTGGAAGCACCCCTTTTCCGACTTGAGCTACCCTTCGCTTTGGTAGAGCAGACTCTGAGTTGGATTCCCGTCGCAGGAGTATTGGGATCGAGCTCAGGACAGTTAGCCAGCTCATCTGTACAAATTGAATACAAGGTAAGTTACGGAACAAAAAGGGAAACAAATGAAGAGCTTAAGTAACAATACTTACCCAAAGTAGCCTTCAGTTTGGCTACGGACTAGGCCCCGTCTTGGATAATGGAGGCACACTCAAATTTGAAGCCAACTTTGAGCAGTTTATCCCCCCAGTCCCTGAGCTAATTGTAAGTGGCGGCATCCTCACCCCTTTGGGACTCTGGCTTGATAGCAAAAGTCTGAGTATCCCGGTCAAAATGATCTCCGGACCAGGACAAAGGGAAGTGGGTCCTCACCAACTCAAAACCGTTATATTCTGCGATGGCTCTTTTTGCCTCCTTGTTCACTACCCGAACGTAGAAGAAGACGGACTTGAATCCCTTGTTGGAGTCGTTCACCGGGATGAAGAAAGCTCGGTATCGAGCACCCCGAAGGCAGACATGACCGTGCCGACAAGAATCTTCCTTCTCGAGTTGACGGAACACATCAAAGACGGAGAAGAAAACCCGTACAAAAGAGGCCCGCCCCAGATAGGCCATCACGCCTCAAAAGACTTCACGTACCCCCAGGCGTTGGGAGCCAGCTGGGATGGAGCGACCTGCAGATGGTCGAGCACGCCCTGCTGGAACTCGGTCAAAGGCACCCGGATTCCCATCGTGTCCAGACACCGCCTATAGAAGAAGTAGCCAACCTCCTTCTTAGGTAGCCTAGTGCAGGCCCGTAACTCCCCTGCATCCTCTGACCTCCACTTTTGGCTAGAAGGAGCGGCCACATACTCTTGGAAGTCGGACAAGGACTGGCTTTTCAGATTGGCCGTGGTCCCAACGACCACGGTGGAGACCCAATGAAACTCCGCCGGATTAAACCTGTATCCTTCCACCTCCCGGGCAGAAGCACTTCCTGTGGAACCATCTACTTCAGGGCTTACCTCTTGAGGCTGATTCCCCTGAACAGCAAACGAGCCTACCATCTCAACACTGGACATCGGCAAAAATGTTGATCTCAGATGCTTGAATAAAAGAGCTCGGTTGGGAGAGATTCCAGAAAAATGGTGAATTTCCAAATCGGCACGGCGGTCGAAGAACCAAGAAGAATCGCTGAATATCGTCGACGAGAAGCAAAGCTAACACTTAAATTGTGAAAGTAAGAAATGAGGGATCCCCGAAAGCACTTATATACCTCTGCGACTCGAAAATCGAACCGACACGTCCCATCAATGCATCACTTCAATTCTGACATGGAAAATTGAGCTGCTATTATGGCGCCTCTGCCTCGGTTCCTCAAAGGTCACCTCTCTGTTCCCCCTCTAAGCAAGAGACACGTGGCGCCACAACCATTGCGCCCTCTAAGAACCAAAACACTCCAATCAAGCCGAGCTTGACCTCAATCACTCGTCGACCTCGACTTGGGGGGCCACTGTTCCAGACTGGGCCCAAGACCCACTGACCCGGCTTAGGCCCATTTCCGCACCAGGGACAGCCCAATACGCGTGAGGATCGCATCCAACGGTTGGGAGGACCGCACCTGCATCCAACGGCCCCGCCACGGCACCGCGTCTATAAATAGGAGTGCGGCCCCTCACTTCCAGGTACGTTCTGATTCCACTCTTACCTCTCTTCCCGTGCTGACTTAGGCATCGGAGTGGTTGCAGATACCCCACACTCGAGGCGCGGGAACGGGCTATTTCGGACCATCCGGAATCAATCTACAAATCCCATGAAGCACAACTTGTACCCCGGACCCAACGTCCAGGTACGGAACATCATAGAAATAGTAATTACTAAAATTATACTATCCATCAGAATATTTTGGGTACTCTAAATAACTATACACAAGGTATAAAATTAAGCAATACACTTAAAGAAAACCACATAGTATAAAATGAAGGAAGTGTTCAGTACCAAATTTACTAAGCAATACACTAAGGTAGTGACAACAGAAAAATTTAGCACTATTTGGATTAAATTTTGGGCATTGAATTCTGATCAACATAATCAGATCATCCATTGTGGTAACCACACAAGAATTCTAAAGAATTTCGGATCGGTAATGCAGTGACCGCGACGCGAAACAAGCCATCATTATACAACAAATGTGTTCATCATCAACAGTGGAGAAAAGTAACATACTCAGCTTCTATGCAATGCCTCTTACATACTGGTCCAACGTTGTACTGAACAGCTCGCACCTATGAAAATTCATGGAAAGCTTATCGATTAAAGCACCTTTCTTTCCTTCCAAAGAAAGTACCAAGACATAAAATATATTCCATAAATCCATTATATGCAAGAGGGAAAACAATTGAAAAAGAATACACTTATTTAGCAACAGATAAATTTTAATTTAATCGAGAATATCAGCGCCCAGTATGGTAACAAAAACAATGCTAAAAAAGCCAAATGCAAATATCCAACAAAATCAGCGAGAGGATTAGTCACTGCATTCGGCGGTGGATACCCCGGTCTCGACCAAAAAAAAAATCCAACAAAATAAAACACACTACTCGCTAAATTTGGTCATTGGTCAGCAACGCACAAAAATAAAACAGCTCAATAAGAATGGCAAGTGGGTTTGGCTCGCCAAGACAACCCGTGTAACCATCCTTCTTCCCCACTAGGGCAAGATAGGTAACAAACTCAAGGTATTGTTAGAGATGATGTCACATAATTCTCTCTTTCCTAAATAAAAGATACAAGTTAATGCTTGGGTAACCGAAAAAAATTAAGGGTATTTTTGTTACCACTTTCTTTTATGCCTAGTTTTTCTATTATTATTCCATGTTTTACTAAGAACATATGAGACAGAATCATCGATTCATTATAAGAAATAACTGACAATCAATATATCAACATAAATCATTTTCCTTTTTTCTACCCTATTTTTTAATTTTTATTTTTATGCAAGCTACCACACGGCGGGGCGGGCCTAGGGCCTCAATGCACTTTACCAATGTGGGGAGGGGTGGTCCAAACGTCTTTCAGTTGAATGAGGGGCGAGGCGGCCCATTTTACCATTGTTCTTCCTCACTAGGGCAAGATGGGTAACCAGCTCAAGGTATTGTTAGAGATGATGTCACATGATTCTCTCTTTCCAAAATAAAAGATACTAGTTAATGCTTGGGTACCCAAAAAATTTATGGGTATTTTTTGTTACCACTATCTTTTACGCCTAGTTTTTCAATTATTAGTCCATGTTATACTAAGAACATATGAGACAGAATCATTAATTCGTTATAAGAAATAACTGACAATCAATATATCAACATAAACTACTACCTTTTAGCCTTATCATTTAACAGTTATCAAAAGTAAAAAAGAAATCCGACTTTTCTCTGACTAGGTCATTTTGCAAAGAACATAGAAAACTGAGGGTAGGAGCCACAAACAACAATTCTTCTATTTTGCAAAGTAAACTGCAATGAATGACAATACGAGACCATAAATGGACAAGTATGTATGTCACTTAGGGAAGTATAAATTCTGTTACCTGATAGGAGATCCGGGTGTATAGAGTGGATTCTTGACAACATATTCAACATACAAATTGTAGATATACTTCAAGGATTCCCGAAGATCACCTGTTCTAGGATGAGTCACCAAGATAATCTGTACGAAGAAGGAAATCATGGTAGTGTTACAAGCTCTACATGAATATTGCCACATTGTTTGTCTTTCTGAAAGCATAATATGATAATTTTTGTGACTTTTAGCAGTAATACATCTGTTTACTTTTTAAAATGATTCAGATAGAGCTAAGTAGTGCTTCTTACTTTGCACCAATGTTGTCAATGGCAGATGGCGGTTTATGGCGGTGAGGCAAAAATCCGCCATATCCGCCATAAAGCCACCATTCTTCGCAAATTGGCCATGGCAGTTGTCAAGAAATCCACCACCGCAGATATTTGACAACACTGCTTTGCACGGCTTTTAAAACAACACAAGTAGAATTTTAGTGAAATCTACCAAACTCAAATATCCACTACCATTAAGCTGACAGGTGTGTGCTGACAGACCATTGCCAGACAAAGAGATCATAGCATCATAAGACAATGAATTTTACATGGTAACAACAAAGACTTGAAACTATATGCTGACCATATTTCTTGTGAAAGTTGAAAATTTTAGCCTTGCTTTCTAAAATAAAACATTTTGCCTAAGCTTGGTGCACAGGTTAATATGAAAATCCAAGTCATGCTTCCTACAGGGTCTGTAAGTTTCAGGGCATACAGGACCTTTGTTGATAACTTGGTCAAAAGGAGGGTGATATGAAACTAATGATAGAGATCCCTTTTTCCTCAGTAATTTCAGTCTCTAAGTATGGTGTTGAATATAAGTTCCTTCTACCAGCCAAAATTCCAGTAACCTGAAACTCCTTTGCACCAAGTCTTCCAAGGATTCTTGCTTAAGATGGCCATTGGAGTTCAATCAATAAAAGCTGAACTTCTTCCAAGCATAGAAATTGATAGCCATCAGCCAAAAGCCCTCAAAGTTAAACTTTCTAACTGAGAGATCGACGAGGATGGGAAGTTTATGGTTAAACAAAAGAGATGGTAAGTTAGTTAAAGAGGAGAGGAAACGAATCTTGGATTTGTTAATGTTTATCTTGTGCTACCGCTTGCTCATGCAAGCTGCCCTCTACAGAACCTTGACAGTGAGCAAAGCACCATATCTAGAAAGAGAATGCTTCACCCCTAACACTGAACTAAATTACAAGGGGAGAACAAATATTTTTGATGAAGACAAATTGTGAAACCTGTTCAAGAAAAAGGATCAACAAAGAATTGCATAAAACCAGAAGGGGAATAAAGGGATACAGAAGTAACGAAGGTGATAAGTTTAATGAGATTAGGTCAGTGAAGAATGTGTATCAGTATATGAATGTGATTTACAGATTGAAAAAATTAAAATAGTTTATGGGGGCTAATGATCGAGGTGGCAGAAGCATTGGGATGTTAAGGGGTTGGATTGAAGAGGAAGGATGAGACTCGAATGGTTAGGATTCCTTGGGAAGTGGAAACAAAGTTTCAAGGGGAATAACATGGAGACGGCAGTTATTTGCCAGCTGAGAGTTCATGTCACCCAACAGAACAAATTGTTGCATCATATGTTGATGTTAAAATATGCAATATTACTAAGTTACAGAGCTAGGTTAACATAGGGATATATGTACGCGGCTAATAGATTCAATTTTCAGGTATGTTCCCATGAAAAATAAGTTAGGGCCACAAATTATTATTTATCCAACCCAAGACTATATAACTTACAATGTCCAGAGAGACCTGACATGACCAGATAAAAGAATGAACTGGATGGAATAAAATTGATCAACTTGAAAAGACCCTCACACGGAAAGCACAATGAGTTTTCCTCCTCCAATAAGAATCACAGATACCCTAAACCTGAAGCTTCCAAGATCACTTGTCACTTTAGAAGGCATGCTAAATACTCCTCTTGCTACACTACATAGACATCCTTTTATTTCCTCATTCCACGGCATCGAACCAAGCAACTGAGGAACCTAGAAACTTATTTATTGTTCTGTGACCAACATGTAGCTTTACAAGCCACATTGAAGTAGATAAAGACAAAACATTCATTCTCACATTTGGTTCAAATGAAACTGGAATGAAATTGTAAGCCATTAAAAAAAATAGATCTGGCAAAAACTCATCCAAAAATCAAAATGGGTTTTAAATTTCTTTCATTTTATCTTTTTATGTTAGTTTTCGCATCATGTTCCTGTTCTCTGTCACTTCAGTCTTTAATTCACAAATTAGGTAGTTATGTCAATAAACCGAACATACTTCTCACAGGAAATGAGATTAACATTTACGACAGACAATAGCAAAATTCATTCCAAACACCTACATCTATCAATGAATAAATGTGCAAAAGCAAAGGTGTAACACATTTTGACACAAAACTCCAGAATCATCAGGGACTGCATCCACAAGAATCTAACAATGATATGGAAGGAAACATAAATATTGTTGTAGGCTAGCAGCTGACCTTTATTCCAGAAGGACTTTCCATGAAACTAAGTTTGTATGTATTAGTGCGAAAACTGTGAAATGAACAACCTTGGCCAGGTAGTTGAGGTACGCCAAGGTTTCCTTTCTCACCACTGCACAATGGGACGAAGAGCAGAGAATTATACACCTACCAATTTAGTCTACAATTTATACAGCAGCAAGAGTCAAAGTGATATAATACAATTCCCTTATTAATTACACAAAATAACTATCAATGAATCCATGAATTGTTGATCATTTCTGTGACACTAAACACGCTAAGATAGTCAAACATTAAAATATTCAAAGCATAAAATATGCATGACATGTGATTCAAGTCCAAAGAAGAATAAGGGCGTGAGAAAATTAGAAGAATCAGGATAACCAATGACAGAAGCATCAGAATATACAAATATCCTATTACATTCTTGTTGGTCAAACTAACCAAAAGTATTATTTGCAGGCATGTGGCTTCGATATAATGAAGGAAGTCAAAGAACATCACACACCATCAACTTACGTGCATGTTAGCAAGGCATAAGTAAATAAACATTATTGACATGCCTATTTTGGCATTTACAGTCAGAGCAACATACTAAATTTTAAACCACGGGATCTTTCATCTTTGCAGAGCTCAAGGAATTTTCCGTTTTATCAATTATAAACATTCTTGATACATTGCATAAGAAAATAATGCATACTGCAAAAGCTGCCCTTGATAGTGCAGAAGTTCGAAAGACTTGAAGACAGAAATAACTTGGAACCCAACTTGGCAAATTTCACAACAGCTTAGCATAAGTTCACATTGGTATTCCTTGAGTTAAAGAATAAGGGTATGTTTGGTTTGTGGTTGTAGTAAACGTTCGTTTGTCCTAGTAGAACTCTAGTTCCTTTGAGTCCAAACATACCTTTTGCAGTTTTCAACACAAAATCAAGCATATACTAAGACCTAGCCCTGTTGGGATAAGCAGCTTAACTAAGCGGCTATAGCATAAGCGGTTATTAAAAAGTGCTTATGCATAAGCTATTGCGATAATTTTATAATAAAAGATAAAATAAAGTCACACTGTTTTCACATAAGCTATTCGTTGTTTTCATAAGCTATCTTGAAGAGTTTATGGAAATAAGCTGTCAACAGCTTATTGACATGCCATAAGTTGTTTCTATAAGCTCTCCCTAACTTGCCCATAATTGCTAATGCCAATAAGCTCATATAAGTCAATCCAAAGGACTATAAGAAAAGAAGCAATCTTCAAATTACTTTTACTGTGATAAGTTACTTTTTGTATTCAGAAACAGTAACAGACAATTAGTACATATGGGAATAGAATCAAATGGAGAAGATTTGGCACATATTCAAAAACCAAGATTTAAACATACCCAGTGGGATCCATCTTTGCAGTTAAAGACTTAAGCGAGAAAAGCAAACCAAACATTAACTTATGGTCTTGCTGAGCATTTAACGTCCGCAGGGGGCGATTCCACTCTCTATAGAGCAAGCATATACCATTTCTATTGAACACATACAACATATGGCCATTGTTTCCTGAAGCTGTCGGCGCAGGCGGTGACGGACTGATCTCTGACCCCCCAAAAAATTGCATTCTTGATCAACAGGGATGTAGAATAGATTGATACTGACCAAAAAAGGAACTTAGTAAGTATCCACCGACTGTATACAAATTTACAATAGGAACTAATTAGAAATTGACACCGTCATAAAAATGACTGAGTTTTGTCATCTTGAAAGTCATAAATTCCATTCCAGAAATTCCATACCGACAATCCATATCAATTAAACACCAAAAACCCAGACAATGCTAATCACATTAAGCATAGTACATAGGATAGGATTTGTCGAAATTAAGAACATTGCAAAAATGAAAATAAGAAAAAAAACATAATGCAAGAGTAAATATTGGCTACAATACAATCCATAGTTAACTTAATGCAACTAATTGATTTTTTTTCAGTAAATTTTTGTAAAATGAAGAATGCGATCTCAAGTAAGTTTTGTAGGAATGTGCAGATTCATCTATGAACTTCTGGCAGAATAGCTTAGACTACAATAACACGTCCAGAGAAACATCTACCAAATCCCACTAAAACTTTTCAAATCAGTAAATCACCTGGTACTGCTACAAAAGAACCTTATTTTTCTGAAAATACTACTACTACATCAAATTTAACCAGGAAAACAAAGATAGGTAAGCTGCAGTGGGAAGAGTTTGAGAGAAAATCTATGTTCCTGAGTCAAAAAATAACGTAAGATTTTACCACTACTCAACATACAGAGTTACCATTCTACGCAGGTTGAATAGCAATCTTAATCTCCAATCCTTTTAGGGGGTCTAAAAAATATATGTTCCTGAGTAAAAAAATATATCCTTGGTGTGATCGCTGAATTTTTTCATTGATGGGGAAATTATTATTACGCTCATTTAGTAACAATTACTAAACTATTGTTTAGTATCATAAGTCGGACTCATTTTCTGAGTAGCAAACTCTCATAGGCATGCATGTTTTTAAATTGATTAATGGTATCAGCGCCTGGGTACTAAACCTCAACACCCAAATCATCAAGTATCTCTCCAAGTGCTCCAATTTCATCTAAATTTTTCTTGTATTCCTAATTGTAGGATTCAAGCTCTTCCATGCTTGGACACCCATTTGTCCAATCTCACGTAAACATATCCACGGGGAGTAGTTTTGAAAGCAAATAGTTTTACACTGTCACTGTGTGCGCCAATGAATGCAACTAATCGATTCAATAAACTAACATCACAAATCACAAATAATAAGAACAACAACAACCAGAAATGTCAAATAAAATCTGATTATAGAGCTTCAAAATCAAAACCAACGCACAAATCCAGATTAGGGATTTCAAAATCATCGATCAAGGAGATTTATTAAACGTTGAAAATGAGAAAAGAGAGACATTTCACGGAGAATGAGATGACGGATCGAGAGAACTTACCGGTGAGAGGGGACGGTAGCGGAAACGGCGGTTGATCTGAACGGCGGTTCCAAAAACAACAGTTCCAATCACTTCAGTGCTAAATCCATTCAGATTTGAAGTATATAGCTGGTAGAAATTGTAAGATTAAGAAAAAATTTGTCAAAAAAAAAAGATTTTTAGTTTTTTTTTATTAATCTATTTCATGATTTAATTTTTACTATTACTATGAAAGTGTTAAAAAATTATATAGGCAATAAGCAATTAATTTATAGTGTAAATATTTGTGATAATAGTCTAAAAAGTAAAAAAAAAAAAAAGGTCTAGAGGTCTTTGACTTGCTACAATGTCGAGGGAAAATGGCTCCCGACTAATTTGAAACTCGGTAGGAAGGTAAGTAAAGTCGGACTTCAATTTGTTCCATTGCAGAGTTAGAACTTGGATACAAATTGTTCTGGAGTGGGCCGAAGCCCAAATCCAATACTCTAGCGCTAGATCGGCCCAACAATGAGGGGCACGAAAGCAAGGAACCACATCAACGGCTCTGATCTGTCCGTACGACCATCAGACGGCCGAGCGCGACTCACGCTCACTATATAAGCATTCATTGCGTCAGTTGTCAGGTACACACTGTTCACCAATACGTATATTTTGCTCGTCCGTTCCTGACTTGGGCGTCGGAGTGTTATCGCAGGTACACCCGCCCTCCGGAGCAGAGCTAGCAGAACGACCAAGGCATACAGAGATCTAAGACCTGGAAAACAGCAGTCAAGGACATCAAAGGTACAGATCACAAATTTTTAATAATATGAATATGAAAATGTGAGATGATACTTGTGAAAAATATTTGAATAATATTTCAACTGTTTATGTTTTTAATAGTACAAGGGATACTTTAATTTATTACATCAATTTCAATCATTTGTAAATAACCAATTGGCACCTATCCTAGTCCTCAAAAGATGCATTCAAATTACACTTACTAATTCTTATTATATAGTGTATCGTAAAGCTTTTATTTTGATATTTCTATTTGTGAAAATACTTGAAGATTTAACTGTATTTATTAATTCTATTGATGATTAAGAGCATGAATTAGTTGATCGCTTTTAGGCTTGATTTTTTGTCTAGAGTCGTTAAGTGTCTCTGTTAGGAAAATTGAAGGTTAGTTTTTGCCAGTTGAATGTGAGGCGTTTTAGTCGAGTATAGTTATCGAGTTATAGATTCATATCGAATCAATTGTCGGTGCTTAGGCTTGCTCAATAATAATTAGGAAGTACATTAGTGTTGTTGAACTTTAAAGTTAGTCGAGGTAATAAGGTAATAATAGCTCTCGATAGTGGTTCTTTTTCTTTAAGCGGTTACGTCAAGAGAATAACTTTGTCTCTTAGTTACAAATTTCCCAACTACTCCAAAGAGCGTTGAGCTAGGAAAATGATGTTTGCAAACTATTGAATTGCTAAAAACATAAGTAAATTTCAAATAAAGAGTAATTTTGCTTGAAAATAAAAGTTGTATTGATTGATGTGTGTTTGTGCAATACTTCCAAGCTACATTTATAGACAAAGACCTAATCCTAGTCTCTATCGGCCACTAACACTAGCTAACTACTAGTTAGCTAATAGTTACTCTGCTAAACTAGACTCTTCGGCTCACTCCTTGCAAACACTCATGCCTTCTCAGTGTCCAAGTATCTTCATTGGTCTTAAATCGATTTTTACAACAACCAATAAAAAAATTGTCACATGAGACTCAAGGTGACATCGTAAGTCATTTTTGCTTCCTTTTTTCTAGGGCTTGAACCCTTTTATTTCTACCAAATGTAAGTCATTTTTCCTTCCTTTTTATCATATAATATTGACACATCTTTTAGCTTACAATGGCTGACTATTTTTTGTTTGTTGCTTACAGTAAAGAATCCCACTATCATCAACTAGGATAATAATGTAGCTAAATCATGTTGTTAGATTTCTTACTCTAACCTTCTCTTAGAGCTAAGCCTTCAACCAAATTGTGATACATATTTCTTATTCAATTGTTTTAGAATATATCTTAAACAAATATTTATGACTCGGTATGTGTCCAATGCATTGCACTGGTTCCTATATGATAATAAGAAAACACAACCATTTGAGACTTTTTATTTCAATAATAGATTTTAGTAACACAACTATTTTAATGATACTTTAAGACATGGAATTTTTGTTTTCAATAAAGATATTTATGTTTTAAAATTCTTGCAAATTCTAAAAATTGATTACTTAGTGAAGTTTAATGATAATTTATTTCATGTTTGATTTTCAATTTTATGTTAACTTTTTCATTTAATTTTAAAATTTAATATAGTTGTTGTAACATCCTAGTTTCGTTAATTTCAGTTTACGAAATTAACTAATGATTTATGATTCGATGAAATAATAAATCAAGTCGCGGATATGAAATTGTCACGAAAGCAATAGATATATAGTTGCTAAGCTATGTGATTTAATTGCTTTATTAATTGTTTGAAATTGTGTGATTGTTTTGGGGAAGAAATAAAATTAACTAAGAATTAAGGAACCAAGGGCATTTAGGACTTTTCCCAACCATTTAAAATAAACCCTCAGCTCATAAATAACATCACCCTCACTTCATAACTCTCACATTCAGCAAAAACAAAAGGAAATTTTATACTCTGATGTAAATTGAAATGTATGTTTTGGTATTTCTATTGATTAAAAATATTTGGGTGTTACAGTTGCTTTTGACGTTGGGTGAATAATTATGTAAGGAGAAAAATATAAATATCAAAATATTATTTAATTAAAATATTGAAGGTTTTAACAAGAGAACACTAAGAAAATATATTTTCTTAAGATTTATAATCTTGACGTATTTGGAAATAAAATATATCACAATTATGCTGGTATTTGCGGTCTTTCCACCGAGTCAATTCAACCGTAAGGCCGAACTCAACTGATAGATGTTGAAATTGTTATGTCAGATATTATCTTAGGTTTGAACATAGGACCTCACAACTGTGTATATGAGTTTCTAGCGACACTTTTCACTCCATCTACGAAAAAAACACAGAATCAAAATACATTTTTCTATACAAGTTTAATTCACTATTTAACTACTTCATTGCGTAAAAAAAAAACTCAGTTCGTATCCCTTGGTCCTAAAAGGAGAAAATGCTCCATAGTGCCCGATGTACTCGACCGTCAATGTTCACTTTTGATTCCAAAAGGATTTCTCTTGAATGAATTTTCGGAATATAATGAATGGAAAAAAACAATGTCTCCTTTGTTCCCAATATGTATGAGAGAGGGAGAGAGAGAACAAATACATAAACGAAACTACAGTCAAATCTCTATCAAAACTAATGGGTATACAAAAGTTCATGATGAAATTAAGAGAAAATGGAAAAGAAGAAATAAAGTAATTGAGCACATATTTATCACAAGCATGCGAAAAATCTAAGAAACGAATGAGAAAAACAATATTTATAAGTTATATGCAACAAAACAAACAATTCTTAGCAGACATGGAGTAGAAGACCCGCTCCTACGTATCTCCGTGTGCGGAGAATCAAAGGCTACGTAGTTCTTTTAGAAAATATTTGTTTGTTTATTTATTTTAATTTTTTTGGAAGTTTCTGAAATTTGTAGGACATTTGTAATGACCAAACAAGTAAACTCAGAGTGACCACCAAAAATAGCCCGTTTGTAAGCTGAAGTTGTTATTAAGGATTAAACAAGTAAAACTCAGAGTGACCCTTAGTAGCAACTTATTTTTATTGTGTTTGATTGTTTTAAAAAAATTGGTTTGGAAACATCATGGTATCATAAAAAAAGGTGTAAATAGAAATTTGGTGTTTTTTAAAAAAAACACTGGGAGGTTGTATCAGTAGAAAGGATGAGGTGTGAGCATAAATCTGAATTTTAAAAGACAAGGGGGGGGGCTGTCTTAATAAAACACAGGGGATGAAAATATCAGTCTCATTATAAAGAGAAAAAGGGATTGTTATAGGTAAATATGGGGGTGCAGGAAACAGCCCAGCCCCTTTTTTTAGCTGATTTGCGTTCTAAGAAAAAACATCAGGGGGTGTGCCAATTAAAGCGTGGGGTTTAAATAGTAAACAGAAAAAAATTAAAAATAAATAACCTAAAGGGCAGACTATATAAGGCCCATTCTAAAAAAACTAAACCTAATTTCCTCCTCTCCCACATCACAGCCGCAGCACACACTCTCAGGAGAGAGAGAAAAAATGAAAATTTCAAAAATGGAGAGAGTGAAAGAGAGAAAACCGTAGAGAGAGGGAGAGAAAGATCGATGGAGAGAAACAGAGGAGGGAGAAGAAGAAGGAAGCACGCGGAGGAAGAAAAGAAGGGGGTGGCCATTGGTGGTTGTAGTGGTTCGCGGTGGTGTTTCGTGGAGAGGAGAGAGAAATGAAAGGTGGGGGTTGTTTGGTGATTGTTGCGAAGAGGTTTTGGGTGGTCACTGAGGTGGTGTTTGGTTCGTGGGTGGCATTCACTCCCTCACTTTGGCTTCTCTGAACCTCTCACCTTTTTCACTGATATTATTTTTCTAAATTGTCTTCTCCCCCTTGTGTTTTCTGTTTTTTTGATTTTTATACGGCCAACTAGTATATTAAGACAAATTGTTTGTTTTGCTTTTTCAGATAAATCAGATGTAGTGGAGCAGCAGCAGGAGGGTGGCAAGGCTTGGTTGGAGCTAAATTGGTAAAAGGCAAAAGACAAGGAGAAAGAACCATGGACCTATTACTAAAATAAAAATTTCAGCAACAACAGCACATGTTGCCGTGCATTAACTTTTGTACCTTTTAAAACAAATTTTTTCTTAATTAATTTTTTTTAATAAGTTCTACTAATAGTAATAATACAAAAAGTCTAATTGAAAAATAGCAAAAATAACACAAAATCGCCAACAAGCACAAAATAGCACGTGTAAACAATAAAAATCTAAAATTGTGCGAAATGACATATTTTTGAGATTTTTTCTAAAAAAGTGAAAAAATACAGGTTAAAATTGGGTGTTCACAGATGCCCCTCTGTACTAATTTTCTTACGAGATAATACATAAAACTATGTTTTGTTGTATTATTAAAGTAAGAAATAAGTACAGATATGAACCTCAATTTTAATCGGTGAAATATGCATAATTACTAGTAAGAAAATAAAATAGTGCCAGAGCTGAATCGATAGCACGATATTTAAAAGACAATGCCAGGGTTGAACCGGTAGCATGAAGATAAAACAGTGCCAGAGCTGAATCGATAGCACGAAATTTAAAAGACAATGTCAGGGTTGAACCGGTAGCATGAAGATAAAACAGTGCCAGAGCTGAATCGATAGCACGAAATTTAAAAGACAAAAACGGTGCTAGAGTTGAATTGATAGCACGAAATTTAAAAGACAATGCCAGGGCGTCACCGGTAGCATAAAAATAAAGGTGCAATGGATGCATTGTTTTGGACGATTCCTTTTCTTTTTTTGATTATTTTCGCATGCTTCTATTCATGAAGTAGAATGCATACTTTGACATGAAATGCATGTATGCTATGACATGAGATGTATGAGTTATGCATGAGCGTTGAGTTGAAATTGAGATGGACGTGTCATAGAGGTTAGGTTCACAGAAAACATTTGTTTTTGTGCATGCTTCATTCGAAATCAATCAAACTCGTCCTCAAATGGGAGGTTGTATTCATCCTTACTAGCTCTCTAAGATCTCATTTCTTTTATGATCACTTCTCATCCTTCAAAGCAAAACACCTTCAAGTTTGACCTTCTCTTTTTTTCCCTCTCTCATAGATTGTCATTAACTCTTTAAATCATATTATTGATTCCAAGTTGACGATTGTTGAAGCCTTACTCAATGAGCATGCATGGACTCAAAGGTATTGACAAGCTAGACTTTTCTATGTTTCTTGGTTTTCTTGTTTTTGGATTTTTGGATTTTGAAGGTTTAAAGTGAGGGGTATTTTTAGAGTGAAAACTTTATGGAAGACAAAGGCTACAGAAGATGGTTGGGCTTGATTTTCTTGTTTTGGGTTTTGGATTTTGAAGGTTTGGAAATGGAGGGTATTTTTAGAGTGGAAGCTTTATGGAAGACAAAGGTGACACAAGATGATAGGGAAAAAGGTATATGGTAACCTCCAATTGAACATTTCTTTTATTTGAGGTAGGTGACTTGTTGGAAACAGGTTGGGAATTGATGAAAGGTTTTATCAGAAAGGGAAGACTACTAGGTGTAGCAAACAAAATCTGACTCATCAAGGGTCATGAAAATATTTCGGCCCCAATATTGGTAAATAAAAAATTGCCCCAAGAGTAGGATGCACTAGTATACTATACAAGTTTGACTCAAGATGGATCTTGCAATTTTATGCCTCTGTGTGGCAACAAAAACTCTTCAAGATAAGACGATACTGGTGTAGAAAGAAGTTTTGACTCATGAATGACCGTAAGATTTCTTCATTAGCCAGGTGACAAACATTGCCTTTAGAGAATAATATACTAGTATAGCAAGAAAACCTTTGCCTACTGGAGAATCTTGTAAAATTGTTGCCCCAGTGTGGGATTTAATGAGACCCAAACTTATTTTCCACAAAATTTGCCCCAATGTGTACCCATGTTTGGCATAAGTAGGAAAAATCCAGTGAACTACTCAAATGATTATTGTAAGTCTCATTTCCCTTTTGTACCCTAATTTTTGCCTAGACTGCCTTTGTAGGTTTTCAGTCTAGCGGACTTTATATATTTTTTTTTAGAGCAAAGAAAAGTTTAAAAAAAGTAAATGATTTATTTCAAAACTAATATTATGAAAATGAAAGTCATCATTCATCAATCAGAGTGAACTTTTAGAGGCTTGTAATGTCGCTATGGGTTATGGAAGAAAAAATTGATTATAAAGCTCAAAGGAATGTTTTATGTGTATGAATTATGGGCTATGGAAGAACAATGTTTTACGGCTAGGGTTTATGGGTTATGAAAGAAAAATGATTAGAAGGCTTCAAAGAAATGTTTTATGGAAGAAAAGTGATTAGAAGGCTCAAAGAAAGGTTTTACGGGTTAAATGAGTCAGGGATCTTTAGTGCATTCAGCTTTCTATGTGTTTTGATGACAACACCCTTTTCTTGTAAAACTCGCCCATTTGACCCTTTTTTCTTCCTTCATTTCTCTACTTTTTTTCTCTTTACTTTTTTTTTCAATCAGAGTGAACTCCTTTGCCTCTCCATCATATATGGCTGATTCTCTCTTTATTTTTCTTCAACTTTCGCCATCATTTTTTGCCAACCTCTTCTTTTCTTTTCCTCCATTGCCCCTGATTTGTGCCTCATCAATTTTCTACCTTTGGAATTCATCTGATAATTCATCTAAATGCACCAAATTCTGATATAGTGTTGATCCTTGTCCGGGATTTAATGAAAGAAAGTTACATGCTCAAAAAGGGGGACAACGAGAGATATATATTGTGATAGAGAAGAACGGCCACTCTTTATCTTGAATCGTGATTCCTCATTTTCAAAATTTTAATTTCGAAAAAAAAAATATTCATTCTTTTGAAAAATTCTTTGCTCTCTCTTTCTTTTGCTTCTTTTTTTAATTTTCTTTCTTCTTTTTTCTTTTTTGGGAAATGGATCTTCAAAATATGATATTTGTTCACTAGTTCATCCTGGAATGACGCAACCAAAAGGGCTTTGAGAATTATCACTTGAGGCAAGAACTTGAAGGGGTCAGTTTTTAAGGGAAACTTGGGGTGAGGAAGGATGGAAATGAGTTTTTAAATCCATGCAAATTCATTAGTATAAAGCTTCAACAAAGTCAGCTTGGTTTCAAGCTTATTTGACTTAGTACAACATGATTAGACAAGTTCTAATGACAATCATCTTTCCCCCTCTTTTTCCCCGCTTTAAGCTTTTTTTTTTCAAGAACTGATTGTCAACCTTATGTCTCCATTTTTCTATAATTTTTTCAAAATACCCATGTGTCGTGCCCCATGCAACATTTCCTCGCATTACTTCCCTAACTCTCTAGTGATTTCTCAACAGCTTTCAATAGAATGATCCAATGAGTCTAAACTTGACTGATATCCATTTTTACGCAAGCACAAAAATTTAACTTTTCTCTATTCTTGTGAACATAACTCAATGACTTCAAAATTTCATTTTTTATTTATTTATTTCCTTTAAAGAAAATTTTATGCTACATGAGAATGAGTTAAAAAAGACAAGATGTCATGGAATGCATGGTATGGTATGCATGCAAGCATTCATCCTAAGATGTAATGTTTTTATGCAAGAAATGCAATGCAATTTTTGTTTTTTTGCCCCATTTGAAGGGAATATGCTATGAGGATTGATGAATAAAAATGTGGTTTGTTTATTTACTCATGAAAGTTTGCATGCCATTCAATTTTTTTCACATATATGCAAAGAGAAAAAAATGAAATATGGTGAAATTTATGGCAATGCAATGGAAATGCGCACTACATGCGCAAACGATATTTTTTTAAGTACTCATGCAATGTTCCGGAATGGGCCGAAGCCCATTCCAGCGATTTTACCTGGACCGGCCCAACAATAAAGGGGCAAAGGAGCAGAGAGCTGGATCAACGGTCTCGATTGGTCCGTACGAATAGATCCAACGCTCGAGGATCGCCGCCAACGCTATAAAAGCATTAATGGCGTCAGTTGTCAGGTACACACTATTCATTGAGATCTATACTCTGCTCATTCGCTCCTGACTTGGGCGTTGGAGTGTCTTCGCAGGTACACCCGCCCTCTGAAGCGGAGCTCGGAGCACGACTAAAAGAACATCAGAGATCTGATACCTGTGGAACAGCGATCAAGCACACCAGGGGTCAGATCATTTGGCGACCATAGTGGGAGCCCGCGCGCTTCCCACCAATCCCGAAGATGCCCCCGAAGGCACCCCGAGGTCGACCGAAGGCCACGGCTCGTTTACAAAGTGTGGCTGAGATCCCAACTCGACCACCCCCAGCAGGTGTTGAAGGCAACAACATTGTCCCTGCACAGCCGGTCACAGTAGAGCTTCCTGCCGACTTGGTTCAAGAGCTGCGAGAACTACTGCACGACCGAAACCAGGCTCTGAATCGCAATAACGACCGTCTCAAGCAATTAGAAGATCAGATTTCCTCAAGGCGAGCACACACGGCCCCAGAGAAGCGCCCTCGTCATGAGGGCTCATCGATCTCCAACCCCGAGGAGGGGACGAGGAGGAGCGGCCACCCCACCAAGAAGGACTCCGTCCACATCTGATTATACTTGCTGGCCCGAAGAATCATCAAACGAAGGTTCCTCTCGTGGTTCGACCAGTTCACCTACTCGTTCTCGAAGCCGATCTAATGAGCGATACTCATATCGGTTGAAAGATTATTATTCCAACGACCACGATCGTGGTGCTAGCTAACCAGAAAAGTGACTGTGCCGTCGAAATAAAAGGAATACCAGCCTTGGACCATATACAAGAGAAATAGATGAGTTTCGTATCCCACGCTCGTTGGAAAAGCCTCCGACCGACCTTAAGATGTACAATGGCGTGAAATATCCGGACGCCCATTTAAAGCACTTTGATATTATGATGAAATATCGCGGAGCGCCTGGACCTGTAAAATGCAAAATCTTTCCCCTTACTCTAGAAGGATCGGCGTTGGAATGGTTCACCGAGCTAAAACCCAACACCATTTCATCTTGGGAGCAGATGGCTAGGGTATTCACCGCCCGCTTTACGACCTCCAGGATCAAACCAAAGTCTCAGGACGTTTTGATCACCGTCAAACAAGGCCCGCATGAGTCTTTGAGAAGTTATGTCGAAAGATTCAATCGAGAAGCCGATCAAGTCAGAAACTTGGACGATAAATAGAGGTTATTCTTCTTGAGAACGGGCCTCTTGAGAGGAAGTCGTTTCGAAGTGGAGGTGGGACTCCACATTCCCAGGGATCTAGAAACGTTCCTAAGGCACTCCCAAAGGTTCATGAATTATGAGGAGAGAACGACCGCTTTTGAAGCTGCTGAGGCGGGCATGAACCAACACTCGCGATCGGAAAAAGATATAAAGGCAAAAGAAGAGTGCGCCAATAACCGTCCGACCAAGGAAAGTAGGATCAAGAGATTCGCTAAGCGCACTAAGCTAAATACCTCATACGTAAACATTCTAGCGGAGTGTGCCAACGCAGAATTCAGATATGTCAAACCACCGGAACCCCTCGTGCTCAAAGACGGGCAGCGTCCCTCGAAAAAATACTGTAGGTATCACAAGAGTAACGGGCATGACACTAACAACTGCATGGCTCTTAAAGATGATGTGGAAGCTCTAATCAGAAGAGGGAAGTTGACTCAGTACATAAAAAGAGATCATGCGGAAGCACGAGAAGAGCGGCAGGTTACCCGTTCACCTAGAAGGGGAAAAGCAGAAGCAGATGAGACGATCAAAGTCGTAGAAGAGTGTTGCACCCCGAAAAAAAATCCGGATTGGACCTTTCATCGTACAACGTGAAAATTTGTGAAGCCGCCATCAACATTTTTTATTTAGGGACCAAAACATTGAAAAAGGGTCCTTTTTAAGGCGGGCGGTCCTTTGAGAACTAGAGATGTAGGTTCGGGGGTCGGTTAGGTGTGGGGAAGGTATTAGCATCCCACACCTCCTTTCTACCGAAAGGGAACCTTTAACTTGATGTGCGGTTTTGACAGAGTTGATTTGAAACAATTCATTCTACTTATTTTTTTTATTTGAGAAAATGTTTTTGAAAACAGAGGAAAAGAAGAATCTTTTTATTATATATTTTTTTTAAAAGTGTGCTTGACGGGATGTGACCCGCTCCTACGTATCTCCCGGTGCGATGGAGAATTCAAAGCTTACGTAGTTCTCTTTAGTCGAGAAACTTTGGTTTTTTTTATTGTAGGGGTTCTCGGTCCTGAACTGTACAGTTCACTAGACCTAAAACAACAAACATCCTCGCCTGTAGAGACAACGTGCCCCTTACTTTTTGAGAATGGTTTGAATTACTTGAAGAAAAGGATTTGTTGTGAGGTTGATTACTTTTATTTGAGCAAGTATCTTAGGCTCGCACGAACTGTACAGCTCGCTAACCCTAAGACGTTAACCGATCCCGGATGTACATCCGATTTGATTCCTTACTCATTTTTTTTTTAAAAAAAAGGGTTCAAGTTGTTAATTACTTGTTTTAATTCTCATAAGTATCCCAAGATGTTTGAGCTGTACAACTCCAATCTTAGGACGCTAGTCAACACCGGCCGTACGTCCGACTTGACTCCTTATGAATTTTCAAAAAGGTTTGTTGTTGATCTTTGAAAAAAATTTGATTGCTATAGAAAACAATTTGAAGAAAAGTTTTAATTTGAAAAATAATTTGGAAAAAGAAATGACTTGAAGAAGAGAGGAAGAGAATTGGAGGGTGATATTGATATCAAAAGTTTGTTGGGATGGCGTGGCATCCAAAAGAAAAAGAAGTAGAGAATTCAAATCAATTTCCAAATCAAGAACCAAAGTGTAAACTTTAACAAGTTGCAAGCAAAACAATCAACAATGCAAGCGTAAGCATATACCTTAACCATTACTACACTGGTGCACAAGAATGACGCTTAGTCATCTAACATTTAATGGCCATGAACATGCAAGATCAACATTAACCAAATAGATTGCAAGAATAGGCACACAAATAGATAATGCAAAAGTTTAATTCAAATAGGCATCAACACAAGATAAAACACAAGGTTGAATCCCTTTTGGTAATCCTTGACATTTGAGACAATGCACAAAGGCATAAGTGTCTAGTCCTTTTACCAAATCATCAACACAAAACAAATTATTAACCTAGAATGAACATCGCATTTGCATGATCACAAGTGACCAAAAGAAAGCAATAACAAGTCATTTTGTAGCCAAAATTGATTAATCAAGTTAGAGAACTAGCATTTGCATTTTTAAACAAGAATTGCACAAAGGAAGTTGAATCATCTTAGGCAATCCTCAACACTTAAAGTGAAGTGCCTAAGGCACAAGTATGAGTCCTCTTGCCAATCATCAACATAGAGTAATTTTGCAAACAAGTTACTAACAAGCAAACCAAAATTTTCAATCAAAGCACAAGGTTGTGTTGAATCATCTTAGGCAATCCTCAACACTTAAAGTGAAATGCCTAAGGCACAAGTGTGAGTCCTCTTGCCAATCATCAACATAGAATAATTTGCAAGCAAAGTACATAACGACCAACATCAAAACAATTTGAGAAATCATTTTACTCACAATTGCAAACCCCTTTCACAAAGAAATAACAAAACCCTAACTTATTAGAAACTTGCGAACCAAAACATAACCAAACAACAATTTCATTCAACAAATCCACAAAATCAAAGCAAGCAAATGACACTAGCAAGACTTAGGAACATTTATTCACAAGATCTAAGCAATCAAACACCAAAATCAACAACTATTCATATTTGTTTTGATTTTTGTGAAAGTAAGAAGACATGAAAAATGAATATTTGCAAAATCAAACAACATGTTTGGACATGGGAACTTCAAAATCAAGCCTCAATAACAAGATTGCTTAAAGAAATGCATCAAAACTCGATTAAACCTATTTTATACTAAGGGTGCGAAACATTCATAGCTTCCTAACACAATTTTATTTCACAAAATGCAACAAACAAAATGATAACAACAAAAATCACAATTTATTCAAGGGTGAGAAGCAATCTCAAACACCCAAGCCTCCCTAAGTGCTTGTCAAAATGTTTGAGACACCTCTCACCAACAACAATCAACAAATCAACAATATACCAACACTAAAATGCATGAATATGGTAGGATGCAAGATTAGAAACATGATTTTTACATTTTGATGCAAAAAAAAACTTAGTGAATGATGCAAGAGTTTTGAGGTATACCTTGAATCCAAGCTAATAAATAAAGAGTATGAAGAGAAAACCCACAAATCAACTAGATCTTCACCAAAACCTTGCGCAACTTGCCTTGTTCTTGAGATTGGATGATGAACACTTGAATCTTGGTAGAAGAGATGGATGATATATGAAGTAGGAGTTAATATGAGATGGAAAATGGAAGTGAAATGAAGAAAAATGGAGGAGGGAATGGTTGTTGGTGGTTTCGGCCTAAGGAGGAGAGGAGAGGAGAGGTTTGTGTGCTAGGGTTTTGTGAATGAATTGTGAGGCCAAAAAAAAAGGTCTCTGTGAGATGAGGTTTCTAAGGTATATATAGAGAGCAACTAGGTTTAAGGGTATTTAGGTCATTGTGCATCTCATCTCACTCTAGGATTGCATTTAAAATTTGAATGGAGGGTGAGGATTGAAACACGCATGATGAGGGACAAAAATGAAAAATTGGAGAGGGAATGGGGAGGGAATGGCGCAACATTGGGGTAGGGTGTGGTCTTGGTCACCAAGTTTTGCAAGTTGGCAATTGTACCATTGTACTATCCATGAACCCTCCAATTATTCTCTCAATTTTGATTATTCCTTTCAAGATAATTGTACATAAATCTAACCATTTTGAGCCACATACAAAGTATCTTGAAGAATATGCCATTTTATGAGATCACCATGACCAAAAATATCATAAAAATCACATCTTGAAACTTTTTTGTAGAAAATTCCTTTTTGATGTCTTTTTGAATTTTGTGTGCATAATGCATGCATGCATGCGCATGCATATATACATGACCAAAATGTTTTGCTTCAAATAAATTTCTCTAAAATTGCACAATGATTTTTGATGAGAAAATATCTTATTTTTAGAAAATGACCAAAATACCCTTTTGCCCTAAAAACTCAAAAATGCATGCACAATGTTCTTCACACTCTTCAAAATAACGCCACACTTCTCAATTTATTTATTTTTGTGGAAAATTAGAGTTTTAAACCTAGGCGGACAAAATTAGGGTATGACAAAGAGGACGATGAGGAAGAGAGTATAGGCGCTAGGAAGTCGAAGGGAAGACCGGTTGCTATGGTCATATCCAGAGGAAAACCCACAGACGCCTCGACTAACAGATCGATCAAAAGAAGATGGGACGAGATCATGAGCGTCGCCTCGACCTCCAGTCCACGGCCTCCTTCCGTACGACCATCCATCTCCTTTGGAGACGAGGACCTCATCGACGGAACGCCCAACTACGAAGTACCTTTGGTGATCGTCGCAGTACCCCATCCATCTCCTTTAGAGAATATGTACATATTCCGGAATATGTTCAACAAAATATGTGCATATTCCGGAATTACCTTCTAGAGATAAATCTGGAATGTATTTTTTTAAGATTTCCAAATTTACCTCAAAAAAGATAAATCTGAAAGTGACTTTGTGTTTTAGATTTATCTCTTAGAGATAAATCCGGAAATTATGCGTTGTTCTTTTAAGTGATCAGGGGATAGACATGAACTTTGTGTTTTTTTAAGCCTTAGATTTATGAGCCTAATGATGGCCCAACCAATGATGGGCTAATTGATTTTGGCCCATATTTTCCCCCACATCTCCTCCTACTCACCAAACACCACTTAACTCCAAAAATTCCAAAAATACCCTCAAGTATGGCGCTGATGGAGGACGTGTTCGGTTAAGACCTAACGAACGTGTTCGGTTAAGGCCAACCGAACGTATTCGGCTAACGTCAACTGGGCGTTAATTATAAAACCTAAGAAGGGGTGTGTTTTTCAACTTTGTGCGTCCGGGGATGGGGATTCGCATTTGTTCGGGTGGCATTCTCCGAACTCAGTTTATACTGCACAGACAGAATGACAAACAAAATTGTTTCTGTTTAAGTTTTAAAATTCAAATCCAGACTGATATAATTAACTCACATTGGTATTGATTCAAATTCCATACTTAGTCTTGAACGACAATTATATATTTGTTTTAGAGTGGTACAACAATCTTTAGTCTTCATGGTCTTGATTTCATTAAGTATGAGATTCGGCGGAATATGATTCCTAGTCATTCTATCCACCACTTCCTTCTCTTCCTCAGTTAATCTACCACTGTACTGATGACCTTCATCATAAGTAATGGTTGCATGGTTATGTGTTCCACACATAACCCTCAAAATCCATCCTCCAAGCTTCTTAATAAATTTTCCTTTCAATCTAAACTGAGAACAACATTTACTAGTATTTGTTCCCTCAACTACACTAGTCCTATAATTTCCACCTTTTTCACAAGTCAACGTGCAAAATTCTTTACCTGATCGCTTTCCGGTGTCGGATCTAGATATCACTATCACCATCCCAAGAGACCTGCCGATGCTACGTACCCATGTCAACAACTCTTCATGTTTTGCAAACAACTGAAAATGAAAAATTAAATGTCACTTAAATACTTAGGCAAATTACCGTAAAAAATACTGAATGTTCCATACCTTATCCATTGTGAACGAACTCGTAAAGTCTACTACCACCAATGTGTCATTTCCTTCCATTTATATGATGTTTTAATAAAAAAATTCAAATAGAAGACAAAGAGTTAAATTGTTGGAGTTTCTGGAACAGCGTGTGTTCGGTTGCCCATAACCGAACACGTTCGACTGCCCTTGATCGAACGTGTTCGGATCTCATTGAACGAGTGAACAATGAAAAGGAACATCCCCAAATGCATTTATAACGTTCGATTGTGCCTAACTGAACCCGTTCGGTTAACGGGAACCAAACCACGCACGTGTTTTGAAAAGAAAAAAAAACAAATGCAGCAACTAAAAGAGATGAAAACGAAAAACGTTTTGTACGGATAATACCCAATAATGGTTGCCAATGTTGAGAAGATGATTAGAAGGGTAATGATGTAGGAATGGAAGATAGGGTTTGGAGTGGAGAGATGAGAGGTTTGGAGTGTTTGAGGGGAGTGTGTAGGAGATGGAGGAGAAGAAGAGTGATGAAGGATATGAGGGAATTTTTTAGAGTGGTAAGGTTAAGTTGGTAATTTCACAGGTTAAAGGGGGTGTGTGGTGAGTAGGAGGGGATGTGGGAAAAGGATGGGCCTTGATTTTTGAGCCTAATCAGGTGGGTCAAATGTATTTGGGCTCCAATTTTAAAATCCAGCCTACCTAATATGTTGGGCTAGACTCATTTTGACACCTCTAATAAATAGCGAGCTAATTACAATTACTTGAAACTTTAGAAAAAGTAGAATAAATAAGGTGCTTCAAGGGTGAGGAAGCAAACCAAATCATTCACCGGTAAACCATTAAGTATGACTGCCATTAAGTATGACTGTAGGATGTAATATAAAAATTCATCAACGGTTGAGATTTAATATTGGTTGATCCAATCTTAACCACTCATAGTATTTTACACAATATCCTACGGTCAATTTTAATAGTTCACCAGTGAGAGATTTGATTTGCTCCCTCAACCTAGAAGCATCCTATTTACTTTACTTTTGCTATTTCTCACCTTTACTTTTTCCATTTCTCTCCAACTTCAACTACACTATAAAAACAATGGGCTGCGAATTACAATTCTGCGCTTCATAATAACTTTACTTTTTCATTTCTCTCTCGACATTTATCTATTTTACGTTTTCTATTGTGATTGAATTTTGTCAAAGTCTATTTATAAAAAGTACGATGTTACTTGTGCGTATGCACAAATGCATAAGTATACTTCTAGTTTAGAGAGCTAAAATAAGGCTTTGACCTGCTTTATGCTTGGGCCGACCCTATATTTATATTTAAACAATTTTTTGACGCCCATGCTTATCCCACTCTCCCTACTCATCACACACCCTCTAAACTCTAAAATTCCAAAACTACCCTCCACCAAAACTGTACCTTCCACACTCCCCCTCTCTCACAAAAACACACCTCCCCTTCTTCCTCTCTTTTCATCCTATTTTCGTCTTGCCTCTCTCTCCTATCTGCAGTGCATACGGGGATGTGGACAGTGTTGAAGTGTCTATGACGTATCTTCTTGATGGTCGTTTCAAATTTGTCAGGATATTGCATGATGAAGCAGACATTCACTCACACTCATCAGACTAGACTGATTCGGATTATAGGACATTCCTTGCAACATATGTCTTCGGATTATAGACAGAGATCGCAGTTAGTGGTCTGTCAGTTGGTGAAGATGGCAACTGAAATAAGGCTAATTTTTATTGGGATGTACTATTTTAAATGGGATGTTTTATTTTAACTGTTGAAGTGTATAACATTCTATCTTTATTTCGTTTGTTTATTTTGGTAGCAACAATACAAAACGAAAATATAACGAAACAAGAAACATAAGGAAACACAAAAATACCTGTTTACAATTATTTTAAAGTCCTGGTCGCAATAGAAAAATAATTGCGTCCGAAGTGCGAATTGTTTTGACAAAAAACTCCGGCAGACAGTGTCTTGGAAAATGGGACGTGCTTCCATCATGGTGCGTACGTCGTCGTCACTCTGAATCTCCATAGCTGAATAACGAATAGTGTCGTTGTCTCCATATTTGGGTTAAGTAATACTACTTACCTCTTTAAGAGAGTCTCCCTCTCGAACATTCCTCTCCGCCTTCTCCTCAACTAAGTGAATATGATATCCATTTTTATCCTACAAAAGATAGGATTGCAACATTGAAACCAAACACCATCTTCCTTGGAGGTGATACTTCGACGGTGGTGAAGGACAGTCAGGAAAGGCATCATCTGAGAATTAGGTTAATGTCAACTCCATTTTAGAAGGAGGGGGTGTTTGTGAAGAAGCAGAGATGTTGGTGTGAAAGAAATAGGCAAATATGAGATCCTATTTATAGTGGGTGTCGTCGAATTTGAGCCGTTAATTTTAATTTTTGACCATAAATTTGACCAGTTGAAATTTTACCCGTTGTGGCACAATTTTCAAAGGAAATGTCATCCTCTCATTTTTTTGACACATTTAACTGATTGTAAATTATTGATAAATATTGTCGGTGGAATCTGAACCATTGAAAGATTCATGAAATCTGATACTAGTACGGTACGGTAGACAGGCGCCGAACGGGTTCAACAGCATGATGCCAGACCTCTTACAATTTCAACATATGGGGGGTGTCACACGACATAAGACATAACACCAGGAAACCGTACCATGTTCGGTATAGTGGTGCCGAACCCGTGAAATCCCCAAAAAAAGGGACACGCTAGAAATATTTTTATTTATTAAGGATATTTTTAAAATTTCACAGGATTTGGGGTACGTGGTAAGTAGGGGAGAGTGGTATAAGCATGAAACATTTTTGATCCTTTAGTCATTGGATTATCTACTTTTTAGAGATGGCATGCTTACCAAATCCCGAGCTTCTCCTATTAATTTACGACCCAAATAGTGTACGGTGACAAATCTCAATAATCATTATGCTCCTTTAATTTTAGTTGTTGGTTTTTGTTTTTTCGATAAGCAAAACTTCATTTAATGGAGCACTAGGGGTGCTCAAGCCCAAACAACAGATTACATAGGTTGGTAAAATCTCTACCATCCAAACTTTACCAAAGTGTATGAGATCACAACTGCAAGGAATCCATTTCTCTAAAATAGGTTGTTTGCTTTCGCGGTCGGTGGGAAAATATAAACGCTCAGAATCTTTGAAGCTACAAAGTGTAACTTTTGATTAAACGTTATTTTCCACGTGAAAACAAGATTTCCAAATATAAGAAATGCTAATTATAAACTCTTCACAATAAAAAAACTATTTATAAACTAAAAGATGGTCGGATTTTAAAATATGATGCAATTTTTCCAATTTTATATATTTTGACTGAAACTTTGTCCAATACAACTATTATATGAAAAATGAATTGAATTTCTTAAAATAAAAATACATACTTTTTCATCCCTATTTTTTGTTCTATCTACATCTCCACCACTTCTATTTTATCTACACCACCTTACAATTAATTTGTTCTCCTACACCCCAACATCAAAAAGGGAGTAAAAAACATCAAATCCCCACCTCCTAAAAAAACAACCTGGATTTTATACATTTGCGAGATTCTGCATTTACACAATCAACACATCAGTGGTCTCTAGTTCAAATATCAGATGAACTAACTTCCAAATTCGGTATTTTGTATTTATAAAAGTACATCACATTTGGATATTTTGTCAGCCATCACATCAAATCAAACAATCCAGATCATATCTGACTTCAGGATTCTTCGAATGCGAAAAATCCATTTCCCAAAAGAGCACCACACAAAACAAACCAAAATTTTCCCTTTTCATAAAATATTATTCGAATATTTGATCACCCGTTTGATAAATATCAAACGATCGGGATAATCTAACTTCAAGATTCCCCGACGACAAAGAATCCATTTCCCAAAAAGAACACTACAGAAAACAAAACCAAACCAAATCAAAATTTACCCCTTTCATAATATATCCATAGCCGTCCTTTGTTGTTGTATAACAAAAACAGAAGCTTTACCAGCTGCATCAGTAGAGGCTAACAAATCCCCTAAAACACCAAGTTCAGGATACTCACTCCACTGTAACAACCCTGAAGTTTGAGGTGTCTCAACACCATCTTGTCTTCCAACAATAACCAAATCAAATCCACTAACCAAATTCCTAATAACCAAAGCTGTTTCTGGTCCATCTTTCACACTTTCCTCTATATAACTCACATGAGCATCCCCAACTTTATTTTCCATCTTAATATCATTCAACAACTCATTATCAAGCAAACATTGCCAACTCTTTGATTCACCTGAGGCCAAGAATCTTACTATAGTTAACCTAACATGCGGATTTTTCGTCATCCTTTTCGCGAAGAAAAATGCTTCTCTATCGTCTTTCCCTCCTATGAAAAGTAAACACACCTTGTACGGTGTTTCCGATGAAAAAACATGTGTGAGTTGAGCTTTCTCTATTAAAACCCCGACCGAACAAGGTGCTCTTTCCATAACACGATAATTTAGGTCTCTTAATGTTTCATCTTCCAACTCAATTGAATCACCATCACATGACCATTTCCTATGAAATGGAAGAACAATTAACGATGTAAATTTGTCTAGGGCTAATGTACAAATATCATCGTACATCATTTCACTTGGTGAAATAGCTGTGAATGTGTTAACAATTAATGACCCTTTGAACTCTATTTCCATGTTTTGAAAAGATTCTAGAAGTTTCTCAGCCATTGAGGTATTTGTGTTAGGTTTTTTCTTTGTTTGGAGTTGGTGACAAACAAAGACAGGAGTTGCTCTTCCTATAAGTTCTATGAGTTGAAGAACATAGGCACAAATTGGTTCTTCTTTTGTTGGGTATGTTGCTTCTAGAAGGTTTATTGTTTGAGGAATGTTGTATGTTCTATAAATGCATGTTAGAATTCTTAACTCTGTGTTGCTTCTTAGGTCTGTTAAATTCCTCTTTGTGTAGCCTGTATATTTCTTCATTGGATCATAGAGAGCACCCAACAACATTGGCACTACTGTTGCATTTACTATGACGCACATCATTACTAAAGCGACCACATTCTCTGGTATGCGCTGCATTAAAAAAAATACGAAAGCATATGAGAAAATATATTAGTATTAGTTAGGTATAGTTCTATAGGTGTTGTACGTCCTGTTTCAGAAAGAGTCGATTTTTCTTTTTCTAATAAACATAACATTTGCTAATAAAAATACACCCCTTAGGTAGTTTCTAGAAGTTACTTATTTCTTTTTATGTGAGGAACAAGATTACTAGTACCTAAAGCACTGTATATAAGTTTTATTTAATATATATCCCAAAAACACTTGTGACACATGTTTAACTTAGTTCAAAACCATGGTTAATGCAGTTAAATATGTGGTTAATGGTTATCCCGACTCAAGTTGTATTAAAGCACGTCAAATGTAATCACATGATAGTGTTGGCTGCTAGTAATTTATTTAACACCAAAAATGTATAGTTATTAAACCCGACTCAAACCTCGACTCGGTCATAGCATTGAGTCATTGGGTTAGTTGTCGGATTGATGGGTCAGTGGTTGGACCGCAAGACCCGAACATTTTTAAAAAAGTAGGTATAACATGTATAGATTCATGCATCACAAAGCCATCAAATATTTTTACCAGACCTCAAAAACCTAAACAAAAAATCTCAACACAATATTAACGTAATTCACCAACTAATTCTTCAAATTCAAGAGTTCAAATTATCAAATCCATGATCATAAAATCTATAACAATGTAATTTTGGGCAAGATCTGGCCCGGGTCACAGGTCACTGAGTTGATGCTCCCGATCGGGTTGATTGAATTCGACTGCATAACCAGTCTACAAAGTGACTCGACCCAGCTATGTGACCGGGTCACAGCCGTTCTGTTCGACCAGTCATGCTGGATTAGATAACTAGCAATCTTGATTACTTTATTTTTGTAAAATTTATGTCCAACAAAGAATGAAAAAGCTTATGTGCTAGATTAAGAAGATGTGAAATAAAATGCTTACCAAGGAATCTCTGGCTATAGAGAATGCAGCCATTTCCACAATGCCTTTGGAACTCATAATCAAAGCAAGAGATATAGCATCAATCAAGGGCATGTCACTATATAAAGGAGGTATCATACAACCAACAAACTTAACAACAAAATTCACTACAACAACAACCAATGTTTGCACCATAAATTGATCAAGTTCTCCATCCTCTTTTCCCTTTTTCCAATCCATTAAATCATTAAGATCTACCCTCATTGCACACGTAGTCACAAAAAGTGGCATCAAAATCCCATTAACAAAAGTATCAATCTTTCTAATGATAGCAGTGCCTAAAGGAGGCCCTTCAGGAATAGACAAACCCAACATAAAAGGTCCAAAAAGCGCAAAGAACCCTAAACGATGTGTAACATATGCTGCAAAGAGAGCTATTATGAGAATGCTATAAACATAGTGATCACTCACTTGAGAACCTTCCGGTGTCTGTTGTATAATCCAATACATAGCTGGCCTTAAAACGAACATAACCATGAGAATGAACAAAAATGCAGCTGCCATACACTTCAATGCTGTTAAAAGATCATAATCGTAGAATATTTTAATGATGGCTAGAACGGTCGCCATGAAAATGTTGAACAAATCACTAACTAATGCCGACGATTGACCTAATCGACCGAGCTCCGAATTCAAAATCTTTAGATCACTTAGAACCAAGGAAATGACAGGAAAAGGTGTTATTGAGAACAATCCAATTATAATTCCAAGTTTTGTTGCCTCCACAAGTTCTAAGTACCTTGAAGAACAAATTTGTAACACAATCATGCTAAATAGAAAAGGAGCCACTATAGCAATAGAACCAATGTAAGTGGCTATCCTTCTAGTTTTATGGACTACACTCATATCTGTTTTGACCCCAATGTAGAACATAAAAAGCATGTAACCAAAAACTGCAAGTAACCCCAAATTTTCTTGTGAACCAAGGAAGAACAACAATTTTCTCCTTGCTGCCCATGTTTCATTGAAGGTAGTTGCTAACATTAGACCAACCTATTCAAACACCCACTAGCATATATTAGTCACTAAAAATAGTAACAATGTAACATTGCATCACATACAACAACAACAACAACAATAATAATGTTATTTTTTTGAGTCGGTTGCATTGTTTAAATACCACCATTTTGTAACAAATGTTTTTGGCCACGACATGTTTACCACGAGCACCAACTTCATGATATTATCATGGTTTTGTGATCTTTGATATTGCAGCGAATCAAAGTGAAATGCGGTTGATGCAAGCACAATTACAATCGTGTAGCCAAAAAAATCTTGATGTCATAAACCTAATTTTTTTAAAACTTAGAGTATTATGCAGTTGATCCATGTCATACATAAAAGTTTGATATAATTTTTAAAAATTGATTCTCAATAGCCTAATACAACTCTCCTCCTTGTGACTTTGGAGGTCACGTGTTCAAATCTAGGGAACAACGTCTCCCCTTACAAGAATAAGACCGCTTTTGGAGCCCCGTGCACCGAGTCGTCCATTTTTTGGGACCGACTTGAAACACACATATTTTTGACTAGAAAATTGAGAAAATTAATGGAATTCCATAATCAAAGAATTGGAGGGGAAAACTTACAATGCTCATAGAAGTGAATTTAGGGATTCCAAGACGACACAATAAGGATTTGAAGAAAAGCGTTGCAAAAAAGATGACACACAGTTGCATTTGCAAAATTGGCAAAGAATTCTCTACAATCATCCCAGAACCAGTTGCATTAAACCATGGTATCTCTGAATTCACCCTTGGGGGAAGGTAAATACAAGTTTTAAAGTTAGTAGACTCGTAAGTAATTGTTTTAGTTATATTTGCAGCCATGCTTTTAATGCACTATATGTTCAAATGCAACAATTAATCCTCTTAGCAAAAGAAGGGAAATTGAGAATAAATGCATGGAAAGAAATTTGAGAAGTTGATGATTGACTTTTGTTGAATACAGTCTTCTGTTATGATAATGTGAACATGAAACTGTAATGTGGATTTTGTTGTATTTTGCCATTTTTTTGCTGTCGAATGCTATTTCTTTATCATAGTGCTAAATATGGATAACTAGAGATAAACTAAATATATATTTTAAAAATTAAAAATACAAAGACAGAGAAACTTTTAAGGACGCCAACTTTTCAGAATGTGTACATGAATTCTATGATCAAACATTACACAAATCAAATCTATTAATTAGAATTACAGATACACATAAAAAACAATTGGTAAATGTACATAAATATATAAATAATTTAATTAATAAATTAAATTTTAAGTTATTATTTTCAAAATATAGTTCAGAGATATCTATAGTATACCTTTTCTTTTTACGAATAATTCACAACCAAATTATTCAAAAATTTAAATTTCTCTTATTTAATTTTTGTTTTTTTTAGTTTTTTCATTTACGAAGAAATTCAATAAATTTCCTCCTAACGTGTTGTGATTTATTATAATTTTGTATTTATATACTATCATTTCCCATGTGAAAAAAGAACATATATTGGAATTAAATATGATTTGTGTTATGAAATTGACCAAAGCAAGAGTAAGATATAGCCATTATATATAATAGACTATAGATGAAGAAGGAATAGAAGAGGAGAATGAGAGAAGAAGAGAACATTGCATTCTACTCTTAAAGGTGTCTTTTACATTGTCATATAAGTCCTATTTATAGGATACAAATCTTGTAACTTACAAGAACCAAGTTAAGTGCAATAAGAATGAGTGAAAGCTCTTTACTCATGGGAGTTATGGAGTATTCTAGGTAACATGAAAGGACTAAACAGAGATGGACATCCACCGAATACTCATAACACTCCCTCTTGGATGTTCATTGAGGATATGTCTCATTAAAACCTTACTAAAAAAAACCCAAGGGGAAAATTCTTAATGAAGGAAAAAGTTAACAATATCCATTATGTGGAAACTGTCTCGTTAAAAACATTTGGTGGAAAACCCAATGGGACAAAATCACGACAAGGAAAAAAGAGTGCAGTTTTCTCCCTCTGTTTGAAGAATCTCTTAAGAATATACATTTCGATTTTCTCCCCCTGATGCATATGAAGCAATACACTTTGTAATATATCCACTACAACAAAACATGCAACCGGCAGCGGTTAATCTGCGGCGGTTTGGCAAAACCACCTACGGTAATGATCTTGCGGCGGTTATAGTGTCCGCCCGTATTATAAAGTAAACGGTGACGGTTGATTGTTATTCTGCAGCGGTTTTAAATATTAGTGAATTTTTAAAAATTATCTGCGGCGGTTATATGTCATTCTACGACGGTTATGGCCCAATCTGAGGCGGTTCAGCCCAATTTTTTTTTGTACCACAACAAAATTATTCCCATAAAATTTCCCTCTCTCTCAAAAACCCTATTCCCTCAATTTCCCAGCTCTTTCTCTCTCTCAGTTGAACTTCACTTTTCCACTTCTCCACTATCCCCCCCACTTCTCCACCGTCCCAATTCTCACCATCCCTCTTCCTCCACCGTCCTTTCTCCACTTCCTCCAGCGTCCCTCCCCTTCCTCCAACGTCCCATTCCTAATTCCATCTCTCCCTCTCTCGCTATTTTCTCATTCCTTTCTCCAACGGACCTCCTCTCCATCCCCCAACGGTTGCTAACAGGTTTGTTTCGATCCCTTTCTTCACCATCTTCACAGACTTCGTGTTTAGGTTTTCTAGGGTTATTGTAGTGTTCAAATATTGTTTTTGACCCTTCTTTCTCAAAGATTGTTTTTAACCCTTCTTTTTCAGGTTTCAATCATTCTCTCCAAATCAATTTCAGTCAGTGGGATTTCTGTGAGAAGATTATACCTAAGGTTAGGAAACAATCTTTGCATCTTTTACCATTTGTACTTCCAGAATTAGGTATTGTTCCGGATTGGGCCAAACCTTCACTGGCTTGGGCCAGGCCAGCTTCCGTATTCCAGGACATCCGTGTCCACATTCCAAACGCACCCAACGGTCAGGATCTATCCTACGCATCCAATGGCTCAGGTACGGCGCTTCGTCTATAAATAGAGGCTTTGCCCTCCAATCCAGGTAGAAATTTCGACCTTCCTGTTCACATAACAGCACGCGGGAACACGTTCCCTAAGCGACCCCGCACTCGGGGACACTCTCAAATTAACCACGGCACCTCGCCGTGCTCACATTCTTTATACTTCTCTCTAACCTCTGTCTTTACTCATCCCTATTCTTTACTGACTTGGGCGTCAGAGTGTCTTGCAGGTACCCCCACCTGACTTGGACAGAGGACTACCTCGGACAATCTGAGCTCCGACTCCTATCCACCGAATTCAACATCCATTCTCGAAGATCAACTCAACTGGAAGCATGCAAGTATCTTGAGCCCCGGATCTGGACCATGCTAGGATTCGGGAACCTTAGGCCCGTACTCTGGTACCGAACATTGGCGACCACAGTGGGAGCATCGTCACTTGCTTCCATACTCTATCAAATTTATCATACCTCCTCCGAACGAACTATCCTCCCCAAGGTATGTCCCAAACTTTAGAATCATTTCAGATACTATGTTCTCTTCTTATCTGCAGGCTCTGCTCGCCTCCCAAGCACGGCTTGAGCTCTCAAAGTTTCGCTCGCCTCCCCAGCATGGCTTGAGCTTCAATCCTGTTTAAGACCTTATTATCTGAATGGATCTCTTGGAATTCTTGAATCTGATCTCGGACTTCCATCTCTGATTGGATCCTCATCCAACCCCTTTCAAGACTTCTATGCAGGTCTCTATCCAACCTCGGATCTCTATCACGCTCCTGGCATCCAGCCGATAGCCCGCAGCGGCTCCAATAGCTCTCTGATCTCCGAGCTCTGCGCTTCATCAGAGAGTCCGACCTTCCTCTAATGTCTGAGCTGACGAGCTCCATCAGAGGCTGGAGGGTTCCCAATTTCGCCTCGTGCGAGCCAACCTCCCTCTGATCTCCGAGCTGACGAGCTCCATCAAAGGCCGGGGTCTTCCCAATTTTGCCTCGTGTGAGCCTGCAGCGCCTCTGATCTCCGAGCTCCACGCTCCATCAGGGGTTGAAGGGCGGAGGTCCACAGCGATCTCCTTTAGAAGAATCTTTGGAGAGAGGAGCCTGCAACGGCTTTCTCATCTGTAAAGGCACGACCCTCAGCGGATCTCTCTCAGCTCTTGTTCTAAATTGCAGGAATCTCGCAAATCTTTGGGTCTCTATCGTCAACACCAGATACCCACTCCTCTATCCGCGAAGGAGTTATATTATTTTACCTATGACAAATTTTGGCCGTCCTACAACAGTTTATTCTCTGATCTCGGCTACGGTTTCTATTGTGGGCATTCAATCAAAGCATGCAAATAAGACAGGATATATGACAACAAAATCAATAAAGTACAAAGTGAATTTAAAGCCGGAGAAAAGGGACGGTGCCCAATGTATATTACAAATTGGGATTGGCCCCAAACATGCCCGGAGCCAATCTACAAAAAGAAGAAAATTGATACAAGTCAAGCTGCCTTCTCGGTCTTCTTCCCCTCCTCAGCTTCGGGCACCAACTCTAGATTAGTTGGCATGCACCATCCTCGAGAATGGAAGCTGCAGCGGGGTCATAGATCACTGTACCCTTGTAAACAATCTTCCCGCCTTCAGCCTTGTACTTGACATCTAATAGGTTGATGTTTAGTCCGGGCTCTAGGACTACAGCCATATGGAGGCAGCGATCAAAGCCATACATGGCCGCCCTTGCCATCTTCATGGTGAGATCGGTTTTGTCCTTCTTCTGCTGCTCCACCAGCTTGGTCTTCTCTTCCTTCTCGACTTCAGTGGCCTCCAACTTCTCCTGGGCCGACTTCAGATCAGTCTTCAGCTTTGGGAGATCAGCAATAGACTTCGCCTGCTGGCTGACCTTGGCGTTGGCCTCATCAAGCTGCAACTGGACTCCTTTTAGCTTCTCAAGCTCTTCTTTCATCTGATTCTCTTCGGAATAAGCCACCAAGTTACGGTCTCGGTAAGTACTCAACTCGCGACATATATGAATAAACTGGCCTTGTAAATGTCTATTTTCAGCATCAAGGGTAGAGATCTTACCTTGGAGGCGTTGAGTCATCTTGTCTGCCGCTAGCTGTTGTAGCTCTTTGATGACCTCGGCACCGGTCTGGCCGACCCGGATGCAGGCCTCAAAATCAGCCAGGGAAGCCTTGCCTTTCCCCTTCTCCATGCTCTTTTCTGGTTGTGGTGGTTTTTGTTTTTTCAGTTGAGCAGGTTCATCGGAGGCAGCCTCGGCATTGCCCCTTTTGCGACTGTCCTTGCCGCCAGGCCCCAAGTTCGGCTTCGGAGTAGAAGAGCGGACTGCTGGAGACTTGTTATGAGTTTTTGATTGTTGTTTTTCTGGGACAGACTTGCCCCCAGAATGGGACTTGCCCGCCTGTTTCTCTGAAGGGCCGGTCCCCGAGGCCGACCCAGAAGTTTTGTCTGCATTCTTTTTTGCAGGAATGCCTTTATCTATCTTGGCCGAAGTATCCACTCCGGCCTCGGCGAGGACAGCATCAAGGTCCAACTCTTCCATTTTACCTGCAGCAATAAGAAAGGAATCAGCAACAATGGCTTGCCGAAGCCGGCATAATACAAATCAACAAGAAAATTACAAGTATCAAAGTATCTATTCAACTTGGCTTTGGACTCGGCCACGACATCTATCATAGAGCCGTAGTGAAGTCTCAGGCCGGCCTTAACCATCACTTTTCCCCACTTGTTAAAAAGTTCGTATGATTTCTTATTCTCTCCTTCCAGATTATCAGGGTTCATCATGTAGCTCTGGGTCTCGATCTCCTCTCCATCTCGGACAAAGTGCCCCTGATCCCAGGACAACGGGAAGTGCGCCTTCTTTAACTTCCCATTTTTGAAATCTCCAACAGAAAACTTGGCAGCAATGCTTAGAGCACGGACAAAGAAGAAGTTCGGCATTACACCTAAGTCCAACATGTCCTTGCCTCTTGCCTCCCGTTCTAGCCCCCGGAGAACGGAGCACATTGAAGAAGTAGAAGAAGACTTCCGCAGTGGGAACCCTCTCGAGGCGCTCCATGGCCATGTCGAAGCCTCGGACGAAACCCCAACCATTCGGCTGCAATTGTGAAGGAGCCACATGGAAGAACCTTAGCACACCTTTCTAGAACTCAATAAGAGGAATCCGGACCCCCATGGTCTCCAGGACGACCCCATAGAAGAAGAATCATACTCCGTTGTGTTCCATACACACTGGGCAGTCCTCAACCTCGATCATCTTCCACCTCTGGTCAACAGGGGCCGCGATGAACTTCTCGTAATAAGATAGGGGCTTATCCGCCCTCAATCTGGCAGCAGTATTGCAGATCCTCCTTGCTACCCAACTATACAGGACCTCGGCTGAGACCTCTTCTTCATCCACCCCGGTCTCAACCTCAAGCTCAACCTCAAGTTCTTCCGCCCAGGATTCGACTTCAGCATGTCCCATTTCTGGATTCTCCTCAATAGTGCACTCAGAAGTCTGCCGAACCAGCTCTCTAGCCGAAGCCCCCGACGCCGCCGGAGATGGGGCATACGTCGAAACATCAGAGACGGGGGGCCCCTAGGGGCCGGCATCAGATCTCCTATTTCCGACTTCCTCAAGATTGGTTTGCCAGGTGGCTTTCCGAGAGCCGGCTGTTCCTCGCTCCTAGTTCGGGCCATGATCTACAAGGGGAGGACGGCGCCATCACTAACTAAATCTATCTATATCAGGCTCCCTAAAGTCTAAGCGGTATGTGTCTGAGCCTCAAGAACTTCCAAGGCCGGACTACCTCCTCCCCTTGGAGTGAGCAGCGAGGATCGCCGAGATGGTGACGTCGGCCGCTGATGAAAGCGTACTAAAGCATTTAAAAAGTTCGTGCAGAAAAACTAACCTTTGTACAGATACTTTCAAATGTCGGACTGAATTGTGATCTCGCCGAAGGAAAAACCCAGGAAATGACGTCGACAGGTGAAATGTTGATCTCGTGCGCCTGCGAAAAGAATTCGCTTTGCAGAGCTCACAACGATGGAATATGCAAGAACAATCAAATGAATCTCCAACTCGCCTTTTATGGAGGCAGGAGGCGAAGTGTCCCAAAATGCGCGCCTCTTAAACTCTGCAAATAGGTATCCGAACTCCCTAAAACGTATATTTATCCAACCTACTTTTCAGGGAGAAGGATCAACAAGTCCCCGCCTCAGAAGACAAGCAGAAAACAAGCCAAGGTCGACTTGAGGGGCCACTATTCCGGGCTGGGACAAACCTTCACTGGCTTGGGTCTGGCCCGCTTCCGTATTCCAGGACATCCGTGTCCGCATTCCATATGCACCCAACGGTCAGTGTAACACCCCCCCTTTTACTATTACAATTAAATAGACAATTATCAGAGTCACCTCGAAGGGCGCTACATTTTTCACCATTTTTAAAAAAAGAAAATCTCCAAAATAATTTATATAAAAGAAATCACCAAGCAGCGGAAATATTAACCAGTTTAAACATCTCCAGAATTAACAATTAAAGACATCTCCAAAATAAATTAAAACAATTTCCAATAACTAAAATAATAGTTCAAAACGATAACTAACGACTCCCCGGTGCTACATATCAGAGCTGACACAGACCCAAACGAGAGAGGAAGCAAAACCTAGCAATTCCTCCACGAGCACTAGCGATCACCTGCAGCGTTGCCGCATGAGAGCAACATTCCAAGCAGAAGGGGTGAGTCTAACAGAGATAATAAGCAGATGATAAAAATATGCTAGCATCAGGTAACTACAGCAACACAATACAATTACACCATATCACAGCACCAGATACCAAAGGAAAAATCCATTTGACAGTGAACCACCAAAATTATAACATTCATAGACAATGGGATGATATGCAACCCCTCCAGTGGGCATATGCATGCGGTACCGATCACCAAAATGAGCCACGACGGGCATATCACCAATAAGCACCAGAGGCAGAGCCTATATCACCAGAACATGCATATGACAATGCGACACCATGATTATGCACCAACTCACCATAACAAGTATTTAAAATAAATACTATATCACCAGAATCAAAACAAATGATTTCACCAAAAATAGCACCAAGTTGTAGCATCACAGCTACCACTAAACTCTCCTGAGCATACCAGCACCGCACCTGAAATATTAACACCAGACGGCTCCACAACGCGGACATAACGCACGCACACCACGCACAAGACTGGCGCACATCGCACCTACTTCAGCGAATTAATTAAAATAGCAAACGACATCGGATTTCAACAAATAAATACTTGTTGGAAAGCCCTATGGGTCTGGTTATCATCCCTAAGTTCAGTTTTTGAAGGAGAGTGTCCAATAGGTACAGTTTTCGAAAAGCACACAGGCTAGTTGCAAAAGAGGACAGTTTCTGTCCTTCAAATTCAAGCAATTCCAAAGTGACCAAAACTCAATCAAATTGCATGAAACTTGTGCATAAACTGGGGCAAATTTTGTCTAGTTTTCAAAGAAATTGGATTCGTTCGAAAAGGAGTTCTTTTGAAAACGTGGTAACCAAAACACTGACCCTGTGTCCAGATTGTTTCCAGAATCTTACTCTAACTTGTGGAATTCATATCTCGAGCTACACAACTCTAAACGCAACCAAACCAGTGCCAAATTAACAAGCATTAAGTCTATTTTCCAGAAAAATAAACCACATAATTTTTCGGTCAATACAACGTTCCCAGTCACCGAAATACCGAATCTATACCCAAATCGTTTCCAGAATTTTAACCTAACTTGTATCGCCTATAACTCGAGCTATACAACTCCGAATTTAACGAAACCAGTGCCAAAACGACCGGCGTTAAGTCTATTTTCAAAAACAATCAACCTCATAATTTTTGGATCAACCAAACAGCGCCAGTTTTAGAAAAACCGAACCTGTGTCCAGAATCGCTAAATTGCCAAACACCAAACCCTAACGACAACGACACCGCAACCACCACAACAAAAACGACAATTCGACAACGCGACAACAACAATCAACCACGCACAGCAACAACAAAAACACGAACAATAACAACACCATCATCGTGATACAACAATCACGCAACAACAAATAACGAAACAAATCACAATAACGTGCAATAATCATCAAAGCACCAATCTCAACGAAAACACGATATGCAACAACACGAACAATTCAACAAAACCCTAGACTACCCACACATAATTATCATCAACCCATTATCAAGGTTAATCCCACCCTTACCTCAACTATGGTGGCGCAAACTCCCTCCTAGCCTCGTTCCTCGATCTCCGAATACGGCGACTCCCCCAAACTGCAGCTTCAGTGCGAATCCAATATCTCTCTCCTCAGAACTCGTTTCGAAGATCCTAACGGTGAAAGTGTAGAACTATATCTCACGAACCTGCTGCCCAAAAACGAAGACGATCCAACGGTTAACGAAACCGGAATCACAATTTTACGGTGACAGGTTTGAGAAAAACGGGAATTGTTTTCTCTCTTCTTTTTTCTCTCTTTGGTGGCTGCTCTAATCCGAAATTCCTCTCTCTCTCAACCCTAAATTAGTCCTCTCCACTTATAATAAGTGAGAAACATAATGGGCTAAATTATTTGGGACTTTATCCACATAGGAAGGGAGCCCAATGCTATTTTTAACTAGCCCACAACACGTGATTATCATCTAACTCGTTTTCAACATAGCTACTACGCCCATAATTTCAATTCTTACAATTATCCTACGGCAATCCAACTTCGAAATAATTTGATTAAATTTTAGGGCGTTACAGTCAGGATCTATCCTACGCATCCAATGGCTCAGGTACGGCGTTCCGTCTATAAATAGAGGCTCTGCCTTCCAATCCAAGTAGAAGTTCTGACCTTCCTGTTCACATAACAGCACGCTGGAACACGTTCCCTAAGCGACCCCGCACTCAGGGACACTCTCAAATTAACCACGGCACCTCGTCGTGCTCACATTCTTTATACTTCTCTCTAACCTCTGTCTTTACTCATCCCTATTCTTTACTGACTTGGGCGTCGGAGTGTCTTGCAGGTACCCCCCCCCCCCCCCCCCCCCCCCCACCCGACTTGGACAGAAGACTACCTCGGACAATCCGAGCTCCGACTTCTATCCACCGAATTCAACATCCATTCTCGAAGATCAACTCAACTGGAAGCACGCAAGTATCCTGAGCCCCAGATCAGGACCATGCTAGGATTCGGGAGCCTTAGGCCCGTACTCCGGTACCGAACAGGTATTATCTTCAGGACTTCTTCCTTGAATTGTTGGTATTTGAACATTATATGAGGAAGTGATAACTATGGGTTGCTATGTAGATCATGATGATGCCTCAATGTGAGCCATATGTAAATAATCATATATTTCAGAACTGGCTTGATCTGGACCAAAAAAATATCTTGTATCTGCATGGTTAATTTGATGGACATATATTCATAAAATAATTGCTTCAATTCTATCGTAAAAATATAAAATAAATATATCTCACTTTGTTCTTTGGTAATAAATTCTATCTCACTAATAAGTACTCCCTCCGTCTCATATTAAGTGTCCTGTTTGCCATTTTTCTTTGTCTCAAATTATCTGTCACTTTAGAATCCCAATACAACATTTATTATTACTTTCCAACAATACCCCTTACTTTAGAATATCAATAACCGTGTCTTCGCACCAACCAAGAAAAGTGTAAGGGTGTTTTAGTCCTACCACATTTTTTTACCATAAAATTTAGCATATGCAATCATTTTCTTAATACCCGCGCATAACCTTAAACGACACTTAATATGAGACGGAGGGAGTATCAAATAGTATTATCACATCAATCCATATGATATTTAGTAATATATATACGCGCGCCGCACGCTTATTTAAAGTCTTCTAGACCGGGATATTTGATATCTTCTTGAGACACACATCATGTACTCAATTGAGATATAATTTATCATGATTCAATTAGCTAATTGATCGATCTGCAGGTCGAGACAAAACTTCGTTTGGCAGAAATATTCATTTAAGATATTTCTCTATATCTTTAATCCTTTTAGAATTTTCTATTTAGAGATCAAACTCTTTTTTTAAGAAATTTAAAATATGCATTGAGATGGTTATACCACATGTGTGCAGATAACATTCATCTCAAAAGTACGAACAGCCAATTTCAAAAATTACATCCTTCTGGGATCCTTATGTAATTATGAGTATCAAATAAGCCATACAAAAAGTTGTAACACATCCTTCGTTGTATTTGAGCCTTTCAAAATTACTTACATTCACTACAAGTGAATTTATCTTCGAAATCAAATGTTAGGTTTGTGCGAATACTTTTGAACATCGAGTCTAACTAGTTTCACATATTTGGCTGTATGAACTATAGGTCGGAAAAACGTTTTTCTTTGCAAAACAAGTTTAATTCCGCTTCAATTGCCTTTCCCTATTTTGGCCAATCATTACTTTGTCTAGATTCTTCATAGACTTTGGTTCAAGATCCTCTTCATCATTTATCATATTTAGCGCTACATTATACACACACAAAATTGTCAACGTTGACTTTGTTTCGGTTCCATCACATTTCATCATTATTGACATAACTTATTGAGATCTCATTTCCACAAATTTCAGGTACATGATCAGTTCTTCTGGAACTTAAAAATAATTATGTCAAATTACTCGTTTGGAGTTTCCATATCCTCTTTTGGGCCATCTTGCTTTTCAAGCTCTTTTCCTTGTTCGAGGATTTTTATTCTTTGGAATCGACTAAACTACACGCTTCATGCGTGGTTAAGATTCGTTTGCAATTTTTGAGTGTCCAACAGGAACATCAATTTTTATTTGCGTATTGCAGCTGGTGAATAACTTACAAAATTTTGTAAATGAATTGTTCTCTGAACTTCTGGTTCACATTGATTTATAAGAGGATCAAGTAAGATAATAATAATAATTTATTTTAAATAATACTAATTTCCAGCTACTTATCTCTCCCCCTAATCTTGGGAAAACTAATTCAACAAAATGATAATTAGCGAACTAAGCTATAAATACATTTCTTGTTGTTGGCTCAACATACTTTATAATGAATGGAGATTCATATACTCATATATTCCCAACATTCTTTAAGGATCCATCTTATATGCACAACACATCAAAAATATTTTAGATGGAGAATATTAAGCCATTGACCAAAAATCAATTGTAAAGGGGAGAACTTACAAATATATGTTACCTTATTGGCTTGATGCATATCAATGTCCCAGCTTGCAAGATTGCATGTTCCCAAGTAGAATCAGAAGTTCCATCTCATAAGTATTTGTGACACAATTAACTTTAGATGTCTAATAAGTGGTTCTTCAAAACCATTTTATGAATGAACATATGCTACGTGATATACAATACAAATTCTGTCATAAAATACTTATCAGATGCTTTCAAGCTAACTCACAATTGACCTCTTACTCAAATTAGTTGAGCAAACCATCTCACAAACTTCTAGTTGTGAGCTGATGACTAATATAGTTGATGCATCAATGAAAATCATAAAATATCAAAATGGTCCATGTGATTGGTGTATCCGTTTACAAACATCACCTTAAACACATTTTAGAAATGTGAGAGACGTATTCCCTCAAATTCTCAACTTCCTTTAGTAACTGGTAATACACAATAGTTAATGGATCTTCAATACATATTCACAAAATAATTCTTAACAAATTGTGGAAGGAGAATCTTTCATTAATTAAAGTGGCACTAATGGTCATTTTACAATTGTCCCTGAGGGGATTTGAACTCACCACATTGAAGATACAATGCTAAGTTCTTACCACTGAGCTAGCACCTCAAGTAAATATGTTTCGTACATATTTGTTAACAACTTTACAATGTATTTAAGTTTTTCTGCCTAAACCAAACACCTTTACAATGTATATATTTTTGGCTTAATTATAGTTTTAGTCCCTTTATTATGACCAACTCACGATTTTAGTCTCCCGATTTTTTTCCACGATTTTGGTCCCCCTAATATAGTCCAAACTGAATCTGATGTGGTATTCAATTAACTAATGTGGCAAACCACATTAGAATGCCACGTGGCCTTTTTATTTTAAAAATATTATCTTAATTCTAGTCCAATTATTATTATTATTATTATTATTTTGACAAGATTATTATTATTATTATTATTATTATTGTTGTTGTTGTTTTAAAAAAAATCATCAACATCACTTTTGGAAAAGGTTGGATTTTTCCCGTCAGTAGCAACTTGGAATGCTTCTCTTTTGGGTTATTTGAAGGTTGGTAGGATTGATTTGGTTTTGAAGTTTTTTTTTTTATTAAACGGGGGATAAGCTCCAAGACAAAAAATATAAATTAAACAGGAACAAGTCTGGGAATAGAATTTCCTACAACATCAGAGAGCAATAACGGTCCTACAAAAATAGAACATTGCTCATAAAAAATCAAATCATCAGGTTGACCGCACCTAATGTTTGCCAAGGCATCAGCACATCAATTACTTTCTCTGAAGATGCTAACAAAACAGACCTCCCAAGGTGCCTACGCTAAAAGGCCAAAAGCGGATGCTAATAGTGAATTAACGTCGGATTAATATCTGTGTCGTGTCGACACTAAAATATGCTAATCATAGCGTCCCCTAAATTTAGACCGACGCTAAATTAGCGACGGCCAAACCCACACTAAATCCGACGCTTATAGAAGTTTGTTTATTATTATTCGCCTATATATTCATTAAAAACACCAACTCCTAAACTCTCCTACCTACCATTTCCAAAAGAAAGAACAAAACTCCTAAACTCTCCTACCTACCATTTCCAACATCTCACCTCGTTATTTTAGATCCTATATTGGTTAGAACAAAAAAGCAACCTGGGAACTCATCTCACACTTTCTCTACAATGGATGTTTCATGCAAGATTCTGAGAAGGTTTATTCATAGTTTTCTTCAAAACTATCATTATTTTACCTCATCAGCAGCTTTTCTTGTTTTTCCCTTCTCAGCTTCAATTCTTCTCTCACAAGCTGTAGTTCCTGCTCTTTCATCTCTCTTGTCTCAAATCTACAATCGTTTGAGGACTCTCTTTGATGTTGCAGGTTTTCCTTCTTCAAAATTCTTTACTCTTTGAAGACTCTTGCAGTGAACATCACTCACTCCCACATTTCAAAGCCTGCAACATATTTTAATTTTAATTACAGAAAAATTGTTATGCAATGTCAACAAGTGAACAAACCTAAAGCATTCCTAAACCCCATATAAACATATAAACATACAAATATCCCTAATTTGAAACCCAAATACCCAAAAAAACAATCCCTAATCAGAAAAGGAAAAGCAAAAGAAAAAATTAAAAAGGATTCAACATAGAGAAAGAAAACCTAGGAAGGGGAACCTGAGAAATCCCTAATAGTGGCCTGTAAATAAAAAACAAGCCAACAATGAGAATGAGGAGAGGAGAGGAAAAGGGCAAAATAATAGAAGATAGCTTCTGTAGAATGGAGAAAGGAGTCAAACCTGGTCAGAGAGGGAAGACAGTGTCAAGAGGAGCGGTGGAGCAATGACGATTTGGAGCAGCACAACAATGGAGCAGTGGATACTTTGGTGGAGCTATGACGATTTAGCTTCAGTGTCGACGACTGACTCTAAATTTGGACTCTAATAACAACTTTTCTAGTAGTGAATACCATCTTCAAGGTGAATGGACAAAGAGTGAAGCAATACTATGGTGAACATGTTGGGAGGGACAAAATCACCATTGAACTTCAAGACATCTAACAAAAGAGAAAGTCTGGCTGAAGACTCTTAAAGCAAGCGCTTCTGGGAGGCAACCCACGATTTAGAAACTAATAATTTTGTGCTTGTAAGTTTTCTTTTTGTGCATGATGAAATTTTTGAAGTGAGAGAAGAATTTCATAACAGTTGTTGTGGTAGTAGTTGACGCTATAGCGTTGTTGAAGTCAGGAGTGCTATAGCGTGTGTTGTTAAGGTGCTCTGGTTGAAAAAGTCAAAGTCTCAAAAGTGGTTGCTCAGACGTGGCACTTAGTAGTCCCATCTTAACCATTCTGCGCACGTTTTCTGTCACCTCTCTCTCTCTCTCTCTCTTGCTCAAGCCATGTTGCGTTAAAAACACACTTAGAGCAAGTGTATTCTCTCGCAGAAGTAGTAGAAAAGATATCGTCTCCACAGGAATTAATTAACAAGTACTAAGTTAGTCTAGATTTTATATTGTTTAGACGAACAAATAATTGAGTGTTATAGAAACTAAAATAGAAAGAAATAAGAACTAAAAATGCAAGATATAATCAATGGAGAGAGGTCTAGGGTCGCGGTTTCACTTGCAAGCTTCGATTTCCTTATGTCGAATTCTACCTGAATTCTCCTATTTTATTTAATTACCAATCCCTTTACTAAAACTATTAATCCGTTTGGTCATTCGCGATTAATATTCTTTTTCCTAAATTAACCCTAGTTTGGTCATGCTAGAATTTAAATTTAAGAAAAGCATAAAGTACAAAAAGGTTGAATGATTGGAAGACTAAATTAAAGTTTGGTCATGCATTAATTATAGCCCCAGTTATCCTATAGGTCCACCAACTAATTGTAGTACGGTCGCTGAGCAACTAATTGATTTTGAACATGCAAAGGGTTGTCAATCCTAATTATCTGATTAAAGCAATAGGACAATATTAATTAAAATAAAAAGTAGGAATTCAAACTAGAAATTAGAACATAAAAAGGTCTCTAAACAAGCAAGATTCACCTAAGACCCTAGAAGAGGATTTAGGTATCCATAGGTATCAAGAACAATAAAATAAAAATAAAGTTCATGAAATACAAAGATAAAAATAACCCGGTAATTAGAGAAATTCCTGGTCTAAGTATTCAATCTCTTTATTTTGCTCCAGAGCTCTGTGTCAAGAACGGGTACCAAAATCTCCTTTTTCCTCTCCTGTGCGTCCGTGTGCGTGTTGTTGTTGTTACTGTTTCTCTTTCATAATTACGGCTCTCCCCCGTTTCTAATGTTGAAGCCTTCTATTTACAATGTGAAGCCTAGGGTTGCGTGCTTCCAAAGTTGGAAAAAATCAAGTTGCGATCTCTTCCTTTTCTCTTAGCCGTCCCTTTCTTTAGCTCCAAGGTAGGGTATAGTGCTACTTTTTCGTCAAGCTTTTCAATTACAATGGGCTAGCCTTGAATTTCCTACCGAGGACAATATGGCCTGGATACATAATTGATCTCTTGTTTTTATTAAGTGCATAAATATATATATATATATATATATATATATATATATATATATATATATAATTTTGAGTGGCTTTAAACTTGACTTTCATTCTTTTCATCTATTTTCTTCTTTCTGCAAAATAAAGGGCAAAGTAAGTTACTTAGTTATTTAATTGGTAATAACTACTATAAAACTGGCTCAAAAATATCTCTAAAAAATACACATAATTAGAGTTTATCAAGCCACAACGGTCACTTCAATCAATTCTCCACTCAACTTCCAATAATTTCTCTTTTGCCTCAGTAAAACCGCCTAACACACTCTAAACATTTCCCTCACCTGTTACAAATTGTTCTTTCTCTAAAAACCGTTACCTAGCACCTAGAAATTTCATTTTTTTTTCTCTCTCGTTTCTCATTCCCCCATCAACGTCATGTTTTCACCATGGCCAAAAAGCATGCAGCAACAAAATCAACTGGAAGGGGCTCAAACACAGAGCCAAGTTCGTCAACAAAAGTTGCTATTGTTGAAGATACCAAGAAATCTTAGAATGTGGAATTCATGGAAGAGAGAGGATTCAAGTTAGACAAAGCGTCTCCCAGTTTTGCATTTTCCGTTACAGCGCTTGGCTGGGAACAATTTGTGAAGCATCGCAAGCAATTTGTAGTTTCGTTGGTCAGGGAGTTCTACACAGGCATTCCAGAGCCCAAAGATCGAAAACCCAAACCTATTCTGTGGTTAGGGGTAAAACAGTGAATTTTGACGCCAGAACCATTAATGAATGGTTTCATTTGGGATATCATGGTCGTGCTTTTGAAAAGAAGATGACCTCTTGGGAAAAAGCTGCAAATGGAAGAGGTAAGAAAGACAGTTTGTGTGGAGCAATTCTGCTGGGAAAATTTTGGGGCTGAGTACAAGTTAAAAAAGACGTTTTTGCATGATGAGGTGAACATGTGGTCCAACTTCATCGAGCAATCAAATTCACTAAATCAAATCAATTAAATAGACACCACAAAAGGGCACACAATAATTTCAGACTCACTCAATCAATAAATCAACCAATGATTCAATCACTTAGCAATCAAAGTAATTATAAATTACTTTGGGTGTTCACAACCCATGCTTAAACCTAGACATAGGAGAGTATAGTTCATAGGGTGAATACTGTGGGGTCTTTAATATACAGGGGTGAACCTATTTAAATCTTAGACATAAGTTCTTGTAATGAAACCCTGGCGTCAGTGACTGAAAGACACAACATCATATGCTACAACACTCAATGCTATAGCGTCCAATGTTATAGCGGTTTACTTTAAAGGAGTTACTTAGTAAAAGGGAGTCCAACACATATTTTAATCAACACTTGAACCTTTTCTCTTGTTATTCACAAACTACAACCCTTTACTTTTTATCCTCAAAAACTTGTGGTTACTATTTTGTTTGTTTCACTAGTTTGCTAATTGCTTAACTCTTAAATTAACATCAATTCCCGTGGGTACGATCTCTACTTTATCACTGTATTACTTGTTGTGATTGTGTACACTTGCACAAATACTTTTCGCACAAAAGTACACTATATTGTAAATCTTTATATAAATAAAAAAATTGTAATATGTAAAATAATACTCTCTCTGTTTCCTAACTTTGGTTCTTTTGGGATGTTTCACAAATATTTTGTAGCATTAACATCCAATTTTGTATTTAATTTTTTGGAATTAGTAATGTTAAAAATATCTACTAAACCTCTACAATGAACTCAATTCAAAACAACATATAATATATTAAAAAAATTCTTAAGTTGAACAAATCTTAACAAAATTAATTAAACACTAAATTATGCAAAATTTTCTAAAGCAATTATCACTAAAAAAAGTAATCATGTGTAATGTCAAATCAGTTGAATTGCATTAGTTTAGGAGCAATTAGGAGCAATATATCCAAAACAAGAGGGGTGAATTTCCTTGCAAATAAATGACAAACATTGGTGGTCCTTCCATTGTACTCACATGTGTGACCATACCTTAATCTCTTCAAAAAGTCAATTGTCACATCTTTTTTGGTATAGCTTGTTGGATGAGGAGCATGAACTTCACCCCTTGTCCAATCAACCCAAGTTAAAGTTCTATTAGAATTCCTCTTCCAAAACTTGATACTAACCAATGTAGGTAAGTAATGTTCATCACTAAAGCATGGAGGAATACAAAGCTTTTTTTTTCCACAATAAGGATTGCAGTGATTCTTGAACACAGGGAAATACATATTGTCTGATACTACTTGAATGGCAAGGGAACGATCTATTTGAAACCATTGAGAACCCTTTCTCCATTGAGAAATACTTATTATTGGCCTCATTGTAAGGTTGTACCTTCCACTCCCAGCAGAACCTTGTTTATCATAGGCTTCCACAAAGGTTTCGGTTGAGTTCATTAGATAAGTGTATATGGTTGAGAAATTGAATAAAGGAATGCATGATTCTGAAAGTAGTACAAAACGTTGGTTGGAGAAATCAAGCAGTGCATTTGCTAGTAGACGTCTCTCTGCCTCAATCATGCTAATCTCACCCCACTTTACCTCCTACTTGTCACAAAAAAAAAATCAAATTAATCTTAAATCAATAAAAATTAATCTTGCAGCCCTTTTTTTTATAAATAAAAATTTCATTAAAATAGATTAGCTTGAACATCACTGTGGATCCACTCTACCCATCTTCTATGAAAGATTGCAGAGGACGCACTATTATTTTATAGCCAAATAGTACATCAGAAGTCTGGAATACACTCCCCCAGGGGAAAAATTACACCTAAATCTTATAGCCCATTTGAATTGTTTTTTAAAAACCGGTTTTGTTTTAATAAAATTCCTAAAGAACAAATTTATTCATCTTAATTTTTTTATGACATTTTAAAAAAACGAAAATCAAGCATGCATTTATTATCTTATATGATTTTTTTTAAAGGCAATAGAATTTTACTATTTATATTAAATCGTCTTCTACTGTAAAATAATCTTTACGCTATCAATGCATATGTATTAAATCGTTTACATGGATAATTTTTTCGTTATTGTTTCTTACAATTATTTAAATGAATGAATAGTAACTTGAAATTAATGAAAAATTTTAAACCCTAATCATGTTTTGACATGGAAAGAGTAACATTTGCATACATACCTTGCTGGAGATTCTGCGGCCATTAAACACAGAACTTTCTTCTTCATATATTGTTTCATTGAAAGAAGGGTGGGAATGGATGTAGATAGAATACAACTCTTCATTTCCTTTGAAGAATTTCTCCCAAAGAGGAGCCAAAAGTACAAGACCTTTTGTCAAGAACATAAAAGCAACCTTTGGAGTTTGTTTGAATGGAAGTTTATGAATCATAGGAACCAATGAAGCTCTCCAAAACAATTCCTCCTCACTCACATTTGAAGTGAGGTTGTAATTGGTTATCACCCTTTTTAAATTGATAGTATGTTTTGGTTGGTTATGATCATTTGATATTGAGATATTTGATGAGATTGGAGGACAGAGAGTTTGAAAAGGTGGTGGTTCAAAAAATTGTTGGATTTGATAGTTGAGAGATAAGTTTTTGAGACACAAAGTGAAGGTGATACCAGTGAGTAAACCACATCCAAACACAAGAGCAAAGTTGAGGATATAGATTTTAGAACTAAAGAGCTTTAAATATGAGGTTGTGCCTTGTTGATCCTTGGTCTTCATGACCATGGCAAAGAATAAGATTGGAGAAGAATTGGTGTTGCAAGGATAATGGGAATTTCTACGAGTGTTTATATATGTGTGTGGAAATCAAGTTATTGAATGAGAATGTAATTATGACTCCCTCTTTAATAAAATATAAGTAAATTTGCGCTCTCTTAATTGTAACGAAATATAAGTAAAGTTTGACTCTTTTAATCCTATTTAATGATAATATACTAAAAATGTCTTGTATTCAATGCTAAATAGTTAAAAGCTGAATATGAAAAGTAAGAAACTTTTTTTAGACAATAAATGAGATTATGGGTAATTTAGGTAATGAAGTTAAAGTGAGATTTACAAATCTATATTTATATATATACTATATACAATCATGAAAATTCTCTCTCTCCAACATATTCTAAAAATGACACCTAGGCATTTAAAAACATGTCATCTGTAAAAAGGAAAAGGTTAATTTGGATATCATCATTATATGGTCTACATCATCCATTTGTGCACAAATCACATGTAAAAAGGAAAAGGTTAATTTGGATATCATTAAAATCAAAATTGTGCTAATAAGGAAGAAGACTAATTATACATTCAATGTAATATAAGGAAATGATATTATGTGCCTTATCAGTAAAACCACAATTGGAAAATTTTCATTATATATTATATAATCAGTAATCAATTTTTTTGGCAAAGAAGAAAATGAGCCTCGTTAAAATGTTTTGATGCAAATCCTTCTTAAGAAAAAATAATCTAAAAGGAAAAATGTATTCCTTTGTTTTCTTTAAAAAGAGAGAAAAGAAAGTGCATGTATGAAGAAAAATCATCTAAGTCACTAATTTTGACACCTGGTGTCAATATATTGGTACGTTTTTTGGTTCTATTATAAGAAAAAATTCAGTATGTTTTTTGGTCCTAATTATAAGAAAAAGATACATTTTTCAAAGCATATTAATTGCTAAAATTTCTTTTCTACCCCACATTAAAAGTATTTGGGAATATATTTCACATTTATTCGATCCGCGTGTAATATATTTTTTGTTTTCAAAAATTGAAATAATTTAATAGACTTCTATTTACACATTGATATACTTTCATGCAAAAGATTCGTATATATAAGTGGTATAATAAATATATATATATATATATATATATATATATATATATATAATACTTACTAGTGCGTATGACCCGTGCGATGCACGGGTATACATTTAACTTGGTCAAGTTTAAAAAATAGATATTATACTTGTGGGTATATAAAAACTGATACAATTTTAAAGTTAGATTAGGGTACATTTGTTACATATTAAAAATAAATGATTTTGTTATTAAATAACTTAGAGATTAGTTTCTAAATATTTTACGAAAAGGTAAAGTTATTTTGTGATTGTAGAGCATACTTAAAATCACTGATTTTGACAATTCGATTACATCATTTAAACTTGGTGATTATATTAGCACGGGTATACATCATCTTTATTTAAAATCTTTTATTATTTTTTTAAAAAAATATGTCATAAAATTTATGTAAGACTAATGATTCACCTTCGTATATCACAGTTTAGATGATGTTATTCTATTATTGCTTGTTAGGATGTATGTATTTGGTTAAACATAAAAATACTTTTTTATGATCATACTTATATTGTATTATACATTAGAATGTAATTTGTTTTTTTATTATCAATTGGCTTGATTAACCTGTGATTATATATATATATATATATATATATATATATATATATATATATATATATATATATATATATACCTATATATAAAGGGGATTCCATTTGTAACTGTTTTTTGGTGTCAGATTTTTTTCCCAATTTTGCCCTTCACACTCACTCTAACATTACAATACTACCCTTAAAAAACTACACCTCTTGAAACAAACGGCAACGTCAACCACAAATTCAACTTTTTTTTTACACCCAACACATTTCTATTTCTAATTCTAATAATAATAACTACCCACTAACACACCAATACACCACCAACACATGAAAGACGGGCCCGTAGTATATATATATATATATATATATATTATGTGGAATTAATTGGTCAAAAGTTTCTTGAGTATATGTATTAATTTATTTTGTTTTTTATATATTGTTGTGTGATTATTAACACTCATAATTGAGTATATGTTTTCATCATGAAGTTTCTGTAAGTAGTCATTCTTAATTTACTTTTATTCAAATTTAATTGTTTGTTGTATTAGTTGCGTAAATATTTGAGAGCTTAAATAAAAATCACTTTCTATCTTACTATGGGACCGACTCTAAATCCAATCTTACTCCAATTTATCTCTAGGTTGCATATCAAGATGACGTCATGTGCAAATCGTGAGTAACATATTAGTTAAGTTGAATTCAAAGGACATTAGTTTTCAATGTTTTTTAAACATATGTTCTTTGACCGAAACCATTACAATTCGATTACATCAATTAAACTTTGTTGTTAGCTTTTTAGCAACTATCAAGTGGGGAAGCACTATGAGGAATCCTTTGTATATAAGGGCATGCATCAAACGATAAAATTTGGCCACTCATATACCCATTTCAACTATTTGCTCGAATTACGCTATATTTTTAAAAAAAAAACAGACGACAAAATTTGGGCAATGATATACCCATTTCAACTATTTTATAATTGACTTAAATGCACTTTTGGTCCCCCTATTTTGATCATTGTGCAATTTTGATCCCCCTATTTTATTTTGGGCAATTTTGGTCTCCCTATTTTACAAAATTGTATGATGTTGACCAAATTAGAATTTCAAACTCTAAGATATATAGAATATGTATACATATTTAGAATATGTATACATATATTTTTTTTTTGATAAGCAGTATGTATGCATATGTTAATACAAAGTAAAGATTGTCATATTATCAAAACAGAATTTCTATTAACCATTGGCACATAGAACTTTCATTTTTGTTGTGATCTCTATAGAATGATCTGATCAATAACAAAATACTAATTCGAATTTTGAAAATAATACTTTCTCGTCCGTTAAAAGAGTAGAATGTCTGATTATAAAAAAAGTATTCAATGTCATGAAAATTTTATCACATTTGTTTGTAATAAAAACAAACTTTTTGTCAGGAATTGGGACTTATTATTTAATCCCACAAAGGATTTTCAATTAATTTGTGCAGTGTAATAGAATTTTTTTTTTTGACAATAATAGAAAGTTGAGTTAGAAGTAAAATTAAAATTAAAATTATTTTTTTGACGGAATTAAAGTTAAAATTATTAACATTTTCCTTTTTACTTATTGTTATGATGGTATAATTAATATGAATGATGTTTGTCTTTATGGATTAGAAGTCAAATTTTTTTATCACTATCGATTGTTTCTGTTTAAAAGGATATGTTGCATATAACTATTGGTTAATGCCTTTATTATAGCATTGATAGTTTTTTTTTTCACAGTTGTGAATGGCTTGATATGGGAATTAAAAGAATTGATAATTTGAATTTAAATTATTATTAATTATTAATGACGAATATGTGGATGTGCATGCATCATGAAAGGAAATAATATACCATAATTACGTTAAAGGTCAGCAATTATGTGGCAAGTTTTTGAGTCCAAATAGGATTAATGAGTTGAGGTGGACCAATAAGAAGCAATGTTAAAATTGTTTCCTTTTCGAGTATATTCGCAAATGTATTATATATAGATATAGATATAGATATAGATTTAAAATTTATAATTCATTAAATATCAAAAAATGAGGTGTGTACATACAATATTTACTTAGAAAAATAAGAACGATTATGAAAAATATTAAAAGAAATTAAACAAATTGTACATAAAATGTTTGAAACAAATTTATTTTTAAAAATTATGAAAGCAACTTTAATATTGTAAAGAGAGATATAATTAATGTATTTTATAGCAATTTATTAAATTAATTTCTTGACAATAATTCCTTAAATTACTTGGAAAAAAATTAAAACATTATTTTTTTTAAGCAATAGAATAAGTTATGGAGCCTCCTTATACAAGTCCATTCTTGTTGATTATGTGTTTTAGAAGGAAAAAGTGCACTCCCCTAATTTTTATTGATAAAAAAATATATAAATAAAAACATGGGGACTAAGCTGATAAAAATATCTATAGTAGAATGAAAAAGCATCACTATAATGATTATGTGTTTCAGTGTAAAATCTTGCTACAAACATTTAGCGACACTCAAGTTGGTAACTGACGTCGATAACAACAGGATCAGTGAAGTTAAAGTTTTATGGGAGACATCAATCCCTTCGAAAATTCTGATATTTGGTTGGAGACTCCTTAATGAATCACTTCCAGTTCGCGAGCTGCTACTTAGAAGTCATGTTACTATTTCCGAGGAAGCGGCATTATGTGCTTTTTGTTAAGAATACCGTGAGGATTTCCTGCACTTGTTCCTGGTTTGCAAGTTTTCTAAGAGGATATGGCGAGAGATTGAATTGTGGCTTGATGTTCAGGTGCCCTTCTCGTCTAGCATCCCATTTTCTTTGGTTTGGTGAGTTATTTAAAGGAAAAAAGGCAAATAGGGTTTGATACTTGTTATGATTGGCAACTTGTTGGTGCATTTAGCTAGCTCGGAACGGTGTTTTGGCTAGCTCACATTAAATGTTTATCTTGTAGTTGGTTTGTATACGGAGTAGGAAGAGATTTGAGTTACTTATTGTCTTCTAGGTGAAATAATGTACTTGTATTAACAATTTCTAACTACACTTTGTATCAATGAATCATGTTCTGCTGGTGTTGCAACATGGTTGATGTTGTTTGTTGTTTGGTGGTGTGTTCGTTGCTTTTGTTTGGTGTGTTGATGTCTGTTTGCTGAGCTGCTTTATGCTAACTTTGGCTGATGTGTCAAACTCGTGAAGAAACACAGAGAGAAGAGAAGAAAGTCATATTTTCCATTAACTGAACTTACTGTTACAATGTAAAGCAACTATAATGGTTAAATGGTTAATATAGAATGACAACTATTCTAACTAATCTGTAACAAAAAAGCAACTATAATGGTTAAATGGTATTTACAAACTAACTCTAAGCTGTACAAACTAACTCTAAGCTAACCATGGTTTATTTACAATAGCTAACACATTATACACCTTTTTTTTAATAAAGTGATTAAAAAGAACAAGTCTAGCCTATAATACACCTTTTTTTTAAAGTGATTAAAAAGACACCTTTGATGCTGAAAGTACTTATAAATAATTGGAGGACACTTATTCACCCCACCTACTTCATGAAATAGATGAGATAAGTGATAGATGTTACAACTCTATTTGAACTCCTCATCTTTTCCCTAAACATGTCGATGACCTCTAAACAAAAGAAATGCAGTTGATAGCAAAGAGTAGAGCATAGGCAACAACTAAAACAAAAGGTGCATTATATTCATTCACAAAACACCAACAAAAAAAGATTCCAAGTTTTCATGAGGACGCACCTCATCAAAACTCAACAAATAAAGCAGTTCAATATGATGTTCGTCATCAGTTATATGATCTAATCAAAATTAAGCAACAAAGTATAATCCCAAAACATAAGCATAAAATTGATTTAGAAAACATCAAATTTCCCATTTCTTTAACTCCATGCCATCAGGAGGACTTCCCTCTACCTTCTTTGATCCCACTTCCTTCCAATTTGTTGACAGTACTGTTCCATTAGACTCCACCTGCAACATATTTAAACAAAGGGTTACATATATTCATAATTCCTTTCAATTTTTGCCCCTATAAATTTTTTATTTATTTCAAGTTGCAGTAAAAAAACAAAAATGGGTTGTTTTTTACCTTTATCAAGGGACTAAGGACTGTTTGTATAAACTAAAAACGTGATTTTAACTTTGGACAATATAGAGATTGTTTTTGTAAAGATTGTTAGCGAAGTATAATTTTTTTTTATTGACGAAAGAGAAGTAAAAGTTATTTTTTGTTTGTATCAAAATCACTTTTTTGAATATCTCATCTCAAGAGAAGCTACTCAAAGCAACATCTACTTTGAAACAAATTTTATATTTTTTAAAAATTTCATACTTTAAAAAGCTGTAAATAAGGATGGAATACTCTTAAAAGTGATTATTATTTTTAAAAAAGCAACTTTTTAAGAAAAAACTGTAACAAAAGGACTCTAAAAATGCAAGTTTTTCTTAAAAACATACAGCAGTATGTAGTATTGCTAAAAAATTTCAGCATCACTTGTGAGTTTCAAGACATGACAAATAAGATGCAGTTATACAGCCGTATGTAGTATTAATAAAAATTTCCAGCATCACTTGTGAGTTTTAAGACATGACATCATGCCCAGTAAGAAGGAATCAGAAATTGGAATCATTCTATATGGCCAGGATCAAAGATAGACAATATATAACTTACAAATGACTTTTTCATTGCTCTTCTTGTATCCTCATCAGCATCTTGATATATCTCCCGGAAGAATTTGTTCAATGCTGCATCGCCATCAAGTTTTTCATCTTTCTCCTGAAACAAAAAAAGTTTAGGAGAAAGAAGTGCACTGAAATCCAAAGCATTAAAACTGCTTATAAAGGCAGCAGCAGGCAAACCTCTTTCTTAACTTGAGCCTCAAGCTTGTCCCAATCCACTCTTGTTGGTTTTGAGGATGGGTAAGTGGGTCTTGCAGCAGTTACTACAAAATTCATGTGATGAGTACCAGAAGCCATCTCAATCTAAAGAACAATAAACTCTGCATTATTGAAAATATAGGTGCTGCATCAACATGATAACAGCCCTAGGAACAGAATTACAAGAGATAGTTTCAGAAAATATAGAGGAAACAGTGAAAATGGCAATCCAATTGCCAAGTTCCTAGCCCAAGCCAATCCCAATACCAGCCTGCCTTCTCTACTACTCTCCAACTCTATTTATTCTCTAACTTGACCTCTCTACTACTCCTCAACTTTGAACATTCAATTCCCCCACTACTACTTAATTATTAAAGACCAGTCTTATTCCCCCACTACTACTTATTAAACAAACCATTCTTATTCCACTACCTCTGATTTATTCTAGGATCCTATCAATGCTCCATTCCTAAAAGATTCACCTTGTCCTCAAGGTGCTTCATACCAAAAACAACACTTATTAGTCTTCCACCAGGATCCCATAGTGTGAAACATGAAGGCCAAGCCATGCAAGAGACAGAAGAGCCATCTCCCGGATCAAATGCCATGTTGTCAGCTGTGTTTTGGGGCAAAAAACAGAGAGTCGTGGCTAATCCCAATACCAGCCTGCCTTCTCTACTACTCTCCAACTCTATTTATTCTCTAACTTGACCTCTCTACTACTCTTCAACTTTGAACATTCAATTCCCCCACTACTACTTAATTATTAAAGACCAGTCTTATTCCCCCACTACTACTTAATTATTACTTATTAAACAAACCATTCTTATTCCACTACCTCTGATTTATTCTAGGATCCTATCATCATGGTAAAGAATAAAGCATAGTAGCATGGTAAAAATTAAGGGGTAAACATAACTTTAATCAATGTATGCTGATAATTAAAGGGTGAACATAATTCTAATCAATTCTTGCTCCGTTTTCATTTATAAGCAAATGATGGCTATACACACTTTTTAAGAAAAGTTTTAAAAAAAGCACTCTGCCTAAATTACCCGATTATTGACTTTTAGTACCTTGAACAATATGACCACCGGCTTTTCACATTAAAATTAGTGCAATAAACAAGAGTAAAGTTGGCATATTGAGTAAGCTTGGACTTGCTTATATTTAGTAAGGTGACTAACTGGGTATTTTTGCTTATATACGAAAACAGAGAGAGTATATGCCAATTTTAGTCAACCACTCTAACCGTGTACCAAGCTATTTGGGACTTTAACTACCATGGTACACATAAACATGAGAAAATAAAAAAGAAAAGTTGATCATAATAGAGGAAAACTTTTCAGAAGTCAGCAACCATGAAAGAGCAAGGGAAACAGCAAAGAAAACTGTAGATAAATCTGAAGTTACCTGTAGAAGCATTAACCTTTGGTGCGACTGTAACTTCTCTGGTGAATTCGAGGGACTTCCACTGAATAGATTCCGCTTTCGCCAAGCGAATTTCAATTTTGGTGGACAAAACTTCATACCGGCATCTAGAAGGAACAATCTGGTTGATGATAATTAAAGATTAACATAATATACAGAATAAAATAGCAATGCTAAGATAAAACATAGTGACAAGTTTAAATGAGAATTTGACAACAAAAGGGCTTCATACCTTTGCAAATAAGCGAGGTTGCAAAACATATGGATCTTCTCCAGGGACATTAATGCTGACACACAGCTATAAAAGAAAACAAATGTGTATGTTTAGAATGTTATATCCAACTTTCTCCAGCAAGATGTATGAAAATGAGATAAAAATGAGAATAAAATCATTAAATATTATTATAATAAGAACCATACGATTTGTTCGCCAAAGTCGACAGTAATGTTTTCCTTTGATACGCCCTTTGCAAATATGGTTACGACCACTTCATCAGGTTTCTGGTAGAATTCATGCCTACAAAATTTATTTTTCAAAGTTAGCAATCTTTAAGTGATTATAATCTTTCTTTAGTAGAATTTTGTCACTGCACATATAGTACAAAGCTATCATAAGCAACACAAGGAACATCACAGACTTCATATAGACATATTCACAAGTTCTTCCAAAATCAGATATTAAACTGAAAATTCGTAAAAGCTTAAAAATAAGGAGGGATTATTTTCAAATAGACATATTCACAAGTTCTACCAATCAGATATTAAACTGAAAATTCGTAAAGGCTTAAAAATATGGTGGGATTATATTCAAAAAGCTCGGATATAAATCTATTCATGAGATTTCATCTAATGGTTTAAACACTAAAAATAGTTAGTTTATAACATGGAATTAGAGCCAACATTATTGACCAAGTGGTTTTTCTCTTTTGGGTCAAAAACCAAGTGGTTTGGAACTTGATCTTTGATGCTTCCACAATTCTAATAAAAAATTTCTTTTTCAGCACAAAATCCAAAATCTTCATGAAGATGCACCAAGATGTAATACAAAATAAATCATTCATTTTCCCTTACATAAAGGCTTACACTAAAGCTTTTGAGATAATTAATTCTCAACAGCGTTCTTAAACTTCTATTCTATGATTAAGCTGTTGAATAGAGTTGAATTTTACCATAAAGTTGGCCCGGGCAGTGCACTGTGCATGTTTCATGCCTGAAAGGCTATTGGACGGGGACTATGGAGATGAGTTAAAAATAGAAACTATTCATTAACTTCACCTAACAGAAGCTTTTGGCAGAGTAGATTTTGAGACTTGGAATACTAGATATCTAAAGATACATAAATAATAATCCTAGCAAAGGATGCAAACAACCAAAAGGTTGAAATTACCTAAATTTAGGTTTAGCCACTGCCAATATAGGCTTCTCTTGAGGATTGTTTTCTGGCTGAACATCTTTTGGAGATACATCCAGTGATGAGGACTTTTCCTGTGTAGGTATGGTATAAGATTCTTCTGTTCAACACAATATGTCCATCAAGCTTATGTCAGTTTCTAAGCCAAAAATGATCTATTCACGTTTTCCCTTTCAATGGTCAAGTCATAATCATCAGTCACATGAAACTAGAACAAAATCTAAAACATCAAAAGTAAATCAAGAAACAAATAATACAAGTTTAACCAAATAGAAAGAGTTTTACAACAAAAACAATAAAATTTACCTGCAATAAGTTGTTCACATTCTTTGATCAAATTAACGAATCTTGATTTGTCTTCAGCCAATGAGGCACCTGTCTCTAAAGCGGTCTTAGCAGTCTGATATTCCTCAAGCTTCATGCATGCAATACTGCAACCAAAATAGTAAATCCAAAAATACAGGAAATTTAGCAAATACAGTCAACAGCACAGTTGAATAGGAACTAAGAATATAAATAGTGTGTCCGTTATGTGAAATTAAAAGATATGATGTTATCAGATTCACTGCAAAGAAAATCAGTCAACTTTAGCCACAGAAATCTTTGTAACATCAAATATTCACATATTATAATGACATGCCAAAATCAATTCAAATTAGTTTGCAATACGTTAATGCAAGTGAAGACAGAAAGACTAGAGATAGAGAGTGTACTGTGTTGAGTGCGTGTTTGGTATTCTGTGAATAATACTTTGACAATGTTTTACAGGTTAAATTTCTTGTTATATAAAGTGGTTCATCAATTCATTTTTTCGGGGCTATAAAAATACAGAAATTTGTGATACAATCTCAAGCAATCACCTAGCTACATATCGCGGGTTTTCCTTCCTGACCCCATCAGAATGTTACTGCTAGAGAACTTATGATGCTCGAAAATAAGTAGGGAATTGATAACTTCATTAGACAGTAATTAATTAAAAAATTTGAACATACTAATAGTACTCTTTGTTTTACAAATATAAAGATCCAGTATGTAGTTACTTTATTGCATATTAGTATAATCTGCTAGAACCCAAAGCCATAAACAAAGGGAATTGAGGAGGCCATGCTTTGAATATACCGTACTTGGGGGAGTGGGTTACCATTACAGAAAGAGACACTAGGGAGAATTTTGGTGTTGAATGTGGAGGCAGGAGAAGCCGCTCACATGATTTGTTAACTAGAATAGTAATTTGAACCATTGGATTTATTCTAATATTTATTATTAAACGTTTTTCTTTCTTATAGATGCATGTGTATAAAAGAATATAAAAGAAAAATAAAAATAACCTTTATACCACAACACAACAAGCATTTATTGAACTTAAATTGAACATGCATAAGGATGTCATCTACAACTCAGAAGTCACAAATTCACAATTTAAGCTTAAGTTACAAGTTAACAACTACAAAAGAAACAATAGTTTTACAACCATGGGCTTACTGGAAGACAAAATTCAGGATATTATATAGAAAAAATCCAAAGTGTGCAGTCAGTGACTATCACCAAAATGTAAAGACAAGGTGATGATGTACTTACCCTTTGCGCAAATATGCCTTTGACAGAGAAGGATTCAACTCAATTGCTTTGTTTGCATCAGAAACAGCCTCTGGACAAAAGTCAAGAAATTTAGTCGACAAAAATAAAACCACTAGAACTAAATGTCAGCAGATACTCATGACTATACACTCCAAATTGACATGTAAAATACAAAACCAAACGGGACGGGGACATTCAGAAAATCTGTAACAGGGAAAGAGCGAACAGGACATGGAATCATGTTCCAAACCCAAACAAATGAATAAATAAGCAAAACAAACAACAGGATTCAATAAATGAACTTTGTTTTAACATAATTTTGTTTAACTCATGCTAATTCTGTTTAACATACTAACTCTGTTTGACTCAAGCTCTTCCTCAGTTTCTTTTTGCAATCCTTACATTTACAATGACGTGTTTATCTCATAGTCACCAGGTTTGCAATTCTCTCCTGTACGAGGTATGGGTACGCAGTACGGTACCTTACGAAGTACCAGTACCATACATGAAGCATATATGTAGCCTGTACGCTGCCAGTTTTTTTCATAAAATATAAAATATAAGATGTCATAAAAGTCAATTATAAATCAGAGTAGAGATCAAGAAGCAGTGGGCACGAAAGTGTCTTCCAACAAGACACACCAAGGTTGATAGGATGTGATGAATCAGTGCGTAAGCAAACCACAAACCAGTACGACCACCTCAATTTGTGGTTTGTATGGGGGTACACGACAAACTGGTAGTATGTAAAACAAACTGCAAACCGGTCTGACCGAACTTGGTAACTAATATATCCGATTACAAGAATGCTTCCAACAAGAGAATCCCACATGTTACAATTTAATCATTTTTTGTTTGTGGTATTGATTACATCACATCAATTGATTGTCAATTTTATTCATTGAATTGAGGTTTATACATTAATTCCTTCCTTTCTTAAAATGAAATACTATGATTTTCTGTTTCCCCTTCATATATAAGCAATACAAATATAAAGTGTCACTTTAGAGGGCATATTAGAGGGATTTAATTTAGATACAAAATAGGTGTATAAGTGTTTTACACCATCAACCAACTAAAAGTTGACACATCGTTAAAAAGAAGTTAGTCAATTAGTAACCACTTTATATGTCAACCATACAATGAATCACTATTGGTTGTGGTTGTAAAAAGGTTTACGCCTATAGTACGTAGCAATTAAACTCATATTAGAGACACAAAATAGGTTACACAATACACCAAGGTTCTAAAAAATGGTCTGTTACGCCGAAAAAGGCCGTGACAAAACTGTCTCAGTAGTGACTCGCAACAAATAATTTTAATAAAATTTATACATTATTGTGATCAATTTACACAGCGACGGCCACAACTTGTAACGCAACAGCAACAACAGCCGAAATCGCAAAAGTCTTAACACGACCATGCCCACGACAGCTATTTAAAACCTTGCAATACACTAACAACTTAACCTTTCTTGAGAGAGTTATTTTTTGAAAGTCAACCACAAAAACAACATCAAACAAAGGTAACCAATAATCTATAATATGACAAATTCTCAACAAAAATATGAAGAAACTACACAATAAACCTAAAAAGTCTTCTACGAAGAAGAAGAAGAAGAAGAAGAGGAAAGTGAAACGTAATACCAGTGAAGTTACTGAGTTTGATGTTGGCTTGAGCACGATCAGCATAGAGTGCTGGTTTGTTAGGGTCAAGATCAATGGCCTGAGTCAGAAGTTCCGCCGCTAACTCAAAGTGGTCTTCCACAAACGCCTCTTTCGCTTTCTCTTCGAGATCGGAAGCCATCGGAGAAGGAGAGAGAGAGAGAGAGAGAGAGAGAGAGAGAGAGAGAGTAGAAGACGAAGAAGGGTTTAGAGAGAGAGAGAGACGAAGAGACTCTGATGATTGCTACGGAAGCCAAAGAGAGGTTATTATATGGAGCGGAACTGTTTAAGGGGAAACGAGTGGACTTTCACAAGTCTTCTAAAATATAAATATAAAATTAGGAAACTATTAAACAAATATCGTTTTTTCACTACAAAAATAAAAATAATTAGGGTTTATCTTATTTCATATTTAACTAAATAGGATTAGGTTTCGATTCTTCAGTTTTATAATATCTAATTAGTTTTTATTATTAATTTAAATTTGAATCAATTTAGTGTAGTTTGTTTGGATTTGATCCTCTTTTTCCGATTTTAGTTTGTTTTTCCTTTTTGAAGAAAGTTTTTTATAGGTTAAAATCTAAAATATTAATATAAAATTAGGAAATTATTAAAAAAATATCTTTTTTTTACTACAAAAAAATTTAGGTTTTATCTTATTTTAAATTTAAATAGGATTAGGTTTCGATTTTTCAGTTTTTTAATATCTAATTAGTTTTTATTATTGATTTAAATTTAAATTTAAATCAATTTAGTGTGGTTTGTTTGGATTTGATCCTCTTTTTTCGATTTTAGTTTTTTTTCCTTTTTTGATGAAGGTTTTTTATAGGTTAAAAAGGACTAAACTTGATGACCAAGCAACAATTTGGACATGCCCCATATCATCAAAACGAAGCTGAAGCATCACCTGAGGAAAGGAATGTGAAATGGCCATAGTAACCTATACTAGGAACGAGTTTCTGCACAATTATTAGTTTTTTTTAAGCAAAATTATTAGCTTTTTATAATAACAAATACATTTTCGGTCCTTTAAATTTATTTTAAATTTCAGTTTTATCTTTTAAGTTTTTTCTGATTTTGTTTCTTTATGATTCAAATTTTTAACAAAATTAGTCTTTTTTGAACTTTTCATCCAAACACGTAATTAATAGAAGTTAGTCTTTTGTTTCTTTGTGTTTCTACTGGAGAAGAGTCAAAGTAGACAAGGGTGGTAACAACGGTGAAAATGATGTCTTTTATAGAAGTGCAGAAACACAGTTATCTCTTAGCTAAAAGCACCCCCCAGCGGCTATAAACTTTTTGCAAAGACTCTATTTTATGGACCAGAGGTTATTACACACACATTTAGCTATAAATAAACGCCTTGGATCATCCCTAAAAGCTGTGAGAGTGCATTGAGCTCAAACATTTCAATCTTCTCAAAAGTGTCACGGCTTCTCTTAGCCATGCTCAGTTGCATCATAACCTTAGGAATTCATTTAATTTATGAGTATGTATCATAGCTTGTGTTTAGGTTTCTGTTAAAACACCATTTGTATCCCCCATGCTCTTGTAATCCCACAAACCCCCATACTGATATGTATAACCTGTTAGAAATCTTCTCAAGTGGCATTTGTTGGTGTAATGCTTGAGAAGTGAGTCATAATCTACCTAATAGATCAAAAGGATTGTATTAGGTGTGAGAACTGTAGTAGAGCGGTGTTAAAAAAAACTACCACAAGAACTTTAAGCCTAAGTTGGTTGTAAAGTTGTAACTATTAGGGAAATAGTGGAAATACTCACTGGGTGTGAGGAGTGGATGTAAACCCTTGGTTTTGGGTGAACAATTATACGTCATTGTGTTATTTGCTGCTTTCCTAAGTTGTTTTTACATTGCGCTTAAAACTCTCTATTTGGAAAAGGTTTTTAGAAAACTGAGAAGACAGCTTTGCTAACCCTTTTCAACTACACACGGTTTTCTTAAAACACCGTTTCACGACTCCTCTCATCAGCTTTCAAAGTGGTAAACTTAAGGGACTATTCATAAGTATACTCACACTTAAGATGAGTTTTTCAAACATTCTCTTTTACTATTAAAAGCTAATTTGAAAATCACTATAGTCACTGTGTTGGTACTATTCTGAGAAGAAAGAACGAATTATCGTTCTCAACTCAGAAACATAGTTGAGAAGATGGTTTAATATCACCATTCTCTACTAAGTATCACAGTTGAAAAGACTATTTTTACTCACCCTTCTCCACTCAACATTTACACACATAATGACTAACAACACTTGTGAAATTTTGCATCTTGTCTCATGTTAGATTTAAAAGGCACACAATTGCAACTCCTTCATTGTGACATTGATTGACTTCAAGACAATCCAATGCTACTCGAGTAATAAAGAAATAACAAAAAAACTACTTATGAATTGAAGCAATCAGGAAATTCCAAATGGTGAGTTTTATGTCTGAAACTAGTGAGATCGCTTTGATACTTTATTTACTCTAAATTAAAAGAACAAGGGAGATGTGGATTGGAATCAGAATCAACATTTCTCATGTTGACAATGCAGTTTCAACACACTATTCAAACTTCTACTAAAAGGACTTAAACCAAATAAATAAATACATTGAACACACTTAATGGGGATCTATCAACCAAGTCATTTCATGCACAGTATAAACTGAAACAAGAAACTCCAGTTATTTCATACTGTCCAAAAGTTATTTTGGAGTAAAGATTTTTCTCCCAGAGAGACTGTTGATTCCGAAACTATAGAACACAAATAACTTAGTGCGGTGAAAAGAAAAATACAACCAAATGGAGAAACTAAAGCTCTAATGTGGTTGAAGATCATGGCTTAGAGGTCGATTCACTAGAGCTGGCAGCAGGAGTATCTTTTCCTGATTGATCGCTAGAGCTTGACTTAGGAATATCCTTAGGAATATCCTTTTGTAATGCAAGCAGTGCCTCAAATGTGTCGCGGAATTCCTTAGGAAGTGGAGGAGGTCGGTGGATAGGAACATGCTTCGGAATTGGTGCATCATTTTCAATCACCTCAACTTTGTTACCAGCATCAGGCCAGCTCCAGGGATCCCATTCTGCAATCCAACATATATTTAGTATATATAGTATACATAAAGTCAAATACACAACTTTTTGCTAATCAGCTTGTGCACAAAACTTTCCTAGAGATAGAAATTGTGTTTCGTAATCATTTGTATATATGCAAGACATGTGATGTTCTTGCATTCCAAGTTTTCTTATAAAAGAAATTTAGATTAAAGATAATATGCTATTGCCATGCTGGTTGGAAATTTAAACCTGCACATTACTTTTTGTTATATAATAATGAATGACTATGATACAATGAAGATTTTTGGAGACAACAATAATTTTTGTAATAGCACTAAGCATTAATGAAAAGATCCGAACTTCAGAATAAATTCCTAAATTTTATATCAGTAAAACTAAACATACTCTATAACTGACCTCTTAAACACATTCTTTGTTATTAGATTATTTGCCCACCTAAGTGGAATTCATAAATTTCATCCATTTATAAAAAGTTTGTCAAAACAATGATAGAGAGTGCATTACTAGCATTCTCCAATAATATACAAACCATATGTTACAAATTCAAGTAGTCACTCCAAGACAAACAAGACAATTGACTAAAAAAAATGAATCCTAACTAACTACCACCAAGCATGCATTGGCTACATAGACTATGGTGTGCCATCATGCCTCATACCAAAAAAATCAGTTGACATTGAGATCCTTAATGTTCAAAGTTTGGAGCTTTTCAAAATTAGGAATTTATTCTAAAGTGTAGCATCTTAAGCGGCTAACCTGTAAATTTACCAGGGAATATAGAACCACATGACAAACCCCGTATAACATAATGTCACTGAGAGATCAAATAGAAACATGAGATACTCAAAATGCCAGGAATAAATAGAAAACTGAGATACTCAAAATGAACGAGGAATAGGGAGACTCAATATGCTGCAAAGCCTCATCTGTATTTCTTAGTTCATGAAAGAACTTGGATAGAGAGGGAAGTTGATAGGACACTGGGGTTGGGCCTAAGCCCAAGAGTGGGGTTGTCTAGCTGGAGGTAGTTATGCATTGACATTTTGTTAAGTGTATAGGAAGAGAAAATAAGGAGTCACTGACTCTCTGGATCAGCCTTGTATTGAGTCTATCACTCAATTCTGAACTTGGTTATCAATATAGTATATACTCACATTTTCTTCTCAATTACTGTATTGAATTTCTGGTTAATATCAATGGTCCGACATGCCGGATCTATCGAGGGAGAGCCAACGTCGCCGGAATTGATGATGACGCCGAAGATGGAGGAAAGAGTTGATGCCCTAGAGGCCAGAGTTGCTAAGGCTGAGAAATTCGCCTATCAGTCCTTGGCTAGTTAGGCCAATCTCGTGTTGGAAATGGCTAAGCTAATGGTCACAAAATGGAGGGGGAGCTTATGCTTCCAGATTCAAATCAGTGGAAAAGGTAAACAAACCACACAAAAGGTAAACAAACCAATATTCCACATAAATTTTCCACCTTCCAAACCCCCAATATTCCACAAAAGATAAACAAACCACACAAAGATGCAACCAACAGACAAATTAACACTCTTCCAATAATCTCACACCCTTAGTATCACTTACATTCTAATTCATATTAACTAAGCAGGTTCTGATCCATACTAGCTAAGCAGGTTCTATCTAAAGCACGCACTACCGTATGCTCGCATCAAGCATGCCCAATTCTCCCCACGTAAATTTCCATATTCCAGAACCTCAACCCCCAATTTTCCACAAAAGATAAACAAATCACACAAAAATGAAACAAACATACAAATTCACGACGTACTCCCCAATAATTTATTTCCCTTTCACTCTCTTCCATACTAAGAGTTAAACAATCAAACAAAGCTATAACTAATCAATCATATCAAATTCCATAACAAAATATGTTTTTATCCCTACAAATTCAATGCAAGGCATTCTTATTTTAGTCCCTGTATTTTCTTTTTGTTATTTCTTACTACAATATTTTGACTTTTCTCCTTCTAACTAAAATTTATAAATCATAGCAGAGCATAAAAATCGGTGAAAAAACTAGATCAATTTCAATTTTTTACATCACATACATCTGAAATTTCAATTTCAATTTCAATAAACACACAACAACAGAACATAGAAAATCAAACGTATTTCAGATTTTGAAAAAAAAAAAGAGATAAAAATACCGAGAACAAGAGAAATGAGTTTGAGTTCATCACGAGCTTCTTCAATGAGTTCTTCAACTTGACCACAAGCAAGACGTTTCTCAATAGATTCCCAATCTTCTTCTTCTTGACAAACCTTAAGCCTATGATTCGTAAAACTCTCAACAGCTTTACGATATCCATCATCTTCTGGAACCTTCTTGATCTCATCCAATGTTTTACTGTATAACCCTATCAATACTTCCCTTGCATTTGGTACCACATCTAGACCTACGATTCCTGTTGATTGCTTCAATTTCGCCATTAATGGCCGCGCTACCATTCGTAGAAACATCTTCGATTGATTCCTCTTTCTCTCTCTAACGCAAACACAAACTCTCAAACTCACTCTCTTCTTTGAAATCGAACACTGTTAAACAAAACTGCTTCTTTGGGTTCTAGATTGGTGAGAACTGAGAATGGATCTTTGTTCTCTAGTGGGCTGATATAAGGAAGTTACTATTCACACCTCTTGTTTTTGCTGATACAACCCTGCTTAGGATTTTTTTCATAAAGAACCCTGCTTAGGATGAAGTGAGGTTTTTCATATAATAATAAAGAATTAAAGGGGATGTGAGTTTTAGAGGTGTATACATTTGCAAAGTGATCTAGAAAATAAGAAGGATTGATGAATATTGGATGCAACTTTTTGGCCTTGGGTAGTGTTATTAAACTTGAATGGAATCGATTGAGAATCAGTGGTATGGTTGGTTTTGGTGAGTAATTGGACCAAGTATGCATGTGACGTGGTATGAGCTAGCCAGTTTTGTGGTTCGATTAGTGACTCCTGTGGAATCGACGTGTTTGAGTTTGGGTAAACGAGAGAGACAGTCCATAGAAATGTTTTCTTGTTTCCATTGACGGATTTTCTTACTGATGAAGTAGCCTCGGAGGTTTCTAGTTTGCTATTTTAGTTTTCAAGAAAATTAATCACTTAGACACAAACTTTGCTATAACTTCCTTCATACCCGACCACCAATAACATTGCCTAAGGTAATGATACACCTTGGTAGCACCTGGATGAACGTGAATCTGCTTTATTGGGCTTATGTTATAACCATATTTCTAAGGCATCTTAACTTTGGAACATATGTTCGTTAGTATATTAACCCTCGATTGAATCGAATGGGAATCAGTGATATGGCTTGTTTGGGTGAGTAATTGGATCAAGTATGCATGTGACCTGATATGATCCAGCCGGTTTTGTGGTCGAATTAGTGATTCCTATGGAATCCAATATTTTGAGTTTGTGTAAATGAGAGAAAAAAGTCCATGGAAATGTTTTCCCATTTCCATTGAAGGATTTCTAAAGCCTGAATTAGCCTCAAAGGTTTCTGGTTTGCTATTTTAGTTTTCTGGAAAATTAATCACCTAGACACAAACTCTGCTATATCTTCCTTCATACCCCCACCACCAATAACATTCCGTAAGCTAGGCATTCATAATATGATCCCTAAAGTCACAAGAAAATTCCCTGTGGCTCATCACAAGCTTGGCCTCACCATTAGAGAGATTATGGTTTAGGTCTCTAAACTTCTCTTACAACTCCATCACACGTATCATCATGGTGGCTATGTGAAGCGACTTTTGCTTAGAGCGTTAGCTACAACATTGGCTTTACCCAGGTGGTACTTTAGCTTGAAATCGTAGTCCTTTAGAAATTTCACCCATCTTTATCTCACATTGAGTTCTTTTTGGACCAAGAGGTACCAAAGGCTCTTATGGACACTGAAGACCACAAGTTGAGATCCACAAATGTAATGCCTCACAATATTCAAGGCAAAGACCACAACCACTAATTCTAAATCATGATTCTAATAATTCTCCTCGTGTGGTTTTAGCTTATGAAAAGCATATGCAACTACTTGGTTATTTTGTATCAGCACACATCCTGTTTTAATTCTTAGAGTAAAATAAAATGTTTATTTTAATAGGAATAAACTCCTTTTATAGGAGAATTACAAATAAAGCCAGCTCCTTAACTTCTAGGAATAATAGAATAAAACATTAAATTTAGCTTCTGCGGGTAAAGGACTCCAGACTCTATTTTCTCTTTTATGAAATGTCGATCATTCTCAATGCTAGACAAGATTAAGAGCTATGTTTACGGAAGCCTTGTTGTCGTAATACAACTTCAAGGGAAATTCAATGGTTTTTTTTAGTTCCTTTAGGACTCTACAAATCCACATGACTTCACATATTCCTTGGGCCATTGCTCTAAATTTAGCTTCTGCGCTACTTTTAGCAAAATTCCTTGCTTCTTAATTCTCCAGGTCACCAAATTTCCCCCATACATAGGTGCATTAAACAGAGGTTGACTTTTGTCATTAGCAGAAGCTGCCCAATCAGCATATGTAAATACTACCACGTTGCTGTTGTTGTCTTTTTTATTTAAAAGAATAGACCTTTTTCAGGTGTTGCCTCCAAGTATCTTAAAATCCTGGAGACTTCCTCCAAGTGCTCTGATGGTTCCCGAGTGCTTTGGTGTTGGCAAACTTGGAGAGTATGTCAGCTCTGGTGTTGTCCCTTTGGGTACATGTTTTACCTCCGCCTTTTTAAACAATTCTAAGAGCTCATGCACTCTAGTTAGATACTTTTGTAACACTGGATCATAAGCACTAAATGCCGCGTTGATCTGGGAGACTACTAGAAGCGAATCTATGTGAAGCTCAATTTGTGTTGCACCGAAATCTCTGGCCAACTGTAGGCCAACTTCAATCCTTAGAGCATCTCCAACGGTGAACGCATCATGGGTTCTTAAAGTGGGATCCATAATGCCACATCAATTTTTAGCATCTCACCCAAATTTTACTCCAATGGTGAAATCTTCAAGAACCCAAGTTGTGCCCCACCCTTTATCCTATTTTTAATAATTTTTTATATCAATTTTATTTTTTTAAATGGAATTAATAATTCATTTATTTTAAATTATTAATCATTAACTTATTTATGTCACACTCTCGTTTACTGGTCTGAGGCACTACATCACTTCACTTTATTGATTATTTAATTTAATTACCCTCTCTAGAGTCTTCTACACTTCTTCACTGTAACTTCATCTCAATCAAAAAAAGCTTGAGCCCAGTTGCTCAGCACCGTACCCACTACACATCTCCCTCACTGCATCTCCATCATCTCTCTCAGATATAGAGTTCTTCTCACTTGTATGCGGTTTCTCTCATCTTTCAAGATCTCTCAAGCCTCTAGTTAATTGTTGTATATTCTTTTGCGTAAATGAAATGCATCTCTTCTCTCAGATCCTTTCATTTTTCTGTTCTTAATGATTTTTTCTGTGATGAAATTGCAATGGAAGTTTTTTACTTTTTTTTCTTCCCCGTGCCAGTTAGCGATTATTTTTAATTTTTTAATATAAAAAATAAGTTCCGCACCAGTTGCTTCATTCCGAACTCGTTTCACACTTACCATCCACGTGGAGATGGCTGCAAAAGTGGAGAATAGTATGTTACTTAAAAGATAACAATTTTGGCAAACTTGGAAATCGAACCCATGATCTCATCATGACAATCACACTCAATTACCACCAAACCACATGCTGATTATAAGCAAAAAAAATATGTTACATGAAAACAGAAATCATCATCATCTTCAACCCAAACGAATGAAGAACAGATCTAAGAAAATCATCATCATCATCTTCAACCCAAACGAATGAAAACGAAAATCATAATCATCTTTCAACCTCAGATTTCGTTTTTAACCACAGATGCAAATACGTATATTAATTTCGTTTTCAATTTCAGTTTTCCATTTTCCAATCCCAATTTTTTAATTTCGTTTCTGGGGTTAAATCGTTAATTTCGTTTCCAATCCCATTTTTCAATGGTTAAATCGTTGTTGTTGAAGATGAAATTAGGAGTGTTTGAAATTATGGGTTTTCAATTAAATTGTTGTTGTTGTTGAAGATGAAATTAGGGGTTTTCAATTGAATCATTGTCGTTGTTGAAAATCTGATTCATTGTTGTTGTTGAAGATCTGAAGAGATGATGATGATGAATGCGAGGGGAAGAGAAGGAAGATGATACAGCATCGTTCGAAATTAACTTTTTTTAAAAAATCTATGTTGTGTTACAATATACATATAATAGAACTGGTATAATATCACAAGTGAAACATTGGTGAAGTTGTAATTCCCTTTATGTGTGACTTAGAGGTTGTGAGTTCAAGTCCCTCTCATGCCATTTTGAAAATTCATTTTGAGTGTAAGAACACTGCCACGTGGTAGCTTGCTACCGGTTGCTGACGTGGCAGTGGTGACATGGGTGTTGACGTGGCGTGTCAGCGCCACGTGGTACAAAGATCCAATAATATGGTGGCACCGACGTTATTGTTGACGTCATCTCTGTTAGCCACCTCATCTTTTTTGGACTGAAAGTTATCAGAGGGGCTTAACTGTGAACGTTTAATATTTGCAAGGGTCATTTTAAAGTTTTTTTATAGAGGCTTAAATGAATTCTGGCTATATTTGCAGGGGCTGAACACATATTTAAGCCTAATTGTTGAGTTAATTTTGTATTTGGTCTCTTATAGTAATTTACTCACTATTTTGGTCCCTCAAGTTTTTTTCCCACGACTTTGATCCTTATATTATTCCAACTTCTATTATGAATCAATAAAACTTACGTGATTATCAAAGATTGAAATGAAAAGCACGGGATTTGGGAATTTAGGGTTTTTAAGTTCCTAAACCAATTTGGGGACAAACTCCGAGAAAGAAACTTAAGAATAAGCATCACCTAGTGAGAAGAAGAAAGAAGTATGTGTATATATATATATATATATATATATATATATATATATATATATATATATATTATTCATTAAAAAACCATACCAAATCAATTTCTATAGATCATTTTGATGTATATATATTAATATAATTCGAATAGTATTAAATATTAAGATGTTGAACCTACACGGCGATCCTTTTAAACCAACTTACCGGGGAGAGAAGGAGGAGTTGGCAACGATAACTTCCATATCAACACAATTATAAGATCCGTAACAGATACTAATATTTGGTTTCACGAATGAAGGCAAGTCCGACCGGAAAAAGTGAACAAGATCTAATATATTAAACTATAACAAATCAAGTTCAATCATTATGGGCATATATGTATATAATAATTTAAATTAAGGAAAATCCACAATTAGAAAATACACAAAAAAAAGATATTATACTCCATTGAGTTATCATTTTTCAATATAATTCGAATACTATTAAAGATTTCTTATGTATTATATAGTATCGTATATTATATATATTATTCTATAAAAAACTATACCAAATAAATTTCTATAGGTCATTTTGATGTATATATATATATATATATATATATATATATATATATATATACTAACCATTGTTAGGAATATCGCCATAACTTGAATGCAAACATACATTTCTCCAATGGCATCAAAATCCATTCCTTGCCCTGTCATTTTTCTTGTTCTTATTTGTTTGCTTCTTATGATAGAGACTTCTGGCTACATTCCTACCCATGCATGCTTGGCTAAAGAAGGGTGTGTTAATGTATTCTCAAACAGGAAGATGTTACCTACTTTAAAGTTTAGCCCAAGTGTATTGAGGCGCGTTCCAGATGGTCCAAATCGAATACATGAACCTGGAAGCCCTCCTGCATCTAAGAAATTGAGTATCCCCCAAGGGGCCACTATTGGGGAGCCTAGTATGTAATAACGTTTGTCCAATATATAATCGTTACATGTATAATAAATTAATAAGAGCAAGTGTACTACGTTTGTTTTAAGTGTATTTCGATTCTAGAAGACATATCAACTTGTTTGTTGTTAGTGAACTTGCACTAGAATATTTTGATTTTACAAAAATGCCTATCTTTGCAACGCTTAAAAAATTGTTGTATTACAAAACAACAAACAACGATTATTTGATTCCATTTATGAAATATATTTTCTTAAAAAAAGTTACACAGAACGGTTAAAAATTGTTCTCCAAAACAATAATAGCAACGTTTTTTTTAGTTTTTATCAATGCATTAAAACCGCTCTCATATGTTTTAATTATTAAAATAAAAATTAATTTAGGTTCTAACCTTTTAGTTTTGTCTCGCAACTTTTGTTTTCAATAATTTTATCGTGACCCAAAACCTCTTAGGTTTTTTGCTTTCACAATAGCGCGATTTCATGCTCATCTGTATCCCATTCTTCACTCTTAATTTTCAATCGTTCTTAACCCTTAATTTTAGATCATTTTTTATTCAATTTCACAATAGTTTGATATAATTTTCACCCGTTCTTCACTCTTAATTTTTGATCATTTCTATGTCTTTTTTTGTGTGGAATTGAAAAGATCAGTTGCTTAAGCAAGATAACATCAACGAGTACACTCGCTATAAATCTTAAAATGCTATTTATCTTTCCCATTATCCACTGACCCTTTTTGCACCATTCTTTCTGAAGTTCTATGCTTGCTTTGATGGAGATTCTGGACAAATTTGAACAAATTAAATTGGATATTTAACATTAGAATGTAATCAACCTTTAGAGGAACTCTTGAACCAAGTTTTCTGGTTTTCTTGCCCAAGTGTGAAATTCTCATGATGTGTGATGCTTTCTTTATCTAGTTGATGAACCAAACCTCCATCATGTTCCATGCTTTCTTCTTAAGTTAGAACTATTAGGTGATTTTCCTGTAACAAGAGTAGGTCCCCACTAGAAAAAGGTGAATGCGTATAATTTTCACTCAAAATCTTTTTTCACATCATTGTGATTGTTAAATGTTACCATTTTTAATTATTTTTTCTTACAAACTGCGATGCATTAAAAATTGTCTAATTAAACAAACCTTGCGAATTTATGAGGTTGCGGTCTTGATATATAAGAGGTTATGAGGTTACAGTGTTAATTAATTTTTTCTTACGAACTGCCATGCATTTGGAACTCAGCTAAAATTTTTTTGATTTTTAAACTCGTGATTAATAAGAGTTTTTGAGGTTGCAGTGTTGATATAGTGTGTCTTTTTGCATTTTTTCATTCTCCTTTTCATGACATTGCTTTTGAAATGCTCATATTTGACTTTTTCGCCACAATGAGTATGAAAGTCGTTTTCTTGAAAGAGACTCACAAGATGGTGTATTTAGCGAGCCATATGGCAACAACATCTTCTTAGAGGTTGTTGGAGGTGTAAACATAAATGGAAGAATATCTGATTTAGGTCCAGAAGGATGAAACTACAAACCTTCTTCCAAGCGATCTAGTGAAATCCCAGTTTCTTAAACAAATGAGGGCTAAAGTTTCTAACTTGAATGTTGAAAACCGGAGCCTTAAGGAGTAACTGAGTGGGATCCTTGCAACACAGAAGCAAATTCTTCAATCTAGGCGACTTTTTCTCTGGGTCATTCGCCTCTACCTCCGCCTCCACTTAACACAATAACAAATCAAGTTCAATAATTATGGACATATATGTATATAATTATTTAAATTATGGAAAATCCAAAGTTATAAAATACACAAAAAAATATTGTAGTCCATTGAATTTTCATTTCTTCAATATAATTAGAATACTATTAAAAAATTTCTTATGTATTATATAGTATCATATATTATATATATTATTCTATAAAAAACAATACCAAATCAATTTTTATAGGTCATTATGATGTATATATCTTAATATAATTAGAATAGTATTAAATATTCAGATGTCGAAACAATACGATGATCTTTTTAAAACAACTTGTCAGGGAGAAAAGAAGGAGTTGGTAACAATAACTTCCTTATCTACACAATTATAAGATCTGTAACAGATTCTAATATTTAGTTTTATGAATTAAGCCAAGCCCGACATGAAAGAGAGAACAATATCTAAGATATTAAAACTATAATAAATCAAGTTCAATCATATTGACATATATGTATAAAATTATTTAAATTAAGGAAATCCTCAATTAGAAAATACAAAACAATATTATAGTCTAATGAATTTTCATTTTTTCAATATATTTAGAATTCTATTAAAATATTCCTTATGAATTGTATAGTATCAGATATTATATATATATATATATATATATATATATATATATATATATATATATTATTCTTTAAAAAACCATACCAAATCAATTTCTATAGATCATTTTGATGTATATATATTAATATAATTCGAATAGTATTAAATATTAAGATGTTGAACCTACACGGCGATCCTTTTAAACCAACTTGCCGGGGAGAGAAGGAGGAGTTGGCAATGATAACTTCCATATCAACACAATTATAAGATCCGTAACAGATTCTAATATTTGGTTTCACGAATGAAGGCAAGTCCGACCGGAAAAAGTGAACAAGATCTAATATATTAAAACTATAACAAATCAAGTTCAATCATTATGGGCATATATGTATATAATAATTTATTTTTAAGGAAAATCCACAATTAGAAAATACACAAAAAAAAGATATTAACTCCATTGAGTTATCATTTTTTCAATATAATTCGAATACTATTAAAGATTTCTTATGTATTATATAGTATCGTATATTATATATATTATTATATAAAAAACTATACCAAATAAATTTCTATAGGTCATTTTGATGTATATATATACTAACCATTGTTAGGAATATCTCCATAACTTGAATGCAAACATACATTTCTCCAATGGCATCAAAATCCATTCCTTGCCCTGTCATTTTTCTTATTCTTATTTGTTTGCTTCTTACGATAGAGACTTCTGGCTACATTCCTACCCATGCATGCTTGGCTAAAGAAGGGTGTGTTAATGTATTCTCAAACAGGAAGATGTTACCTACTTTAAAGTTTAGCCCAAGTGTATTGAGGCGCGTTCCAGATGGTCCAAATCGAATACATGAACCTGGAAGCCCTCCTGCATCTAAGAAAATGAGTATCCCCCAAGGGGCCACTATTGGGGAGCCTAGTATGTAATAACGTTTGTCCAATATATAATCGTTACATGTATAATAAATTAATAAGAGCAAGTGTACTACGTTTGTTTTAAGTGTATTTCGATTCTAGAAGACATATCAACTTGTTTGTTGTTAGTGAACTTGCACTAGAATATTTTGATTTTACAAAAATGCCTATCTTTGCAACGATTAAAAAACTGTTGTATTACAAAACAACAAACAACGATTATTTGATTCCATTTATGAAATATATTTTCTTAAAAAAAGTTACACAGAACGGTTAAAAATTGTTCTCCAAAACAATAATAGCAACGTTTTTTTTTAGTTTTTATCAATGCATTAAAACCGCTCTCATATGTTTTAATTATTAAAATAAAAATTAATTTAGGTTCTAACCTTTTAGTTTTGTCTCGCAACTTTTGTTTTCAATAATTTTATCGTGACCCAAAACCTCTTAGGTTTTTTGCTTTCACAAAACCCTTTTTGTTCTGTGTGGAACCTTCTGCGTATCATGTTTCACAAATCCCTCAGGCAATAGAGCGTGAATCATCAGTTTGACGGCTATAGCGCAACAGCCTTTACACGAATTTCACAATAGCGCGATTTCATGCTCATCTGTATCCCGTTCTTCACTCTTAATTTTCACTCGTTCTTAACTCTTAATTTTAGATCATTTTTTGTTGAATTTCACAATAGTTTGATATAATTTTCACCCGTTCTTCACTCTTAATTTTTGATCATTTCTATGTCTTTTTTTTTGTGGAATTGTAAAGATCAGTTGCTTAAGCAAGATAACATCAACGAGTACACTCGCTATAAATCTTAAAATGCTATTTATCCTTCCTATTATCCACTGACCGTTTTTGCACCATTCGTTCTGAAGTTCTATGCTTGCTTTGATGTATATATATATACTAACCATTCTTAGGAATATTGCCATAACTTGAATGCAAACATACATTTCTCCAATGGCATCAAAAGCCCTGTCATTTTTCTTGTTCTTATTTGTTTGCTTCTTACGATAGAGACTTCTGGCTACATTCCTACCCATGCATGCTTGGCTAATGAAGGGGGTGTTAATGTATTTTCAAACAAGAAGATGTTACCTACTTTAAAGTTTAGCCCAAGTGTATTGAGGCGCGTTCCTGGTGGTCCAAATCCAATACATGAACCTGAAAGCCCTCCTGCATCTAAGAAAACGAGTATCCCCCAAGGGGCCACTATTGGGGAGCCTAGTATTTAATAATGTTTGTCCAATATATAATTGTTATATGTATAATAAATTTATAAGAGCAAGTGTACTACGTTTGTTTTAAGTGTATTTCGATACTAGAAGACATATCAACTTGTTTGTTGTTAGTGAACATGCACTAGAATATTTTGATTTTACAAAAATGCCTAACTTTTCAACGCTTAAAAAACTGTTGTATTACAAAACAACAAACAACGATTATTTGATTCCATTTCTAAAATGTATTTTCTTAAAAAAAAGTTACACAGAACGGTTAAAAATTGTTCTCCAAAACAATAATAGCAACGTTTTTTTTTAGTTTTTACCAATGCATTAAAACCTCTCTCATATGTTTTAATTATTAAAATAAAAATTAATTTAGGTTCTAACCTTCTAGTTTTGTCTCGCAATTTTTGTTTTCAATAATTTTATCATGACCCAAAACCTCTTAGGTTTTTTGCTTTCACAAAACCCTTTTAACTGTGTGGAACCTTCTGCGTATCATGTTTCACAATTCCCTCAGACACAGAGCGTGAACCATCAGTTTGACCGCTATAGCGCAACAACCTTCACGCGAGAATCTTTACACGAATTTAACAACAGTGCAATTTCACAACAGCGCGATTTCATGCTCATCTGTATCCCGTTCTACACTCTTAATTTTCATTCGTTCTTAACTCTTAATTTTAGATAATTTTTTGTTCAATTTCACAATAGTTTGATATAATTTTCACCCGTGCTTAACTCTTAATTTTTGATCATTTCTCTGTTTTTTTTTGTGTAATTGTAAAGATCTGTTGCTTAAGCAAGATAACATCAACGAGTACATTCGCTATAAATCTTAAAATGCTATTTGTCCTTGCCATTATCCATTAACCGTTTTTGCACCATTCTTTCTGAAGTTCTATGCTTGCTTTGATGGAGATTCTGGACAAATTTGAACAAATTAAATTGGATATTTAACATTAGAATGTAATCAACCTTTAGAGGAACTCTTGAACCAAAATTTCTGGTTTTCTTGCCTAAGTGTGAAATTCTCATGATGTGTGATGCTTTCTTCATTTAGTTGATGAACCAAACCTCCATCACGTTCCATGCTTTCTTTGGGTTAGCATTGAAGTCTTGTCAATAGGCTAAATTGAGAAAATAATTGAAAGGGAACGACCTAAGTATTTTAACCCTTAAGGGGCCAAAATAAAGTACGACGAGGGAAATTTGTGAGATTTTGATAATACAAATTGGTTGATTTCAACCAAGTAATACTTTTATTCTCACTTTCGATGTCGTAAATTTCTAAAATCTGAAAATGAGAGTAACTTTGGTTGAAACGGCGTGCATTGAGGAAGGTCATTTGTAAATTGGGGTGAATTATCATTTTTGGATAATCGTATTTTTCAAAAGTATCATTGTTTGAAAACCCCATTGAAAAGTATCTTTACCCAAATAAAACGGATTTACTTTCAAATTCTGGAACCGATTTAATAAAAAGAGTATGCCACTACAATTTTTAGAGTTTTTCTTGGGTCGAGTTGCAAGAAAAATCGTTTTCCCATACTATTAAAATAATCCTTATGAATTGTATAGTATCAGATATTGTAAATATATATATATATATATATATATATATATATATATTATTCTATAAAAAACCATACCAAATCAATTTCTATAGGTCATTTTGATGTATATATATTAATATAATTCGAATAGTATTAAATATTAAGATGTTGAACCTACACGAGGATTCTTTTAAACCAACTTGCCGGAGAGACAAGGAGGAGTTGGCAACGATAACTTCCATAACAACACAATTATAAGACCTTTGGGTCAATAGGTTAGATAGAGTCAGCTAGGGACTTAGACAATTAAAATGTCAGAACCTTTCAGTATATTATGTGACGTATTGAGTCAGGATCCACTCTCATGTAAATTACTGAAAATGATGACGATTAGTTGCCTCAGTTCCGGAAATGTCCAAAACCTAAACCTTAGGATCCTAGCCTTCTCATTTCATTAGAGCACGCAGCAGAAGCGAAGGGCTATAGATGGACATCTGGATTTGTTCGAGGAAACTGTGAGCGACTGCTCAGTTCATGAAAGCAATGTAACTGTTGTGTTGTAGCTAAAGTTATTGATCTAAGATCAGTTAAGATTAGCTGACACCTCGGAACTATGACCTTTGAAAACCAATCTACTCGGGATCGATATACGGTTTAGCAATTATTCCTACTTATTGACTCAAGCTATAACCCTGACTTATATCACAATTAGAGAATCCTTTCGGATAACTTCCAAGTCTAATTAAAGATTCTGTTCTCTCAGAATCACATCTTGAACTGTTATAAAGCCACTCTAGCAAGTCTTATCTACTATTACTTCTGGAACCTAGGCCCTGTCCATGTTTGCCCGCTAATCAGATATTAGCGGATTGGGGTTCACCGGGGGAACCGTGTAGTGGTTGTCCGGTGTTGTGCTAATGTCATGTTGCACGTAGCTATCCAGACTTGGGCTACGATTAAGATATGAATAAAACACTGCGAGTGGAGTTGTGAGGGGTCACGAAAGAGCTCACTGAGATTTTTAATCTCACCCTTTATGTTTGTGGTGCTTACAGATTAGCAGAGAAAAACCAAACACAAAGAAGATGAATAACAGCTGTGCTATGTTGGAAGATATGAAGGATCTTGAAGATCCATTTGTTATTTGCTTAGTTCCCTAAGATTAAGTTGTACTCGATATGATAACTATTGTATTGTTCAAGTTATGTATCGTTTTTGTATTTCTTTTTTGAGATGTTGAACCATAGGAGTAACGACTTTAAACTTCGGTTTGTCATTCTTATGAAATCCTTTTGATAACTAGTATAATTGAAAGGATATGTTGATGAGTTTTATTTCTTTAGTTATGTTCAATATCTTGAGATAAAAATAGAACTATGATGTATGCTATTTATGGAGTTGATTTTCTTATATCGATGATTGATTTATTGATGGTTAAATGTTATTTATTTTCATAAATGTATAGTTTTGTTTTCACGAAAAATTATTTTTCTATTTTTGTTTCGACGAGGCAACATTTTTTGTTGTGAAAAGTAATATTTTTATACTTTTTAAAATCTATATTCTTTTTGAGTTCGAAGGCAAAATAGTACATGTTGATATAATTTTTTTACTTTTGACTCTCGATGGGCAATATTACACGTTGTCGGAATAATTATTTTGTATATTTTATCTTCTTAATAGTACATGTTGATATTATTTTTTTACATGTTGTATATTTTATCTTCTTAATTATTACCATTATTTAGTTATTGAGTCTCGACGGGGAAAGATTACGCGTTGTCAACATATTTCATTGTTTTTAAGCATTGCTGATGGGAAAATATTATACATTGTCAACATAATTATGATTTACATTTTATCTTTATAAATGTCTTTTGTTTTTTTATAAATGATTATTTTTCTTATTATTCTTGAAGTATTACGTATTGCCAATAATTTTTTTTGTCTTCATGAATTCCTTTTTTATAAATGATTATTTTCCTTTTGAGTCTCAACGAGAAAACATACATGTTATTGATATTTTTATTTTTGTATTTCTCATTTTATAAATCATGTAATTAATACCCTAGTATCTCTACCTAGAGAAAATACCAAGACATACAGTCTAGCATACACTAGAGATAACTTCTTGTTTCAGATATTGAACACAACTAAAAATTTCGATAAATAATCATCAAACAGTCACTGAAATCTCGTTACTTAAACTTAAATACTTAAGTTCCATGTTTATCAATCTTCTCACATCCTCGTGTTCAATATCCAAAAACAAAAGTAGCGGAAACGATTTACAACTTTTAACGAGTACAAGTCATATAATCGAAGATACAAAGACATGTACAACAAGGGAACAATATAAGTATTAAATCTCCATTATTTTCAAAAGGTACACCGCCTAGTCGTGCTTCTTCACCTTTCCTTTTCCCTGTTTCTTTGTAAAAACCACAAATACAAAGAGTGAGACAAATATCTCAGTGAGTTCTACTGAGACCCCTTACTACACTCGCGGTTCATTTATGCTTCTTTTGTTCGTAGTCCGATTCTTGATAACTACGTACAATCCTCTTATATTCTAGCACAACACCTTGAAACCTTTTTCTTTTCTCCAGTTCGTGGTGAACCCAATCCGCTAACCTTGCGCTAGCAGGCAAACCTCATGGGGCCTAGATCGAGGGATCATGACTTTCCTCTCCCTGGTATGCTATCCTCTAGGTTCGTCACCCTCTTAAGTCTAATATGACTTATCATTATTGATACATTTGAACATCAAAATTTACCCTTAATGAACTTATAGTCCATTCATTATCATGACCACTAACCTCAACCTCATAGAACATATAGTTCGTCCTTATCATATCATAACCTTTACTCACTCGTGGATACTAAACAATTATCGTTCATGAACATAACTTAGAGAATTCGCATGACACAACTCAAACATAAGTGTTTTCCATGAATTACGGTTATTTCATCAATACATAGGGTTGAGGAAAATGACTAGAAGAGGTTTTCCATAACATTTTCAAAATTTTTTCCAGATTAGGACGCACGGTCCGTGCTCAATCATGCACGGTCTGTGCATGTTTGACAGCATTGGAAAATTTCTGCTTTTTTGCGAAAATAGCCATTCTGTTTGATTCCGTTACTCAATCCGATCGATTCCTAACCCGACCATACTTCATAACAGTACCAACAACATGTACAAACAACCAATCCAAATAACAACAATAACAACATTCAAACATTAATCAACCGATACATTCGAAACATAAAATATGTGATTTCGTAAATAACGGTTTGTGACTCAAAATTTCGAAACTAAAATGCAACACATGCTAAATCAGTGACATGCAAGTATAACTTCAGAAACGACATCCTAAGCGGAGTGAACCTCACCTCTTGTGATGAAAATCACAACAACAACTAATCAACAGAGCTTACACCAACTCGACTACTCAAACGATCCCTGAACTCGAATTTCTCGCTTCAACGAAAACCAAACTCGATCCAAGACTACCCTCAGCTCCCAATCTTCTCTCTAATGCTTTCAAGCTACAATGTGGGTTCCGAAGTACTCTATTCTAACCCTATTCTTCACATGCAACCCTTTCACAACTCCAAAACTCCATATCTATCATTTTGAGCTTTGAGGTGTGAAAATGGTAAAATAAAAAGGAGATGAATGTAGATGATGATGTTACCAATGGATAGAGGAGGAAAAATGGGAGCGAATGGTGGTGGAATCTCTCACATGCATAAATAATTGGTGAAATTGCTCTCCCTTCTTCTTCCTCTCTCTCTCTCTCTCTCTATCGCAAGTCTTCTCTCTCTCTCTCTCTCTCTCTCTCTCTCTCTCTCTCTCTCTCTCTCTCTCTCTCTCTCTTCCTCTCTCAAGCTCTCTTTTCTTTTCTTTCTTTCCTTTAACAAAATCTGGGCTGTGTGTGTGTGTGTTTTTATCAAAGTGAGTGACTAAGTTGGGTGAGTGTAGCTGAGGGTTTAAAAATTAACTTCGAAATGACCGTTTTACCCTTGCATTCTAATTCCCCATTAAACCCCAATTTCAAACAACCATCAATCATCAAGGCACAATCTCATATCATTAACAATAAAATTTGCTATCACATATACTCAATTACCCTAAATTACTTAAATTAGCTAATTAATAAAATATGACCTCTTACTAATTTCAATTAACGAAATTAGCCAAATTGGAGATGTTACAAATATTTTATTTATATACGTGAAAATACTTCGCATTCTTCATAGATAAATATCTAAATATAATTTAAAACTAGGAGTAAGACATATATAAATCACTCTTAAGATTCAAACTCAATTTTACAATCCTTCATAGTAAGAAACACGGTGCAACCCGTGCAATGCATGAGTATACGACCAGTTGAGGACCTAAAAATAATAAATCTCATATTTGATATGTTCTAAAAACATATTTATAACCCTGCTAAATATTATGTGGGAGTAAAATATATTAATTTTTGTAAACACATTTTTTCATTCACTGAATATAAATAAATATTGCCAATTAATTAGATGTTACTATCTTCGTTCCTTTTGAATTGTCATTTTAAGATTGTCTACATATATAAAAAAACAAATAAATTTAGTTACTTCGGCGAAATTATTTATTATTTCATTTTATCTCTTTTTCTTCCTATAATAAATAATTAGAAGTAATTTTGACTACACAAAAGTTAATTGCATTGAACTTTAAAACCAACAATTAAATAAGAACAAAATTATTTTGTGAAGATCTGTAAGACCTAGCTCAACTTGTAACTGCCAAAATTGTTAGGTTAGATATCATGTCTCGGATTCAAATCTAAGACCCATGTGTCAGTTTCAAGTGGCATTTGCTACTCCGTCTATCAACTCAAACAAAAAATTATTCCGTGAAGGCAACCCTTAGAAAGAATTGGAGAGAGTACGATGAGCAAAAAGAACATCTCAAATATTATAAAATATTTTTGTACAAAATATTGAATTATTAAATGTGACAATTTTAAAATATAAATTTGTCTCAAACGATGCTATTAAATATTATTTTTGGCATACATACTTTATATATAATGATGTATAAAAGTATTTTGAGTTCTGTAATACCCCGATACTCGACCTACTTGGTCAAGGAGAATTCTAATATTAAGATCCATTAAAGTTAAGGATATGAACAATTGCACATAAAGTTTGTACAATTCATCAACTCTTGCATGTTTTACTTTCTACCACCATAGAAATCCTTGTTCAATTCTCCTTCCTTTAAGCCCAGAAATTTCAGCATCAAACCGCTCCTCTTCATTGTGCCATTTTCAACTTTTAAGCTCAAAGGAATGGAGATTTGAGTTTTCTTTTGATTTTCTGAATTTTGGGAGCTTAGGATACTCAATCAAGAGATTTTGGTTGCTGTTTGGGTAGCAATTTCAAGTAAGACCAGCTAGGGTTGATTTGGGGATGGCTTTGGAACTGTTTGGAGGAGTTTTGGGGCTGTGGGTTTCGGTTGGAGTTAGCTTTGGGAACCATTTCGTGTTTGTTCGTGTGTTTTGCTTTCGTTTTCAAACTCCCCTTCGAGTTTAAGGTGAGTTCTTATCCCGTATTGTGTTTTTATCGTCAAATTGGTAAATGCATTTTGATAATTCTGAAATTGAGTTGATGCATGTGTCGTTGAGTAGTTTTCGTTTGATGAAAAGCTTATTTGAAATGTGTTTGGGCTGAAATTCTGTTTGACCCCGTTTTGGTATACGGGACAGTTTTTCTGTGATTGTGAACTCTATGGTTGTCCAATCTCTGTGGGGTTTATTTTGTTAGAAACTAGACTTGATGTTCTTCATTTTTGGCACTGGTTTGAATGTATTTGGGGGTGTATTACTGGAGAAATTGTAGTCACAAGTCAGGCCAAAAATCTAGGAATGTTCTGGGTATAGGTTCAGTAATTAAGTAACTGCGAACAATCTAGTGATCCAAAAATTATGTGGCTTACTTTTTAAAAGCTAGACTTAATTCTTGTTAATTTGGCACTGGTTTGATTGCATTTAGAGTTATATAGCTCGAGTTATAGATGTTACAAGTTAGGTTAAACATTCTGGAAACAATCTGGACATAGGGTCAGTGTTTTGGGCATGGTTGTTTCAATTGAACTCCTTTTCGAGTGATTTTTATTTCTTTGAAAACTAGACTTAATTTTCTACTGTTTAGGCTCAAGTTCCAGGTTATTTGAGTGGGTTTTGGTCATTTTAGAAGGACCGTAATCTAGGTCTCAGTCGGAATCCCATTTTCTGAACATACTGTATTGTTTGCTAAAACTGTATTTATTGACCAATCATTTTACAATTCTAAAAACATAGTCAGAAACTAGACGTCCTTAGCTTTCCGTAGAGGGGTTGTTTGCTAAATTCCATGATCGTTTGATAGGTTAAATAAATTCTCAAAGTTTAGGTACGGTTGCTGACTATATAATGGCTGGACCTATTTTATAGGGTAATTTTTTGATGATTGTTGACTTTGCTTTGAAATGTTATGTTAAACTCATAATGTTGATTGTTTGAGATGTTTCTAAAATTGTGAAGTTGTATTCGTGTGATGCTTACAATTGATGAATTGTTTATGAAATTGACTTGATTATGCCATGAGAAATTAGAAGGACAATACAGATTGGTTAATGCATTGTTGTTTCGTTAGGACTATGTGGGCGAAGAACTATCCTCTCTCTCTCTCTCTCTCTCTCTCTATATATATATATATATATATATATATATTTATATATATACTTATATATTAATAAATGGATTAATGAACTATGTGACGTACTTGGGAAGGGAGTCATGCACCCAAGCCCAAGGCCTTTAGTTTTGAGCTCAACTAAATGTTGAGTGTGGGCTTCCTAATTGTGATGGTTGTAGCATTAAATTTTAAATGTAAGACTGCACCATTTGGGGAATGCGTTATCTGGTAATTATTAAAAGATATTCGGAGCGTATTATAGGAAGGGAGTCACGAAGAACTCACTGAGATTATGTAATCTCACTCCTCATTGTTGTTGTTTTTCAGACAAGCAGGTGCAAGTTAAGGAAGGTTTATGGCAATCGGAAAGTATTCCACCCTTGAAGGATAATGATGTTTATATACTAGTTAAAGCACATTGTATTGGTGCTAATTTTCAAGACGAGGATCTTTGTTCTATGTTGAAGTATTAGCTTAATCCTAATATGTAGTAGGATTCATATACTTTGTAATTTGGATTAAGTTGGTCGTGTCGACTCCGATAGGTACAAGGTAAATTTGTTTATGTTGAAGATCTTCAAGTAAAGTCTTTTTATGAAAATCCTATCAATGTATGTGAGTCATTTAAGGACAAAAGTTGTTTATTAGTTTAATCCAAAGTACAAAAGTGTGTCTCTGAGATATCTGAAAAGTAATATCTGGGATTTTATTGTCGACTAAAATCCAAGATGTTACAATTTCATTCATTTTTTTGTCAAAAGAAGGAGTTCATTCATTTTATATATATATATATATAGAGAGAGAGAGAGAGAGAGAGATTTAACAGTGTAATTGTCGTCACAATTTGTATGCAAATAAATGGCGTCAAAATCCATTATTAATCCTACCTCTATCATGTTGCTTGTTCTTATTTACTTGCTTCTTACAAGAGAGATTTCTGGATATAATTCTGCAAATGCATGCTTTGCAAATGGTAGGTGTCCCAAAGAAGTGCCAAACAGGAAAATGTCATTACTAAAGAGGAACATTCCTCCTAGTGGCCCAAGTCATAATCATAATCCTAAACCTCCCCACCCAGCACCCCAGGAAAACCCTTAAAATCAATCGTTTTCTTCAGTAACTTTTACATGTTTATAAAATACAAATAAATTAATAAAGCAAGTTTCTTTTTATGGTGTAGATTTTATTGTACTAGAGACGACTGTTCATCCATTCAGATTCGTGAACGCAAACATATAAACTTCTATATTATGGTGAATTGAATTAAACAAAACGGGTCTCACAATTTTGGATTTTAAGTCCCACCTTTACGAGTCCTATTCCCTGATGTTTTTCTGATTTTTTGGCCAATATTTGGAGCAATCAGAGCAGATCGCTTGAAAACTGATTTTTTTCACCTAATCAGATACAGAACTGAACGGGGCTGTAACAGACAAAACTCAAATACAAATGTTAGGGGTTAGTGGGATTCTTAAATTGACAATCCCTGGACATCAATTTGATCCCTAGAAATAATTAAAAGAAATAAAATTTAGTAACAAAGCAGTACTGACCATGGTCGTTTCCCAAAGATCTCCAAATTAATGAATACCAAATAAAGAATCAACAGGGGTGTTTTGAGGAAAGTAGGTTCATATTAAAAGATCAATTAATGAGGAACACCCAATCTATTGGTTTCAAGTGTGTTTTTTGGATTTATCATTGGTTCTAAAATAAAGATTCGTGCAAGATTCCATTGATTGAACAAAAACTTACCAAACAAGCGTCACTTAGTTGATACGAATTCTCTCTGGCTTAAACAAGTGCCAAGATAGAGCCTTCAGTCAATAATGATAGTGAACAAGCGCCACAAAACACGATTAACGTCATAACTAAATTCTATCAATCCTATAAGCAAGTGTCATAGATTTTATTATTTTCTACCCAAAATAAGTTAAACAAGCGATAAAATAGTTTGAATACTGAAAGTTGTGAAACGGGATCATGATTAAGTGATTAAGCAAAACTAAATCATAAATCGAATCACATAAGCAAAACACACAATTTTAGTAATAAAACAAAACTCAAACTAAATTTGCAACAATAATTACAGTGATGAAATTGATAGAGAAAGAATTAAAACTGTAAAAACGAAATAAACGTTAAGCACCTAACCTCCAAATTCTTACAAGCAACACCCTTCACCAATGGATTGATCTAGGGCTTATGCTTCCATGAGGCTAGGGCACAAACAAATTTAGAAATAAAATAGCAAAAGGTAGGTAGTTTTGGCTGCTAACAACCCTTTTTATTATTTATAGCTAAAACAACTAACCTAATTAATCAAAACAAGGCTAAAATAAAATCCCAACAAGAAAAATTAATTGGCCTATAAACCCGTAATCAATTTCATTGCTTCAAGTGAGCCTTCTCAACTCAAAGTGATAGTTAAAGGTTGTAACATCTTAGTCTTCTTAATTCACTAACCATTCTAACAATGTTTAACATTACTTGTGAAGTTGTTTACCATATTTCAGGTTAATTTTGAAAAGAGTTACAATTTCAACTTCCCTCCCTTGTGACACTTATTGATTTCATTTATGTTTTATGTTCGCTGATCAAATCCACATCGGGTATTACTAAACAATCGGGGTGGAATCTATAAACTATCAGCATTTTAATAAATATTGTAAAGTTGTAATGTTCCCAGCTAAGCATTTACTAACATCCGGTGTTGTATTTGATGCTTTTAATGCGCTAAAACAACATATTACATTTTATATACAAAAATGCCACTGCGTTTGTGTTTATCACCGACAGTTTTATAAAATTGGTGTTTAATCACAAAATATTAGTTATATTTTTTTTAAACTAAAATAAAACTGCCCATTACCGATGGCCAAATCTGTTAGTAAAAGCCAAAAAGTCATCGCTATTCGGCATTTTCCGGCGGATTTATCGAAAAAATGACCCCATCGCAAATAGGCTGGTCGGAAGACATAACGACGGAATTGAGAAATATATCGATAATTACTAGCGGTCTTTGCTGTTAGTAATCCGTGTGTATTAGCATGGGGTGTGGTCCGTCGCTATTTACTGACGACCATTTCCATCGAAAACCACTACACATGATATGATTACCAACAGTCAAATCTGGCGATAATTAACCCCTGGGTATTTTTATTTATGGATACTGAAATATAAAATAAATCAAACAATTTTATATAAAAAATTGGGAAAAATTAAGGCTTAATCACAGTTTTAGTCCTCCTATTTTCACCATCTCACCATTTTAGTCACTTGAGAATTTTTTTCAGGAACTTAGTTTCCCTCTTTTCCATATTTGTAAAATCAAAATCCCCCCCGTCAAAATTGGCGGTGAGTTGTCAGTCAATTATTCTACGTGGCTGACACGCCGACTTGCGTTGCTGGAATTGAAACATAAAATTATTATTATTATTATTATTATTATTATTATTATTACAAAAAAGTGTTTTATAATTATTATATATAATAAATAAAATTCCATCTTCTTCTTAATTCAATACTTCCTCTTCCTTCGTGAACCCTAATCCCAAACCCAACAAACCCAGCATCGTAACCAATTGGAATTTCTGAACCGTAGGTATAATCACGAGCAGATAACTTAGTTTCTTAAACACGTTGTCGTGGATTTGGTCCTGTCATATGTATGAAAATGACTTTGAGAGATTCAAAACTCAATAGTCAAGTATATCTAATGAAGAAAATTTGAACTCCAAATTCACAATAATATTGATCTCTATTAACTTTTTTTTACACAACTTTGCCAACTTTTATAAGCACAAAAACACAAACTATTCTTAAAAACTAAAATTAAACATTCTTAGAGGCAATACTGATGTTTATATGGTCTGCTTTTGAAGAAACGATGATGGGTTTGGGTTCGCGAAGAGAGAGGAAGTATCGAATGAGAAGAAGATGGAATTTTTATTTATTAAATATAATAACTAATTTTTTGTTTGTAATAATAATAATTCTTATGTTTAAATTCCAACAAGGCAAACCAGTGTGTCAGCCACGTAGGATAAGTGACTAAAAAATTGTCATAAAGTAAATGTCATAATAATACAAAAAGTTCTAATATGGAGAATCATTAGAATCAGAGTCGAATCCTAGCGAATCAGCATTAGCAGCAGCATCGTCAGAGGGCTCAAATGCGCTGCGCTGACTGTGTAAGTCTTTGACACATGCTCCTATACGGCTTTAGCATCTTCACCTACTGACGGTGCATCCTCGTTTTGGCCTCCTGCAAGGTCCTGATCGTTTGATCCTGAGCCTGCACTCAGTTCCTCAACTTTGTCACCTTAGCTAGGCTATGCGGAGGAGGAGGTCGACTGGCAGAAGCTTCGCTTGTGTCGAGTGATCAATCCCAATCTAAAAATAGGGACAAAGGGGCCTCACACCATGCAAGCGACCCTTATACTTTCCGCCTACCATCTTCTTCCAATTGTGCATGAGCAGCCTCCTCGGCGGTACGTGCAGGTGATTTAGGGTCCCAGCTCCCTTGAGGCCCCCAAGTCATCATCTGATGAAACTCTTTATGTTTTTCATAACCAAACAACATAACATAATTAGTGTAAGTTTTAACAAAACAACACTATATAATACAAATCATGTTGGATATTTACTTGAGACTTCCTTGAGCGCTCATCAACAGCTCATGTACACGGGGTGCTTGCTCGAGCTTCTTAGCCTTTAAAAATGAAAAACACGTGTTCAACAATTTCAAACTAATCAGCCTATAACTAAAATAATACATACATTTGTAAAACACTTTACCAGTCTGGAAGCACAATGAGAAATATTCATCGAGCCGCAACAGTGAAGTGAGCCACCCGTCTCTGAAGCTCAGTTCTTCTTGACTTGTTGATACTGCTTTTGGTAATCAACCATAGTCCAATGTCTCTTGAGGGCCGCCTAGATACCTTCACCTATCCAAGTGGGCCTCCGATCTATAATATCTGCACCTCCCTAAGCATGCTCGACATACGGCGGCCGGCTCTTTGGATTAAAATCCTCTTAAGGTATTTCTCTTCCTCTAGCTTCCACTCTCGTTTGTATAAAGCAAATACAAATTATGTATTAGTGATTATATTAAACATTAAATAATAAATTTAATTTAATAATATATTTAATAACATTATTGATACTTACATTAAATATATCAAAAAATTCCTTCTTATCATCTTCACTCAGCCGGCCACTTTGGCCGGAATTGTCGATACATATTCTTTATGACAAAAGTGATTTCCTTCGGAGCGGTCTTCGAAGGAAACAATTTGCTTAATAAATGATAGGCTTAAATATATTTTTTGTCCCTCTAAATATTGGGTGTTTTGATTTTAGTCCTTGCAATATTTTATTATTTTAAAAAATGATCCCTGTTAAAATCAAACTTTTTCAAATAGGTCATTCTGTTTGTCAAACGTTAATAAAAATCCTAGGTGGCTAACGGTTTTCTTCAGTTGATTTTTTCCAAGTAATGGTCTTCTCCCTATTTTTTTCCAGATCTGCTTGCAACACCGCAACTTCAAAAATTATCAACTAGTTGTTTGGCATTCCATCAATCTCGCCTTCTCTCGATAGAAACTGTGGCAGAAGTCAAGATCTGGAAGATGAGAGAGATATCTTTGAGTTTGTTGGCTATGGAGAGGAGAAAGAAGGTAGAATCATAAGAATGAGGGGAGAGGGGGAGAGAGAGAACGTGAATTTGGAACTTTTGATATTTGATTCATGAAGCTTTTGTTTGCTCCGGATCTTCATGAAGCTTAAAAGATAGGGGATATTGTTATTTTTACTAAAGATATGGGATATTGTTTGGTGCTATTGAAATTTTGAGATCCTTAATTCAGTAACCTATGAATCACGTTGTAATGGTGTTTTGCAAATTTGAGTGGGTTTGGTAATTGAGTGGGATTTGGTGAGATTAGGGGTTTCTGAAAACTAGAATAGAGAAGTGTTTTTTTGGATTTAATTTTTTATAAAGATTTTTTTTAAAAATCCAATATGTAATAACACATAAGCAAATTTTAAAAAATTAAGAATGTTTGAAAATGACACATGAGATTTCTGTTGGACAACTCATCATGTAGCTAACATAGTTACTAACAGAAGGACTATAATGAAAATGTTAGTATTTGCAAGGAGCTTTTTTTAAAAAGAATTTTTGCAGGGACTAAAATCAAATAATCCCTTATTTGCAGGCAGTGGCGAAGCTAGCATACATTTTATGGGGTGGCCAAATATAAAACTTTTGTATTTTTTATCCCCCAATTGACAAGTTGTCATTCTATTTTACTTTTGATGGTTTTGCTCCCTTAATTTTACAACTTTGGTCCTTGTGTTTTTTTTATTACAGTATGCTCCGTAAAAATAGAGGATTGTGCAATTTTGATTCGCAATTTCCGAAAATTCAAGTTTTTTGGGTACCAAAATTGCAAATAATCCATCATTTTGAGGGTAAAAAATGTCAAATTAAGAAAATTTGAGGACAAAAATTGTCAAAAATAAAACAGAGGGACCAAAGTCACCAACTTAAGAAAAATCACCATATTTTTTTGAGGATAATAATAGACTAATGAACTCAAACTAATGAACTTGTTAGTCTTTTACCTCCTTAAACAAATAAACTTGATTGAGATAATTATATAATGTATTATTAGAGTAGCTAAATATAAAATATACTTATTTATTCAAATACATATATTATTTTTGGGGTAGCCATGACTACCCCATTGGTACACTAGGAACCGCCCCTGTTTGCAGGGTCATAAAACATATTTATGCCTAAAAGATATATCAACAATATCAAACACAAATATAATTAAGTTAACCACAACTATAAGTTGTAGCATAATTAGTTTTAAATTAAAAAAGAGCAAAGAATACTTACGCAGAACCACATGGATAGGACGACCATGATCCGTGACAATCACTTCCTGCCTCTTATCATCCTCATCCGTCGGATCTACTGAGGTCAGGTGTCATGGTAATATGACTACTATGGAACTGATGATTAAATTTCATTGGGTTCTAGTCAGAGTTTTACATATCTCAACGAGGATGACTACTATGGAACTGATGAAATACCCGAGATGATGTCAAGATTCAGTGTTGTCTATTATTGGAAATTCTAGACAAAGAGAACTAGAAAAAGGTTACTATTGTCATGTGATTATGGATACTATTCATTTTTGACACGTCTAATGTCCATTTTTGAAATTTTTGTTATTACCATTATGATTGATGTTGGAAGAAAAAACTATTGTTGTTGTAACTATTATTGGAGCCATTTGTTACAACAATAACAAATACATATGGAGTAAGTTTACAAGTAGTGCTCCAGATAAAAAAATATATTAAATATAATATTTAAAAAGTATAACAAAATAATTTTTGAAGTTCATTTATAATTTTGAAAAAAACAAAACCGTCAAAATCCATTAATCCTACCTCTCCAATTTACGTGCGTAAGTTTACAAGTAGTGCTCCAGATAAAAGAAATATTAAATATTATATATAAAAAACTATAACAAAATATTTTTTGGAGTTCATTCATTATTTTGTAAAAAACAAAAGCTTCCATTCGTTATATATATATATATATATTTCCCATTGTAAATATCGCCACAATCTGAATGCAAACCAATGGCGTCAAAATCCATTATTCCAACCTCTACCATGTTGCTTGTTCTTCTTTGCTTGATTTTTACAAGAGAGACTTCTGGCTATATTTCTGCCCCTGCATGCTTTCCTAATGGAGGGTGTCTCAATGAATTTCCAAACAGAAAGATGTTACTACCTGGCTTAAAGTTTAGCCCTGGAGTATTGAGACTCGTTCCAGATGGTCCAAGTCGAGAGCATAATCCCAGCCACCCCCCTGGTATTCCAGAAAACACTTAGTTGTCTTGCAATAATGGAAGCTGTATAAGCTTGTTTTTTCAACTTGGTACATTTGATATATGAAATGTGATATTATTATCGTATAACTTAATTAGAAATAACTTCATTATATCTTTGTTTTTTTTTTTGTGTGTGTTTCTAATGTGGAAGTTTTGACCTATCTATCCAAAATCCAAATATTGCATTTGGGCTCAATGAAAGCATGTATATACATGTTTCCATTTTTTCGATAATTTGGAGTTTATTAATATGGTTTAACCTTAAGGATAGACGAAGAGTTCGCTACAACATTTTATAATCCATGTTCTCTCTTAAAGCCCAACCTAACTTTCACCTACTCCTCAGCGTATAAAATAAACCTAATTTTCCCCACGCATAAAAAAGCTAAATCGAAAGAAGGAAAAGTCTCTGAAATCGACCTCATACATGCCACAATTGATAAAGGTCTGACCTTTGCCAGGGCTTGTTAGAAGTCTTCAAAGGTTCTGGACTACTTCCTCCTTCATCTCAACGTATAAGCCAAACTCCTTACCAAGCTCAAACTTTTTTTTTTTGCTTCGTCATGGTCCATATCTGAATCCTCTTGAGAGCTAATAATCGTTGTTTCGGGGCCAGCCCAACACCATACTGAGGCCTAAATCGAAATTGGAAGTGAGGCCTATGTAATAATAAAATAATGCAAACTCTTTATATTTGGCACAATATACTTTTAACACTATTTTTTTTATTTCAATAAAAAAATGATTGGGCATTTCAATAGAAACAAAAAATAGATTAAAATGAAAATTTAAATCCCATTAAAATATGGTTTAAATAATGTAAATGAATAATTTAAGTTAGATACAAATAAATAGATAACACCTCTTTAAGTGCCCTTTTTATGTGGTTTTTCTTATTTAATTAGATCGAGTTGGAGAGTCATGTAACAAATTAATTAAAAAAAATCTAAACTAAACATTCCCTAATAAGTGTCAAACTTTATCAATAAAGCCCGTATTATTGCCACTTAACATTTGAACTAGCAATAGTTTCTTGCAACACTAAATTTTTAGGCCCCTTTTTTATCAAAATTTTTTGAGTCCGAAAGGCCATTAAACCACTATTATCGCCACTTAACATTCAACCCATTCACATAAGATGATTATGTGTTGTCCTCCACACGAGATAAGGCCATTTGGGCTTCTACCAAGGCCTTCTATGAAGCCAGGTTGGGATAAAATTGGATCCAAGTGAATGAAGCCGAGCAGCCCAAAATCAATTTGTTTTTACTGATCTAGTAACTCACATTTCTTGACCATGGTTGTTTAAAATGAGGACAGTTATTTTGTACGAATAGTAGTTAACAAAATGTCAGAAAAATACAACATTGTTGAATTGAACAGCACCAAATAACACCTCACACGGCTGTGTTGCCTGCATAATTTTCTTTCATACGTTTCGTTTCGTAGTATTAAGTGTTTCTCGTTGAAAATACATGGAGAAGGTGTTTTAATGGGAGATGATTCAGTTTGAGTTATTGGCCAATTGTCCCCGGAAGGTAGCTTAGTTTTTTTTGGTCAATTTGTATTGATTTCAAAAAGTGGGCAAAGGCCCAAACCAATACAGGCATACTTGGGGCCCAACAACTGAAACCAAAAGATACACGGATCTAAAACCCGGTCCAAAGCAGCAAAGTACAATAAGATTGAAGCTGAAGTACATCTATCTAGATACTCTTTCCACTAAAGTACAAGCAAACCCTAGGTCCTCTTTACTTCAGTTTCTTTGTTCATGTCCAGCATTCGCAGCGGCCAAGTTGGCTTCTTCGACGATCAATACACGGAGGGATTCCGGTGGAAAGTACGCCCAACAGTTGACGTGCTAAGGGATATAAAGGAGGCCCAAGATTCAAACCCCGGAAATTAACATTCTCCCACCCCCACTAACATTTGCTTATAAATAATTTTTTGGCTTAAATATATGTTTTGCCCCTGCAAATATCACCATAATCCAGTTATACCCATGTAAAAATAAAAACTTTAAAATTACCCTTGCAAATATAAATCGCTTACGGTTATGCCCCTCAGTCAGTTTCTCATCCAAAAAAATAATTTAAATAAGGTTTAAATATATGTTTTACCCCTGCAAATATCACCATAATCCAGTTATGCCCCTGCAAATATCACTATAATCCAGTTATGCTCCTGTCAAAATCTTTAATTTTTCTATTATGCTGATTTTTGCAGGGGCATAACTGGATTATGGTGATATTTACAGGGGCACAACATATATTTAAACCTTATTTAAATTATTTTTTTGGATGGGAAGCTGACCGAGGGGCATAACCGTAAGCGATTTATATTTGCAAGGGTAATTTTAAAGTTTTTATTTTTACAGAGGTATAACTGGATTATGGTGATATTTGCAGGGGCAGAATACATATTTAAGCCTAATTTTTTTTATTGGCCAACTTAAATCTCTTGAATTTCACAAAAAATCAATTTAATCTCACGTGTTAGGGAATAATTTGTGCTCTCTTGTCGATCATTTTTGCTAATTTCAAGCATCAATTATGGTTGGGATCCCTCATCATCAGTACCATAATTGGAAATTTGAAGCTTTCAGTTTCTAATATTCACATCAGATATTGTTCTCGACTGGGCCACGAGGCCCATTCAGCAATTGAACATGGATTGGCCCATACACTTTGGTCCATATCCACAATTTACAAGCCCAATTATGACTCTCATATTTGGAGGGCTCAGATCGACTCATTCAATCCAACGGCTCATAATGGGCACGCTTTCCTATAAGTACTGGCTCACATAGCCATAATGAGGTACACTCTCATTCCTTGCTAAATCACTCACCTACTCTCAATACTAACTTGGGCGTCGGAGTGGCTTCGCAGGTCTCCCTCCCGGGCGCTCGTTGATATCAAGTCATACCGCAAGAGACCACCGACGCAGTCCGTACGACACTACTAGGTACAGTTCATTGGCGACCACAGTGGGAGGTTTCTACCTTTCACACCATTCCTATACTTAGAAACTTTTCTCTTGCACTTCCATGGCTCCAAGAGGCAGACCACGTGTGAAGAGTGTTGTTGTGCCTGCACCCCAGCTTAAAGGCACTCCTGAGGGCGATGTCGCCACCCACGAAGACACCCCTGTTCAAGCTGCGCAAGAAGTTCCGTCGACGGGAGGGATTCATCCGCCGAATGTCAACCAACTGTTGGACCTTCTGGCCAACCGCACTCAGACTATGCTGCTACAAGAGGCACGTCTTAGGAAAATTGAGAGACGTGTGGCCTCTATGCCCGAGCAACCTCCTCCTTTTTGGGGAACTCCTCCTCAAACGACTGTGGTATCAAGACCCTGCCGTTCTCCCCCTCGGAGGCGTTGTGCTCACCGTTCTCCACCTAGGCGGAAGCATGTGCATCGCTCTCCTCCTCGGCGTTGGAAGCATCAGGGATCTGGCTCACCACTAAGGGCGTCCCCTTCCTCTCTGGATGGGACTTATCAGCCTGATGACACCCACTCCAAGGTTTCCTCGCATGACTCCTCTGATTCGTGCGACAGGTCGAGGAGCAGGGCTAAGATTCACAAGAGACGTCGCAGAAGATCGCCATCAAGGAGATCTCCCGACAAGCACAGATACTAAGACTTTGACTTCCAAGATGTCTCACCTCGCAATTCAAGGAGGTTTGCGGATGAAGGACCCTTCACTCGGAGGGTGGAGGAATGCCCGATTCCAAGGACTTTGAAAAAACTCCCAACACTCAAGATGTACGATGGGACCGGAGATCCAGACCGGCACTTGGCTCATTTCTCACTCATGATGCGCTATAGAGGCGCTCGAGAGCCTGTTCATTGTAAGATATTCCCTCTCACCCTCGAGGACACCGCATTAGAGTGGTTCCAAGAGCTGAAGCCAAACTCCATCTCTTCATGGGGGCAACTGGCAAGACTATTCACGGCCCCTTTCACCGCCTCCAGACTGAAGCCAAAATCTGAGGAAGTGCTGAGGGCTGTCAGGCAGCGGGAAGGCGAAACACTTAGAGAGTATATTGAGCGTTTCAATAAGGAAGCTTTATGTGTTTGGAACTTGGAAGATAAGCAAAGACTATTTTGGATGAAAGATGGCCTCAGGCAAGGAAGTCTTTTCGAAATTAATGTGGGAATCAACAAGCCAAGGGACTTGGCAGAATTCCTCCAAAAGTCTCAAAAGTACATGGACTACGAAGAGAATAAGTTGGCTTACCAAGAGGAAGCCAAGGTTGGCAACAAAGAGGACGGGCGGACCTATAAGGCCACCGAAGAGCTGTGGTAGAAGCGAGGCCAAGCTGAGAGAGCTCCCTTTGAATCTCGACCCCGGCAAGATCGTTTCTCAGAGTACACCCTGTTGAACACATCCCAGGCTGAGATCCTTGCTAAATGCGCCGACGCGGAGTTTCGAGATATCAAACAGCCCGAACCTCTCATACAAAGGAAAGGCCGAACCTCTAAGAAGTATTGCCATTATCACAAAGGTTATGGGCACAGTACCAACAAATGCTACACCCTCAGGGATGACATTGAAGAGCTGATCCGCGAAGGGAAGCTCTCCCAGTACGTGAATGAAGAAGAGGAGGAGACCCATGACTTTGAATAGTGAACAAAGCATCAGAACCTGAACCGAGAGCTAGGACTAGTTAAGAATTTTGTTGTTTGGGCACAAAAGCAGAATGTAAAAGCTCGATATGAATGATTAACAAAAGTTCATTTTGCAAGTACAGTTTTTGCTCTAGCTCACCAACATTAACATTGGTTCCAAAGAAAATCCATTAATATTAAGAAAGAAAAAGGTCCAACTCCATAGCTGGGGGCAGAACGAAACAAGTTTGAGACCCGACATACCCCGTAGGAAGGGACTTCCTGGCTCACAGAGGAAACCTCATCATTAGCTCTAAACTAAAATCATCTTCCCAAGACGGTCTTTTTAAATACATCCCTTGGAATCCTAGTAATGGAGTCAAGAGTGCCATGGCACGCCGAGACAAATAAAGATTACGGTAACAGAGTAATCAATGAGAGCCACCATGATCATTAGCATCTTCCCTACATACTGAGGCAGGAATCTCGTGATTCTTTCCATCAAGTGACCTTGGTGGTCGCAACCCCTTGGACGAGTTGTATCCGAGCCGAGTCTTGGTAAACTGTGCCAAAGGTATACCTCAAGTGACCTTGGTGGTCACAACCCCTTGGACGAGTTATATCCGGACCGAGTCCTAGTAAACTGTGTCAAGGGTATACTTTAAGTGACCTTGGTGGTCACAACCCCTTGGACGAGTTATATCCGGGTCGAGTCATGGTAAACTATGTCAAAGGTATACTTCAAGTGACCTTGGTGGTCGCAACCCTTTGGGCGAGTTATATCCGGTCACAACCCCTTGGGCGAGTTATATCCGGGACGAGTCCTGGTAAATTGTGCCAAGGGTATAATTCAAGCTGACTTTGATGGCCATAACCCCTTGGGCGAATATACTTGACCATGAGGTGCCATGTGGAAACGAAGGCCGGCACCCTGCCGGGTTTTGTGTATGAACCCTGCACCAACGAAGGCCGGCACCCTGCCGGGTTTGACATATTGAACCCCGATACTATGATTTCTATCCCGGCACCATGTAACCCGACACCCTTGAGGGCCGTCTAGCCTGCAGACAGTAACTTCGTCCATGGTTATCCGATGGGGGCGTGTGAGCATGCGTTGGAAAGCTAAGAAGCAGAGATACAATTATTCTGTTAAGCTCAAGATCCAATTCTGACGTATCCAACCGCGAAAGCATGATTTGTAACCCGGCACCATGTAACCCGGCACCCTTGAGGGCTGTCTAGTCTGCAGAGCATAACTTCGTCCATGGTTATCCGATCGGGGCGTTTGAGCATGCGTTGGAAATCTAAGAAGCAGGGCTACAATTCTTATGTTAAGCTCAAAATCCAATTATGACGTCTCCAACCATGGAACCATGATTTGTATCCCAGCACCTTGTAACCCGGCACCTTGCCGGTTTCCGCGGCATCCGGGAGGGCTGTCTAGTCTCCATGCCATAACTTCATCCATGTTTATCCGATGGAGGCATGTGAGCATGCGTTGGAAAGCTAAGAAGCAGGGATACAATTCTTATGTTAAGCTCAAAATGCAATTCTGACGTCTCCAACCCTGGAATAATGATTTGTACCCCGGCACCTTGCCGGTGTCCGGGGCATGCGCAAGAGAAGAAGTTGAACCCCGACACCCTGCCGGTGTCCGGGGCGTGCGCGAAGGAAAGAATTGAACCCCGACACCCTGCTGGTGTCCGGAGGGAGCACTGAAAAATTAAGGTGCGAAAGAAATTCATGAGAAATAAACTAAGTGTCAAAGACTAGGAGCCATGAGGCCCCAATATGGTGGGATCATGTGCAAATTTATCAAAGCACGATCAACCAACAACCAAGCGCACGAGGCGCGAAAGACAAGCGCACGAGCGCGAGGCGTAACCCGGCACCCCGCCGGTGTCTACGCATAACCCGGTAACCCACCGGTGTTGGTTGACACGCGCACGAAGCGCAAAGGTGTTGTCCCGCGAGCGCACGAACCTGGCGCATAACCCGACACCCTGCTGGTTTGGGGGGAGCGCTTGAAGCGCGCGAAGAGAAGGCTGGACCCCGACACTCTGCCGATTTGCAGGGGGGTGCGCGCTGGTATTGGACCCCGGCACCCTGCCGGTTTGCGAGGGGGATGCGCGCGGGCATTGGAGCCCGGCACCCTGCCGGTTTGCGAAGACTATCCCCCATACGGTTTGGTTCCTTTTTTTGCGAGAGCCAAGGAGAAAGGACGCGAATTCGTGGCTCTCACACGAGGCACCAACATTCCCTTATCACCTACGACTTTGATGGAAATCCAAAGCCATGAGGCATCAACATTCTTTTGTCACTAAGAGCTAACATTCTCGTGAAGCATGCAATGGTAGCATACAATGTTAAAAAGAGATAAAAGAGGATGAAGGAAGATACACTTACCAAGGGAGAAATTAGGGAGAGCTTCAAAGGAAATCTTGTGTGGTCCCAAAACCTTATCCACTCTTTCAAAATTCTATCTTCATCCACTCTGACCAGTTGCCCACCAGTTGTTTGATAAATTGCCTGAAAGGCAGCGTCCAGGTGCAACACAACTAGGCACCCTAACAGGATTGCCTTGCCCATCAGGTGTTCAATAAATTGCCTGTATGGTAGTACATGGAAGGGACACAACCCGACATTCGACCGGTCGTGTGCAGACGCATTGTGGACCCGGCGCAATGCCTATGCACCAAAGAAAAGAGAATGAAAATGCTTACCAAGGAGAGAAGTATGAGAGGATGGATCCAAGTTGAAAATGAAGTGTGTGGTCACCAAGAGTCTTATTCTCCATCATGCACAAAATAACCATAGGGTGGCCAAAGACTAGACACGACACCATAGAGGGCGCCTAGCACACGGCACCATGGAGGTGCCAAGACACAATCACACAGCACCATGAGGATGCATAGTCCCACGACACCATAGAGGTACCAAGACATCATCACACGACACCTTGGAGGGCCAAGCTCCCGATAAGTTGGACGAACCGACAAAAACGCTTCAAGCCAAGACCATCCTTCAAAATAATTTCGGCTTGGGGGGCAACTGTTCTGGACTGGGCCACGAGGCCCATTCAGCAATTGAACATGGATTGGCCCAATCACTTTGGTCCATATCCACAATCTACAAGCCCAATTATGACTCTCATATTTGGAGGGCTCAGATCGACTCATTCAATCCAACGGCTCATAATGGGCACGCTTTCCTATAAGTACTGGCTCACATTGCCATAATGAGGTACACTCTCATTCCTTGCTAAATCACTCACCTACTCTCAATACTAACTTGGGCGTTGGAGTGGATTCGCATGTCCCCCTCCCGGGCGCTCGTTGATATCAAGTCATACCGCAAGAGACCACCGACGCAGTCCGCACGACACTGCTAGGTACAGTTCATGAAGATGGTGAGAGGTAAGGACAATTCAAAGTTTTGAAAATGTTACATATTTTCATCTCATGTGTTACATTTCTTACATATTTTTATAGTTAAAATTGCTTTAGGGTCCTTTAAGTAATTTTAATTCCAGATTTTTTTTGATTCAGTCATTCATACTTTAAAATGTTAACAAAAGTTCTTCTCTTTATTACATTAAGTCCATTTCTTCTCTTTATGCACGTGGAATTATGTTTGTGACCTAGAAATTTGTCGGATTTCAAAGTCCTTTAATTTAATTTTAGGTTCCGATTTAGCCATTTATGTTTTTTTTTCACGACTAGGTCCTTTAAGTCTCAAAACGTGGATAACGAAGATGTTTCTTTGAGTTTCTGTTTGACTCTGTTAAAAAATCCTTTGTGGGGCCGTTATTACGTTGACGTGGCTGTTACAGTGTTGACATGATATCTCTAAGTAGACTAAAACGATACTGTTTTAATTAATTATTTACTATTCCGGACTGGGTCAAACTTATGGTATTTGGGCCCGACCCTTTCCTGCCTATCGCCGCGCCCGAATCCACATCAAACGGACCAGACCCCCTCGCCCGATCCAACGATGTGGACACGGCTATCCGCTCTATAAATATTGGACTCGCTCCCCATTTCCAGGTACACTTTCTATTCCCGTCTCTATTACCTCTTCACTTCCCTTGCTGACTTAGGCATCAGAGTGCTTGCAGGTATCCCCTCGAGGCGCGGGAGAAGCACACCTCGGTCAATCAGAGGTCCAGACTCAGCAACACGAAATCATCCTTCCGTCCTCACGGCGCACGATTATCCGAGGTAACCACTTGTACTCTGGTACCGAACATTTACTACAAATAAAAACGCCAAATTAAAGTCAATTTATTATAAATGAACATTTAAATTATGAATCCTGACAATGAATGACTAGGCTTGTCAATAGTAATTCATTATTTCTTGTAACATCCTAACTTTTAGACAGCAAAAAATCTAGTATATTACACTTTGTAATTAAGCAGAGGCATGCAATTCTAAGCTTGGATTAAAATATATCCTCATAAAACCATCATAAAAATTCAACCTAATCATATTTAACAAACTTTCATATACATATATCGTAAGAACTCCATCATCATTGTAGTATAAATGATACCACTTACATTAAAATACATCGGTTTGATCCAAACTTAGGGAAACATACATCCTAGTTAGCTTTAAAGATAATACATGAAATAAATAGCGGATCCCTAGAGGGCCTCATATCTCAATACATAATGCCTCGAAATCAATTAATGCTTCATCAACAAATAAATAAAGCTTCATAGCTTCACCTACATCAAACAAGACTTTCTTTTGATTATCTGTAAAACCAAAAACATTAAGGGTGAGATTACAATCTAGGCAAAATTACACAGAGGACCTTTAAGTTATTTATTTATAACAAGTTGGTCCTTTAAGTTTTTTTGTAACAAATATGCCCTTTTAGTGATTACTCTAGCTTATATATTTTGATGTAATGCTACTTTATATATTTTGATTACTCTAGCTTATGTATTTTGATGCAACCAAACATATTTTGGTGTATTTTGATGTAATCAACGATATGACATTTTACTAAAAGGGCCAACGGTGTCAACGTTAGGTAACTTAGAGGACCTATTTGTTACGAAAAAAACTTAAAGGGCCAACTTGTTACAAATAAATAACTTAAAGGTCCTCTGGTGTAATTTTGCCTACAATCTAAGTGAATTTTTCCACAACACCTTTGTAGTCTTTTATTTATATTCTTCCTCTTTAGCATAATCCATTAGAAATCTGAATAATATCAGTTTCGGCGGAGAACCCATACTCAGCAGGATGTTGAGTAAATCAATCTGGGCCTTGAACTCAGGAATCATAACTTCACATTCCAAGTATGCTAATTAATCTTGTGATGTCACATGTGTTTTATGAATAAACCATCAATGGTACTTCTCACACGTTTGAAACATAAATCATAATAAGGTACCAATCGTAGTATGCCTTACATATATCACTCTAAGTTTAGGAAGGAGCTCAGGGAGCTAAGAGTAAGATGATGCTAGAGCTAGTTTGGCTAACTAAGATTTTGCCAATTTTGATTAAGATGGAGGTTGTAATATCCTAGACTGCTTACAGAACTGTCGACTGCTCTCACTAACCAACACGAGTCTTTTCAGCATGCGTTGTCCTCACTTGCATGCTTTCTAGGAAACTTCCCAAAAGGTCACCCATCCCACTACACTCCAAGTCAAGAACGCTTAACTAAGGAGTTCTTATGGGAAGGACTCCCGAAAATAAGATGCATCTTGTTGGTATAGGTAGTCCAAATCAATTTTATAAGCCTTCCTTCAACAGTACAGTCCCATACCTGCACAGCCTCAGGATCCCTCTCATTCCGGTGCGTATTCGGCTCATTCACGTGCCCCTTCGCTGGAAGCTGCCAGGAGCCACTCTTTGTCCGTGCTACCTTTTTGGGCGCCGGCGATCACTCCCCACCCTCATCAGCCCCGGATGTCACACGCCCACCAGCTTCTGCTTGGTTCGTCCTCGAACCACACCGTACTCGGAGAGGTCTGCTGCTCTGATACCATTTGTAACATCCCAGACTGCTTACAGAACTGTTGACTGCCCCGACTAACCAACACGAGTCTTTTCAGCATGCGTTGTCCTCACTTTCATGCCTTATAGGAAACTTTTCAAAAGGTCACCCATCCCACTACTACTTCAAGTCAAGCACGCGTAACTATGGAGTTCTTATTGGAAAGGCTCCCGAAAAGAAGATGCATCCTGTTGGTATAGGTAGTACAAACCAATTCTTATAAGTCGTTCTTCAACAGTACAGTCCCATACCTGCACAGCCTCAGGATCACTCTCATTCCGGTGCGTATTCGGCTCATTCACGTGCCCCTTCGCTGGAATCTGCCAAGAGCTGCTCTTTGTCCGTGCTACCTTTTTGGGCACCAGCGATCACTCCCCGCCCTCGTCAGCCTCGATGTCACAGAGGTAGCAACAAAATAAATTTGGGGGTAATTTATTCATGTTATTGAGTTGTATAAAATAAGGAAAATGGTCAATGCACTAACCCAAGGGGTTAAGTTAAAACAAAAATATTAACAAGCCCTTTACTGAGTAACTTGGTCACTTCATGGATAATTTTGTGAAAGGTAGAGAATAAAATAGTAAAAATACAGTAATAAAGTTAAGAAGCGATTTATTAAGTAACTTGGTAACTCCATGGATAGTGTTTTGTTTCACGCCAAAAGATAGAGGGTGAGTTAGTAAAAACTAGCTTCATATCCAGTGCGATGCACGGGGTTGGCTAAATTCTTTCGTATAATTGAGTAATTAATTTGTTTTTTCAAAAGACTAATAATCATCGTGCTTGGAAGCAAATTTCGCACTGGCCAACACCGAGCTTGTCAACTTGATAATTAAACTCAGGAGCACTGGGTCGACCCCCGTGCCCCAGGGTAGCCTATGCTTTGGGCAAATGGTGTTAGTTTGCAAAATGATTGTAAGTAAAATTTAAATTATAAATATAAATTAAATAAAAAGAGTATCAATTTTAAAAGGAATATTAACGAAGACATTTAAATTGAACATTCTCCATAGATAAAATAAAAAGAAAAAGTCTAAAGAATATTAATAACATTAAATCAATATTTGTTGTTTATAAATAAAGTATAATTATTTCATTTACATCTCTTCCCAATTACATTGTAAAATAAATTTCCTATAGAAAAAAATAAAGTAATACATGATTAATTCTCCAATGGATTCTAATCAAAAGGTGGAGAAATAAAAACGTATTTAAGGTATACTTCAACCCCTTTGTCCTTCCTACATGGCCAATTAAACACTTAAAAAAACTCAAATTTAATTCAATAAAACCATATATATATAGAGGATACTTTATAAAAGTGTGCTGAAATACCATTTGGCTATAATCATTTATAATTTTGAAAACCATTAACAAATCATGAAAGCCTACTCCAGAGTTGATAATTAATTATCTCCACCTTTCTTATTGCCAACGTGCCCTTTGAGACGACCCTTCCCTTGGGCATGCAACTTCTTAGTATTTTTCTCATTAATATTTAGCTATATATGCTTCAATCACCATATAATGCAATACTGTTCTATGTTCACTAAAGTAAGAAGTTTGAATCATCTGTGCCTAATCATGTCAATACTAATGGAGAGCATATGACAATTGCTGCACCTTGAAGTATGATATGTTCCCATAGTATTTCTCGTGATCTTGCATGGTGTGCAGCTTGGCCCAATAACAGATAACATTCTGAGAAATGAGCTAGAGCAATAAATTTTCACCCAATTGAAAATTTGGACCACAAACATTTTAACTGAAAATTACAGTTAAAGAATATTGTATTGAAGAAGGATAAGTGTGTGAGCATAATTGTGAGCATGATATATGTGTTAACTTTATATATGGAGATTTCAGAGTCTTTGCTTATAAAAATCCGTATCTTGCCGATGACAATAACGTGTTCAGAATAGTAGGTTAATACATACATAAAGATTATATTGTTCTTAAAATCTAAAATTTGAAGACAAAAGAGAACAGAAGCCAACAAACCCTTTTCCTAATCCAATCGAACTTGTGCAGAAACACCAAAATAGTTGACAGCACCAATTATTGGGCATGATATGGCAAGATTTTGATTCTTTACATTGGTGTGGCTTCAAAACAGGTTGTGATATGAACAGAGATCCGTATGAAAGACAAATACAAATGTATAATAGACACTGCCAAAGCTTGAAATGAAGAGAGATTCACAGTTGCATCATTGGAGTAGATTCAAAACAGAATTCTAAACCAATGCAACCTAAATAGATAATCATAGCACAACTTAAATTGTACAAAAAAAGTTGCCAACAATAACAAAAGAATCTCAATCACCCACTAACAATCACTGGGTCACAACTGAAATACATGTGAAAACATAGATATCACAAAGTCAATCACCAATATTACTAAACACATGAGAAGTGGCACAAAAAGATAGCAAACAATCAAAATCCTATTATATTATTGTATAACCCCCTCACAGAATGTCGTAAGTTATTTTTTTACAACTCAAGTTCATAACTTATTATTATATATATTATTGCACTAACTCAAAGTCCTGCCACTTAAGCAAAATTCCATTACAAAAAACTGCCACTTATTATTTAAAACTTCACAGAAGTTAGCTCTACACAAACAGCAATAACATAATATGATGTTATTATCATCTTTAATCATAAATACTATTAGGATGTAAAACTTTCACTTGTCCTATATCTAGTATTTTTTCGGCTCCTCTCTGTTACCATCTCACTTCTTTCACTTGATTCATCAAATTCCTAGATAAGGTACTAAAGAGAAAACCCAACAAAGTAAAACAAAATAGCTAACTTAATAGAGAATAATAAAACTAAAACATGAAAACAATATGACAAACTCAAGAGTCAAGAAAGAGGAACCAAGTTAAACACTTACATATGTTGATCAGAGTGTAAAAGTGGAAAACATGAAGAATAACAAAAACTTTAAACAGGAAGATAAGAAAATGGTTTAAAGAAGGAACCTCAACTAACCTGGTTTCCAAGAGAAGGAATTACTTGATGAAAAATCCATTGTGAATCAACTACACAATTTTTTTCATATTTCGGCTGTCAAAACCAATTAAAAAGTAATCTGATCAGTATGGTATATAAAATAGATTTGATGTTCAATAAATAATTTACTGAAGTGACCAGAAATAACCCCAAAACAAAAGGATTTTTTCGAAGAGGGAAAAACACGGGCAGTGGATTGCAACTTTTCTTTTTGTTGCATGTGCTCAATGCCATTTTCTCATTTTTGGGGACTACATTAAGGAAATTCTGCATCCTCAAAATCACATATGGCCAAGCCTTTTTGTATTCAATACATTTATAACCAAAAGAATAATATTGTAGAAAACAAAAGAAGAAATTAAAATGGAAAAACGAATAAATTAAAGAATTATATGCATCTATTTACTGACTATTTTTCATTCTAAAGGAGCAGAGAATGAAGATACAGATAAGCTACCAGGGATACCCTAAACAAAATCCAACTCTCTTTCCAAATTAGATGTAGATATCAGTCATGTTAGGCATATCCCTTCCCTCTAAGTCCACACAATTGCATTCACTTCTGGCTCTACAACTCTAAAATCCAAGACATTCTATATCTCTCCTGCTGCTATCCTTGGCACTACATATTCCACCACCCCAATAGGACTTGATTCTCCTTCAATTTTGAATACTGTTCTCTTTCCTGTTAGAAGTCACTATAACCCAACTATAAAACCATAAACATAACTTTTTGTTGTTAGTACATTTAATACATAGTACGCAGGATCTATGTATCCAACAGTTCCAATTACTTTAGTAGACATTAATTGTTGCTCAGTGTTAGAACAAATTAGTGACAATCCAAAATCAGAAACTCTTGCATTCCAATTTGAATCAAGTAGTATATTTGAGGTTTTAATATATCTGTGAATACAAAGGGAAATTAGCTGATTGCACCAATTTGAATCAAGCTTGTGATTTAATATCTCTTTTGCTAGAAAAGGATTTCCATGCTTTTCCAATAGAACCAATGTTAGGCATTGGAGATAACTCAACATAAGCACCAGGCTCATCACTCGTAGGTTGCAAAGAATTATCAACTATTGTCTTTAAGAATCTTCTTACTCCAAACAACAAACAAAATCCAAACCAACAATAATTGAGTCAAAAGAAATACCCTTTATAATATCATTATCAAAATCAAACCTACCCCAACATACAACAAATCCATTACTTTTCCTAATAGCACAAATGAAATCTATCAAAAGTTGAAAAAATAGCTAAAAAAACACCATGTAAGTTACAATCTATCAACTAATATGTGACCAAGATCTCACCTCCAGGCTCCAGCGACTGCCGCTGTAGCAAGCGGCCATACCCGTCGTCGTAAGCACCCATTCAGTCACCGCAGGTGTCGTCTACACCGTTTGCACCGCCGGTCACCCGTTTTTCATCTCCGCGAAGCACCTCTTCCCCCACCATCTTCATCTCTCCCTCACGTGGCTTTCTGTTCCGTCATTGTTTTCTGCCGTAAGACACCTCAGGCGCCTCAAATCTCCCTCTCCCTCGTTTCCCTCTCGACTCTGGTTTCTCTTTCTCTCTTATCTTGAGGAAGACGGTGGTTCCTGTTCCTTGCTCTGAGTTTGTGGCTGAACAAAGATGATGGTTAGAGTTATGAGGGACAGAGGGAGTGAGATGAGAGCGAATGTAAACGCAAAAACGGGAAGAGGAAGAAATCACTAACCAATTTAAAATAATACGGTGCAGATGGTTATAAAAATTGCATATGGAAACACGTGGATACGATAGATAATTGGTAATTGTAAGAGGAGAACAGGGAGAAGAAGAAAAGGAAACAAAATGTATTAAGAGATGAAAATACCTGCGAACGCCACGTAACCGAAGGAATACATGAGAAGAAGAAAGGACTTTTTTTTTGGCTTGTTGACTAAAACAAAAAAGCAGATTTCCCGCCTCCAGCGGCAAGCCGCATAGGGGATATAGATAAAGTAAGGAAATAAAAATGGTGCACTGATTTTAAGAAAAGAATGTAAAATGCAACCCTGTCCTATCTTTCTAAGACCCTATTCTTGTGTTATAATTGTAAAGGCTTTCCCTCTTTGAAATCTTTTGAGGCAGAGTTAAAGAAGATATTTTCTTGTAAAAAGTTTAAGTGAATTCTGAAACTAGTTGGGAACTGAACTGAGCCTAATGGTCACACTACTTTTGAGCATTTAAAAGATTAGAAAATCATGAAAAGAGAGGTGTGTGAACTGAGCCTAATGGTCACACTACTTTTAAGTGAATTCATTGTTTTTAGTGATGCAGAAGCACTTAGGTGTTACAGCACTTGCTTTAACTCACTTATGACAGATGAGAGAGAAAGTATGGGAATAAGTTCTGTGCAAAAGTGTGTTGGGACCACCACCACTTTATAAGATATTTGAAATTTACAAAGAACAAATGTTCTTTTAGGCACACAAAAAGACAAAATTTGCCTTATGAAGGGTTCCCCTGCCTCGCCCAGTCCTATGACTATAAAGGGAAGTCATTTCATCTTCATTAAGGGGGAAATTTGATCCTAAGAACGAGCGAAGATTAGTCTTTCGTTGAAAGTATTAGGACACTTCGTGGGTAGCCAACGATTGTCCGAAAAAAATAAATACGAATGAAGCTAGAATGAAGAATTAGACATTACAAATAAAAGGAGTGAATATATCTTTCAAAACATAAAATGATCTGAAATATAAAAAAGGTGTGTCATTAGCCAAAGAAAATTTGATAAATTAAGAGGCAGAGACGATGTTTTTTTTTCCTTAAGTCTGTCCTCAACAACCTTGAATTGACACTTTGCTTATACAATAATACAAAATTCAATTCTTATGTATATTTTCATTCAGAATATAGCACCTTTGCAAATAAACCTGCTATCCTATTTTACAAATCACAGCATGCCTACACAAATTGATAAAAATAAATAATCAATTAAATAAGCTTTGCATTTTTTTTGATAAGCAAATAAGCATTGCATATGATATAAGATGGAGACATCAGGTGAAAACTGATGGAAATTACAAATTAACAACATAAATGTTATCAATGTTAAATCAATGTTGAAAGAGAGAAAACTCACTGCAATGAGGTGCAGTTAAAAAATGGAAGTTAAAAAAGAGAAAACTCACCACAAATAATTGGTGCAGTTACATTAGACCCTATTTACTTTTTTTTGTTGGACTGAAGACCATATTAACTTTATATATAGTTATTGTACCAGTGTAAATGTCACCACAATCTAAACACAAAACAATGGCGTCAAAATCCATTATTCCTACCTCTACCGTGTTGCTTGTTCTAATTTGCTTGCTTTTTACAAAAGAAACTTCTGGCTATATTTCTGTCCCACCATGCTTTCCTAATGGAAGGTGTCACAATGAATTGCAAAACAGAAAAATGTTACCTACTTTGAAGGTTAGACCAAGAGTATTGAGGCTTGTTCCTAGTGGTCCAAATCCATTGCATAATCACAAATCCCCTCCTCCTGCTCCTCGTACTCCAGCAAAACCTTAAAATCAATCCTTTTGTTCAGTAACAGTTACATGTTTGTCCATCTTCTTACATTTGATATTGAATGTGATATTATTATTATAGGATAAATACTTAACTTCACGAAACGAAATGTAAGAATAACAAAAAAAACTAGGTAGCCGCAGATGAAGTGTTAGTTTTTTTTTTGATAAGTAATGAAGTATTAGTTGGTGTGTTGTGTTTGAGCTTCCCTTGGTTTTCTGACGTTTAGTACAAAACTTGTTCGTACCAAATAGCGGTATTGTTATTATAGTATAACTTACAAATAGTGTTTTGGAAAATCTGACTTGGGATACTGATTCATTATTGGAGATAACTCTAGTCCTCTAGAACTTTCGAAGGCTATATAAGCGAATCGAAAAGTAACTGTAACGATCGAAAAATTCAGATAATGTTTCGGGTACCATGGAGTTGCCACCAATAAATTGTTTTTTAGTGAAACCGTTGGAAAAACTCTAATATAAGAAATTTAATCTTAAAACCTAATATTGGCACCACATGATATATATCCTTCAAAAATATCCTTCAAAAATAGGTTATTACTAATTATTTGTGGAAAAAATTATTAACTTTAAAAATATTTATTTCCCCTTTTCATTATAAAATAAGAATTTAAAAATACCTAATATTTTTGTTTTCGATCATTGAAAGATTTTATTAGTAGAACCTAGCACAAGCAAAAGCAAGGCTAGGAAAAGATGCCTGAGGCCAAAATACACCAAACATAAATTAGGTCGCCACAAAACACCTAAAGGCCGAGGCCGAGAGACACCAAAACATCCCCAAAACGATGATAGAAGCACCTAAGGCAAGAGTCAAGAGGCCCCTAAACTTAGAAAAAAAAACCCATGAAAAATCAAGAGGCCCCTAAACTTAGAAAAAAAAACCCATGAAAAAGCAATACACCAAAGCTCACATCAAGATAAATACGAAACACCTTGGGGAGGTGGTCGACCTCAAGGAGCCATGGGAAGGGACATGAGTCTGATGAGAGCTAATGATGATCTCCCACTGTGGTCGCAGTTGGTATAGTGTTGTTGTTGAAGTCGTCCCTTCCGAGCTTGAGGTTGGAGCGGTGGTGGGTACTTGCAGACACTCCGATGTCAAAGTTAGCAATCAGAAGTCTAGAGGAGGTACAAGTGAGCGAACCATACCTAATTTCTGAGGTTGGTGTCGTGCTTATAAACGCGGAGAGGGGGTCTCCCCTAGCTTTGGCTGAACCTTGACCGCAGGATTGGAGCGGGTTGATCTTGGCTGTTGATTCATGCGTAGCCTTCTAGTCCTGATGCTTAGGCTGGAATCATTGTTGGATTTGGCCGCTCTTTGTACAGATGAGAACTTAAAAGTATAGAACTTGTTCCAATTTGGCGGTGGTGCCATCGTACCAACATAGTTAGGAGTAAGAGTAATTAGGAATAGAACTTGTTCCAATTCAGACTGGCCGGCCGGCATACACATTCGCTCGGTTCCAGAAGGACCTCCCCCGATGGGTGACCAATTATCTCGCCTCTCCCTCTCCCATAAAGGAATGAAGCGAAATCAGAGGGAAATATCCTTGATTTACCTCCAATCTGTCTGTAACGGTCAACTCGACCATTAATTGTAATTATTAGCATTAATGCACATTGTAATATAAATATACCCCTCTGAGGCCAATAAGCGTATCCCAATCTTTATTCTTCAATCATATATTTGTTCTCAGCTAGTTCATACTGAGATCTAGATTCTCTCATGTCACAGTATCTCTACTGTGATCCTGTCAAGTACATCTTGACCATAGAAATGAGCCAATGGTTTCTATTATTGCTCCATACAACTAAATATGCCAAAAGCTCCCTTGTGGTCTTTTATATGCAATATAGTTAGAAGCATCAAGAGTGTGAGTTTCGTTCAGACTTATTTCCCCAACCTATATAATATAAAAAAACTTACTCCAAGCATCTTCCTCACTTCGCAGGTGAGTTTGGTCCAGGCTTATTTCCGACTCCCAGCACTACAATCACACAAACTCACAAAAACAAATTAAAAAGAAAAAACCCCAAATCATGTGAGCACAATATTCACAAAGCACATGGGGAAAGAATAAAAGTGGGATGAAGTAAAGATAAGGTTACTGGTGGTGACGAATTGGAGATTGGTGAAGTACAGATAACTTCACCAAAAAAAGTGGCTTCTTCTTCTTCTTCTTCTTCTTCTTCTTCTTCTTCTTCTTCTTCTTCTTCTTCTTCTTCTTCTTCTTTCATCTTGAGTTTTGTTGCCTTCGAGGAAAGAGATATAGAGGTTGAAATCGAGACCACCGGTAGAGGAAACGGGTGGTGGAGGGCTACCTCGCTCCGCCACGGTGGTCGTGAGAGTTATGGTGTTGGAGGTTTTGCAATGGGAACAGGCTTGTTGTAGTCGATGGTTATGTGTTTCATGTTGTAATCCTATCAGTAAAGTGAAGTGATGGCATCAGATGCATCCAATGTTGGAGATACTATTGACAGGAGAGACAGTAGGTAAAAATGATAGGAGAGAAACAAGATCCGTTCATACTGAATACATCACAACTCGTTTTCGGTCCTTTTCTTTTCCAGGGAAACCGATCGTAACATTGGCCCCACCATGGGGCTTGAGTAAAAAACCTTTTCCCACGTCCCACCCAAGATCCTAAAATCAGCCGCTGCAATGGCGGAAAACCACCTTATATTCAAAAACCTCTCGGAATCACTCTGGCACCTACAATCCTAGAACGCAAATCAGAAAGACCAGAGCCAGGTCCTGGAAAAATAGATCCAGAGCCGGGAAATGGGGCTGTGACGACTGCAGGAGCACCTTAACGTTGCAAGGAGACTAGCCCAAATCCTGGAAGAAACCACTCAGCGACAGAACGAAACACATCAGAAAGAAGACCGCCTCAACCCACGCTACATCTGTTACACGTTGGTACGATGGCACCACCGCCAAAAATGGAGATCTACCCTGAAGAGAACAACAGAGTTAGAAAACATGCATGTCGGAATGATCTCCGAAGGGTTCTTTGGGGGTGGAGCCTCGTCAAACTCAAGAAAAAGGTACGCTCACTCCATCATGAATTTGAACGCTGACAGCTCCTTTGTTGTGCCAAAATATTTCGGAGTCACTTTCAATGCTAATGACTTCAAAGGGGTCCAAAACCACGAAGGCGATCCCCTAGTAATAACCATCGCAATTAGAGGGGCCAGCGTTCAGAGAATACAGATCGATGGTGGAAGCTCTGTAATAGTAATGTACTAGGATTACTTCGACCAGCTGCAGATACCGAGCGAGGGACTCAAAATCTTCCCTCGGCGTCCTTACAGGCTTCTTCGGGCATAGGGTAGAGGTGTGCGGCTACCTCGACTTACCAACAACATTCGTAGATCAGGCACAAGAGGGAACCGTGACGCTCCGGTATATGGTAACGAAGGCTAAGGCATACAACATTTTCGTGCACCTACAACATGATCTTGGGTCGATCGGCCCTGAACATCTTGTCAACAACAGTGCCATACCCCCTACTCTGCATCAAATTCTCATTACTAAACGGTAAAACAGGTACGATCCGGGGAGACCAGGCGACTGCACGAAAATGCTACGTCGAGAGTGCAAAGGTGCAGACGGTACATAACAAAGTGTTGCAACCACATGATTGCAGGTTCCTAGACCTGGAACCCAGGATGTATGACCCCGCCAGAGAAGGAAAACGCCTGAAGCCCGCCGACGACCTAAAATAAATAAAAATCGGCCCATCCGACCATCAAAAGACAAAAATCAGAGCCAGCCTACCCCTGGACGCAGAACAAAAGCTCTTCAAGTTCCTCACCGACAACCTAGACGTATTTGCATGTTCCTCCCAGGACATGCCAAGTATCGATCGTAATTTTGTCTGTCATCTTTTAGCACTAAGCCCTTCCGTAAGACTTGTGGCACAGAAAAAGAATGCAGGGGGAAGAAAAGACGACAACCATAAGGGAAGAAACCAACAAGTACCTAAAAGCCGAGTTTTTCAGAGAAGTCAAATACCCAACCTGGTTTGCAAACCCGGTAATGGTGAGGATAGAAATGACAAGTGGAGGATGTGTGTAAACCACCCGGACCTAAACAAAACTTGCCCCAAGACTCATACCCCTGCCTACCATGACAGCTTGGTAGATGGAGCACCAGGGTACAAACGGTTGAGCTTCATGGACGCTTACTCTGGATACAACCAGATCCGTATGAGTCCAGTCGACGAAGAAAAACAACCTTCATGAGCGACCGCTCCAACTTCTGTTAGA